>CM021102.1:815034839-815255041 GCA_007115665.2 Sequoiadendron giganteum
TTAAAAAACTCAATATACCTATGATCTCAAGGCCCACATTCTACATATTCTCGTGGTTCTATATGTGCTCTAACCAAAAGTAGCTTTTTGATGATGTTGTGAAGTGTGCAAGAATCATTTTCACATTCCACCACCTTTTCCATGATCACTCTACCACCTTTGCATGAAATAGCAGATTTTTCATGTTGAAAGACATATAATATCAATTCAAGTTTGAATTCCATTGAAAAATAATATACAATTTAAGTTTGGAGGGGAACAAACTTTTGAAAAAGTCAAATTGTTGAAGAGTTTGAAGAAAGAAGAAGCTAAGGCTACATAATTGGGTTGAACTCCTCCATTTGAAAGTCTGATTTTTTAAATATGTGAATTCTACACACATTTTCTTTCATTCTATTATGGATTGTTTTCATTTTTTTTTATTTTTCATATTCCATGTTGATCATTGTTTGTTTGTCATTATAACCTTAGGTTGTCAATGCGCATTTTAAATTACACAATTCTATACATTTTCCAATTACATTTTTAAACCACATCTCTTTGAGGAATTTTGCTATTTAACAATTGACTTACCTTGTGTATGCATCCACATTTTGTATACACATATATATGACATACATTTTAAGGAATTAAAATAAAACATCATTTATCAATCCTTTATTATGGAAGTGCATACCACTCTCTAAAGCTTTCATTGAGGTATTTTGTCAAACAATTATATTCCATGTTGATCATTGTTTGTTTGTCATTATAACCTTAGGTTGTCAATGCACATTTTAAATTACACAATTCTATACACTTGCCAATTACATTTTTAAATCACGTCTCTTTGAGGCATTTTTTTATTTAACAATTGACTTACCTTTTGTATGCATCCACATTTTGTATACACATATATATGACATACATTTTAAGGAAGTAAAATAAAACATTATTTCTCAATCCTTTATTATGGAAGTGCATACCACTCTCTAAAGCTTTCATTGAGGTATTTTTTCAAACAGTTATATTTCATGTTGATCATTTTTTGTTTTTCATTATAACCTTAGGTTGTCAATGCACATTTTAAATTACACAATTCTATACACTTCCCAATTACATTTTTTAACCACATCTCTTTGAGGCATTTTGTTATTGAACAATTGAATTACCTCTTGTGTCCATCCAAATTTTGTATATAGATATATATGACATACATTTTAAGGAAGTAAAATAAAACATCATTTCTCAATCCTTTATTATGGAAATGCATACCACTCTTTGAAGCTTTCATTGAGGTATTTTGTCAAACAATTATATTCCATGTTGATCATTTTTTATTTTTCATTATAACCTTAGGTTGTAATAGAAATGGAAGCATGGATAGAGAATTTGAATTGAAATGCAACCAGGGGAGGTCCTACAACACAACTGAACACAAAAAATCAACGAACAACAATAATACACAAGTTATAATTCTCAAAACTCTTCACTTTTCACCAAATCAACACTCTTCCTTGTACCATTGCCAACTCATTCAATCGAGTATTTATTCTCAATGAAATTATTTCAGACCAAGAATTGGAACTTTTCAAGGACCCTTTAGGGTACACAATCACATGCTAAAAAACCACTATTGGTTACTTTGTAACAAATTTCTCAAATCAGGGTTTCTATGCCAACTAGGCCTCAAATTAGGACACTTTAGGAAAGAAAATTATCTTGAAACTTGACCAAAACCTCCAAACACATGTGGGCAGAAATTTATATCTATTCAAACCAAAGAATTCACAATTACCTCTCTGAAATTCATCCACCAAAATGCCAAAATCAAATAACCTCTTTTTAAGGCAAATAACCTAGGGCTTATTGGAAAACACACTTCCCAACCTTATAAAAACATGCTACCACCTCAAATGGGTCTAAAATAGCTTTTACAAACTCAATTCAAAAAGAAACAATGCTTCTCTAACACAATACTCACTTTAGCATGTCAAAACCTTTGAAATTCACATGGAAAACACCAGATTTCCCTTGTACACACTCAACATTCCCACACCTTTTTAGTGATGCTGCAAACCCATTCCTCAAGTTAGAGTGGCCACAATGAGAGGAGTGGGTCAATACACCATTTTAAATTAATTTAAAATCTTAAAACCAAGCCCTCAACTTTCATGCAAATAACCTAGGGTTTGTTGAAAGTCTTGACAACTAGGCTTAGCAAACCTCACCAATACCAACAACACTTTAAAAACTCCTTGCACAAGCACAAAATACCATTAAATGGAAGGTTCCTTCAAAATTTCATCAAAAACCTTCTTTAACACCACATTTACATAAGGAAAACATTGTAATTCTACCTATCTTGTAATCATGGCATGCCTCTGCACCACCTTTGTCTATGCTAGAAATAGTCTTCTACAAGATGATTGTAAGTATTTTTTATGAAGCCTTGAATGACATATATTTCATTTATTTGAATGGATAAATATTTTAGGAACTAATATTCCTCTCATTGCCATTGTATAGGTAAAATTATCTGCCATGACGAAGAAACTAAGAAAGAATAAACTAACTAATGAAGAGTGTGAAACATTCAAAGAAAAGGAGATAGAAAGGTTGAGGGAATATCATGAAAAGAATAAATTGGGTACTATTGATGAAAAGCAAGCCAAATAAAGAGGAAACTCAACCATAAAAAAGAGAACAAGATTTGGTAGCACAAAGGGCATGAATGCGAAAGCATCGTGGTAAGACAAATTTAGATATCGTAGTTGGAGACACATTCTCTAGAGAAAGTGAATACGAAGGGACGCCATTAAGCACAAGCGAATATGGAGGGACACCGACTACCACAAGTGAATATTTAGGGACACCATCTATCAGAATTGAATATGGTTGGGCACCATCAAGCACATCTCAAGTTGAGAGTACATCATCACTTAGATTTGATGAACAAGGTATGCCATCATCCCCATGAGAACCTCAAGGTATGTCTTCTACTCCACCATCAATCAAAAGTACACAATCTAGCCCACCTTAATTAAATATTGATGAAATTCATAATGTTGAGATGTATGTACCTAGGAGAACACCACCTAGAATTTTGCATAGAAAGCCAAAGTATTTGATTAATATTGATGAGGATATTTTGTAGCACATGGAAAGTAAGATTCCAACACACACTTGTATAAGATATGCTAATAAGATTTGGAAATTGTACTTTGAAAAGATAAATGACATCACAAGATGTCAACTATTTGTTGAAATGATGTGGGGTATAAAGTATAGAGACATCATGAAGACTCTTAGATTGAGAACATCAAATGCATCGAGTGAAAAGACTATTGTGAAGAATCTAATGGATGCATATGAGAGTGTGGGTAAGACCTCACACTCAAAGGATAGTAATGTCACACAGCATGTCATTACATCAACTTTGGTAAGAATTCAGACAAAGAGAGATCATCTCATTAGAAAGACGAGTCAACAAATGAGAATTAGTAGAAAAAAATTATCAAAAGTCATTCAAAGGTGGCAAAGAATTGAGGGCACCGATTCAAATGAATTATGGGCATTCTTGGGGAGACAAACACAAAAATATAAAAAAGTTGTTGAAGCATTAAGAAAAATTAATGAAGAGTATTGGAAGAATAACACAAGGCCATCTTTGAATCAAAGGGATGTTGTAACAAGGAGAATCGATAGTCGGAACCATCAACCACATCCAAAGCATTTTTTGGATATGACTCAAACCCAATTTTTTCATAAATTTCAAATGTATTATCCTCAAATCAGTATTTGTCAAATATTTTTTGAAATTCTTAAAACTTTTTATATCAGGATAAGTCACATGAACTACTTGTTTCTATAGACTACATATGGAATTCTCTAACTATTATGATATTTATCATTCTATATGTTGTGATTTGCATTTTAATAATATTTTTTCGGATTATGCCATAGAATCCCCACCAATATCTTCAAGAGATTTCTTATAAAAAAAATAATGTGAAATAGAGGATGGCCAAATATTCTAAAAGACAACATGCCTGGTTGGTTGATGTGAGCATTGCAGTGGCTTGCAGTGTATGCTAGTATGTCAACATATGGAAAGAACATATGAGGTGGGGTTAAAACTAGTAGAGTTCAAGAAGTATAAAATGGTGGAATATGCTACAAAAGATGGGTCTCAAGAAAAAATGTGTGATTTGGTTATTCAGAAAATTTCAATGTATCAGTTTATGTCCAAATTTCATGAAAATATAGTGTATGAGTATGGAAGGCATACCCATAGAGCTTGATGGTTGGACACATTTCTAGTTGGTAGTATAGTATCAGTGGTTGAGTTTCTAGAGAAATACACTATACAACCACAACGTGAGGTGCAGTTAGAATATTACAAGTGCACACAAGTTTTTATATTTGTGAAAATAACATTCATTCATGCAGTTGATAGTACAAAGGACCAAATGAAGGTATTGAGGGAGTATCACTTTTATATTAGTGATGATCACACACATTCTCTAGAGTTTGTGCAAAGTTGCTTCTAGATGTTCTACAGTGATTTGGCTTAGAGGGGCATAATAATGGTCGACATATAATATGCTCAAATAATTGTGAAACACAGTTCAAGAACTCACACATGTTCTACTGGTTGAGCAAGATGCATGTCATTATAGGTGTACAACATATGTGGAACTTTTGTGAGGTTGGTCATGGAAAGGGGGAGCATGATGGTGTAGGAGCATGCATGAAAAGAGTATTAGCATGAGAAGAGTTAAAGTATAAAGATAGTACAAAGTTGACATATGCAAGATCAATAATTGAGTGGTGTAATTCTTTGATGGGTCTAGGTAATGAAGGTACATCTTTAGTTCGTAGGTATTTTTGGTTAAAGGATGATACTAACATTGCACCATATGATGATTATTGTACACTAACATGATCGAATGAGGTACACTCTTTCCCTATCTCAAATGTAAGTTCATGGAGTATCGATACACGAAAGATGGCATTGTTTTTTTCTTCATGTACAATGCAATCTTGGAATGATTATGAGTCAAGGGAGTGGGCTGATAAATGGTTGACAAGTTATCTTAGCCCACTTCACATGTATTGCCCTCTGACAACATTGGAACTAACATAGATGGAATCATTGGTTGAATTTGACCATGTATTAGATCTAATTCAACTAGGTAATATATCTACTTTCTTAGATTTTGAAATTCCATATTGTTATATTACTTTGTAGTGTATTTGTAATGTTGACTAATTTCAAGATGTTTGTTGCACATATCAATGTAGGGAAATTTTATGTAGTTATTGCAAATGAATACAACAAAGAGGGAACAAAATATCACTTGTGTCATTGTGTTGAGGCCAAACATAAATTGGAGGCCCTATTTATATATGGATAAAATATCAAATACACTATAGGCTTGGTTGTTGTTACTTGAACGTGGCCTATAAGGTACCACATTAGAGTGTTAAACATTGGCTGTTTCATGACTTTGAAACGCATCATAAGATTCTTCATTAATCGAACCTTGTCATGGAATCCAATGTTTGTTTGAAAAAATATGGGGGTATACCTTTGAACAAGGTCTTGTGGAAGGTACGTGAGTCTGACCATGAAGCAATACTTGACACAATAAAGAGTAGAGAAAACCTCGATGGTTCGTTGGATTAATTTTTATGTATGCACATTGATTCTTATTAAATTATACTTGTATGCACATTAATTTGTTTGATGGAGATGCTATAATCTTATTTTAATTTTCATATTTGTAAGTAACCTACTAGAAATTGATTGGTGTCCCCTTGTAGACAATGCAAATTTATGAGCCATCCAAGAGAATGTCAGCCAAAAAAGCAATGCGACATCCTTATTTTGATGATCTTGACAAATTTGAATCATGATTTTAAGCCATTGTAGAAGTTTGTGCAAATATCGGTGAGGGAATTTCAAGTTATTCATTTGAAGTTAACCTTATCATGAGAAGCTATTATGTAGACATTATAAGAGAATCTCAAATTTCAACTTACTATATTCATGAGAGTTGTTGTGTGCAATAGGTATGTTGGAATTCCCAGTGAAGATGTATGACTAGGAGTGACTAAGTTGTGAGACCTAAATGCCTATCTATAAGTTTCTTCCATCTATTTTCATTTCATTTCCATTTTGGATTCTCTTTATTTTTCTCTTTCACTTTTATTTGTAAGTAAACTTCTAAAAAATTATTGGTCTCTCATTCTAGAAAATGTTGATTTATAAGCCACCAAAGAGAATCTCAACTAAAATAGTAATGAAACATCCTTATTTTGATGATCTTGATAAATCTAAATTCTGATTTCAATACATTATAAAAGAGCATGTTAAGCTTAGCGAGGGAATCTCAAGTTACTCAATTGAAGTTAACCTCATAATGAGCACCTATGATGTAGACATTTAAAGAGAATCTTGAATGTATGAGTGACATTGTAAACGATCTATGAGAACAAAGTACCTAAGGGATTGTAATGAGATTTACTGAAATACTGTAATTTTGGAGTTCATGTTTAGTGTAGTAGCACATTTTTCTCTAAATGCCTTCAATAGGAAAATTTGCAAAATTTGAATTTTGAAATGTAAAAAAAGTGAAAAAGGTCATGTGAAGGTCATATGTAATGTATTAAAAGTCTCAAAGAGGCCATTAGATGATTAGAGAAGTGATATAAAGCATGTAAGGTCGAGCAAATCATAGATCTTTTGTATTCTTGAAGATTTACAATCAATAAAGTTAACATTTGAGTGATTTTATGAGTTTTTTCTAGTTGTTGATTAACTTGTATGATCTATATAGTAGTTTAACACCTTGAATCTTGTTATTTAAGGTAGAATAGTGAATTATCTTTCATTTGAACCTATTTAGGAGTGTATTCAATGAGTTGATCATTAGTTTGAATTGATTTTTCTTAACTCGGTCTGTAAACCCTCAAGATTGGAGTTTTGAGAGTCTAGATACCCTTTAATGACTACTCCTCCAAATTTGATAGTTTAGATCAGATGAGTATGTTAGTTTTAGAATTTTTTAGGTGTGTGTGTGTTTATCTATGCAGGGAATTCAAGAAACAAAGGTGGAGTTGATTCTACAGGGTTTTATGATGAATTTCCAAGTGAAAAGTGTGGCTCCAAGTGGTTTTTTGAGGAAAACTTCTGAAATGACTAATCTAGATAGCTACTATTGAGTTACAACACATACTTAAGAATTAATAGTGTATATCTTGGAACATGTGCATCAAAAATGACCTTTGTTGTCCTCATTAGGCTAACTAGGCCTAATTTACAAAGGAACATACCTTTAAACATTCAACAAACCCTTGAAATTTTTGGGGCAACAATTATCATGTATCCAAAGCCTCAAATCCACAATTTGTCTTGGGAGAAACTCACTCCACCATGCCGAACCACAAAACCCTTATTTTATGCTAGTATGAGGAGGGTTTATTGAAAGTAATGGTTTCAGACCTTACCAGAACATGCCACCACCTCATACCTTCTTAAAATAACTTACACAAACTCAAAAGACAATCATCCAACCTCTATACGCAATATTTTATCAAACCCTAGGGTGAAACCATATTTTTCATGCCCTTTTCCATCAAAATCTATGGGGGCAACAACACAAACCCCATAAAACTTATTATGTTTCATCAAATAATCATCCTAAGATCAAAATTGGTTTCTAAATGTGTATTGGGTCTATCGAAACACAAAGATATTAAAAAAGAGAACACAATCACCCTATACAGAACTGTATAGTTCAAGGAAACATCATATTTCTAGTAAAAATACAAGAAAATGCAAGAAAAAAATGAATTTTATTGATATTCTTGTAATTAAATCATACATTTATGCTAGGCATGGTCCTCTTTCACACCCAAACAAATAGAATTGCTTTGGGGTACATTCAACTGGATTGATCCCTTAAGAGTCCAAAGTCCTAAATAGTTGCAAACTTTAGCATGTTGTTACCTAGATACTGTGATGCTAAAAAAATTCTCGTTTAATCCTAAAGGATCATGTTGCACACCTCTAAGAAAACCTCTCGATTTTGGCTATCTCAGAGTAGTTTTCCTGTGGCGGTGGATTTTCACTTGACAAAAAAAGTGTCAAATGCAAGCAGTGCAAAGTTGCAAATTGGTGCAAATTTCATCCTACAACTCATGTGACTAAATGGAATATTCCAATGTGACTGAATAGGTATTTTTATGCTATGCATGGTCCTCTTTCACACCCAAACACACTGAATTTCTCTAAGCTACTTTCAACCAGATCGATCCCTTAAGGGTCCAACATGCAAAAGGGAAGAAAACTTTATCATATTGTTACTTGGATATCATGATTCTTAAAACCTTCTCATTTAATCCTATAGGATCATGTTGGTCCCCTCTACAAAAACCTCTCTGAGTTTTGGCTATCTCGGAGTGGTTTTCCCGTGGCGGCAGATTTTCACTTGATGAAAAAAGAGTCAAATGCAAGTAGTGCAAAGTTTCAAAGTGGTGCAACTTTCATTCTACAGCTCATTGACAAGGTATAATATTTGAATGCATCTGAATAGGTATTTTTACACTAGGCATGGTCCTCTTTTGCACCAAACATGTGCAATCGCTCTGAGGTACGTTCAACTAGACTGATCCCTTAAGAGTCTAAACTGCTAAATGGATACAAATTTCAGCATGCTATTACTCAGATACTGTGATTCTTAGAAACTTCTCATTTGATCCTAGAGGATTGCATTGGATCCCTCTACAAAAAAATCTCTTGATTTTGGCTATCTCGGAGTGGTTTTCCCATGGCGGTGGACTTTCACTTGATGGAAAAAGTGTCCAATGCAAGCAGTCCAAAGTAGTGCAAATTTCATTCTACAACTCATGTGACCAAGTATATTGTTCCAACGTGTCCAAACATATATGTTTAGGCTAGGAATGTTCCTCTTTTGCACCCAAAGATGCGGAATCGATCTGAGCTATGTTGCATTGAATCGATCCCTTAAGGGTTCAAAGTGCAAAATGGCTGCAAACTTTAGCATGTTTTTACTTAGATATCATGATTCTTAGAAACTTCTTGTCTAATCCTACAGGATAACATGGGTCCCTATAAAAAAAACTCTCAATTTTGGCTATCTCAGAGTGGTTTTCCCATGGCGGAAAATTTTCACTTGAAGGAAAAAGTGTAAAATGCAAGCAGTGCAAAGTTGCAAAGTGATGCAAATTTTGTTCTACAGCTTGTGTGACCAAGTGGATTGTTTCAACGTATACAAATAGGTATTTTTACACAATCCATGGTCTTCTTTCCCACCCAAACACACAAAATCGTTATGAGCTATGTTCTACCAGATTGATCCCTCGGGGGTCAAAAATACAAAATGGTTGCAAACTTTAGCATGTTGTTACTCAGATATCATAATACTTAGAAAATTATCACCTAATCCTATAGGATTGTGTTGGGCCCATCTAAAAAAATTATCTCGGTTTTGGCTATCTCAGAGTGGTTTTTCTGGGGCGGCAGATTTTTCACTTGATGGAAAAAGTGTCAAATGCAAGTAGTGCAAAGTTGCAAAGTGGTGCAAATTTTGTTCTACAACTTGTGTGACCAAAAAAATTGTTCCAATGCATCTGAATGGGTATGTTTATGGTAGGTGGTCCTCTTTTGGACCCAAACACGTAGAATCGCTTTGAGCTATGTTCAATCGGATCGATCCTTTAAGGATCCAAAGTGCAAAAGGGAAGCAAAATTTAGCATGTTGTTACTTAGATATCACAATTCTTAGAAAATTCTCATATAATCCTACAAGATTGTGTTAGGCCCCTCTACATAAACCTCTCTTGGTTTTGGCTATCTCAAAGTGGTTTTCCTGTGGAGGTGGATTCTCACTTGATGGAAAAAGAGTCAAATGCAAGTAGTGCAAAGTTGCAAAGTGGTGCAACTTTCATTCTGCAACTTGTTTGACCAAGTGGACTATTCCAACACATCCAAATAGATATTTTTACTCTATTCATGGTCCTCTTTCACACCCAAACAAGCATAATCACTTCGAGGTACGTTCAATCAGATCGATCCTTTAAGAGTCCAAAGTGCTAAATAGCTGTAAAATTCAACATGTTTTTACTTAGATATCATGATTCTTAGAAACTTCTCATATAATTCTACAGGATCATATTGGGCCCCTCTACAAAAACCTCTCTCAGTTTTGGCTATCTCGGAGTGGTTTTCCAATGGTGGCAGATTTTCACTTGATGGAAAAAGTGTCCAATGCAAGCAGTGCAAATTTTTTTCTGCAACTCATGTGACCAAGTATAATATTCCAATGCATCCAAATAGGTATTCTTATGCTAGGAATGCTCCTTTTCTTCACCCAAACATGTGGAATCACTTTGAACTACGTTCTCTCATATCGATTCCTTAAGGGTCCAAAGTGCAAAATGGATAAAAACTTTAGCATGCTATTACTAGGATATCATGAGACTTAGAAAATTCTTGTTTGATCCTACAAGATCATGTTGGTCCCTTCTAAAAAAACCTCTCTCATTTTTGGCTATCTCAGAGTGGTTTTCGCATGGCGGAGATTTTTACTTTATGGAAAAAGTGTCAAATGCAAGTAGTGCAAAGTTGCAAAGTGGTGCAACTTTTGTTCTACAACTTGTGTGACCAAATAGTCTCTTCCAACACATCCAAATAGGTATTTTTATGCTAGGCATAGTCCTCTTTTGCACCCAAACATGTAGAATCACTCTAAGCTACGTTCAACCAGATTGATCCCTTAAGGGTCCAAAGTGCAAAAGAGAAGCAAACTTTGATGGGCCATTACTCAAAAACCATGATTCTTATGAACACTCTGTCTAAGACTATGAGATCAAATTGGCCTCTCTACAATAACCTCTCTCATTTTTTGTTATCTCAGATTCATTTTCCTATGGTGTCCAATTTTCACTTGATGGAAAAAGTGTCAAATGGAAGTAGTGTAAAGATGCAAAGTGGTGCAACTTTCATTTTGCAATTTGTGTGACCAAAATAACTACTCCAACACATCCCGATAGGTAGGTTTACACTAGGAATGGTCCTCTTTTGCACCCAAACATGCAGAATTGATCTGAGTTTCATTCAACTGGCTTGATCCCTTATGATGACATGCAAAACAATGGAAAAGAGAAACATACACATGAAATTTGATAATTCCAAGTATTCCACACAAAAAACATATGGTCATTGGTGCAGAGCACCTTGTTCCTCCATTTGATGAAGAAGGTCTAGTTCAGTGGTTTTAGTCATTATAATGTCAAATAAGGCCATGATAGCGCATTTTGTAATATTTCTTTTAGTTTTGAGTTAGTGTGCGATCATTTGAGTCAATTATGTAAGTACAAATAAGAAAATAACATTGTTAAAGGAATTGGAAGAGATTACTAACACTGCCCCTTTTCAAAATTCAAAATTTAGGCCTTAAAAGCAAGGCTACACAAGGTTGAAAGAAGAAATTGCTTGAGAATAAGTTAGAATAGGTTGGAAATAGGGTGAGATTATGGATTTTGATGTGTTCAAATGGTCTACAAGGACAAGGGAGGTGCAAATTGTGTTATGAAAAAATGCCCTAACTGGGAATAGAGGGGTTTTGAATGAAAAAGAGAGGTTTGAGGGAGTAAAAGTGGATAAAGTCAAGGGGAAACATAATTTGGTGGTCAATTAAGTTTGTGCAGGTATAATGAAGAGTGTTGGAATAGGTTTTGAGGTTGTATGACGTCTAGATATGGGGTTTTCAATAAACCCTAGTGAAATTTGAGAAAAGTGAGGGTTTAAAGGATAGTGGGGTTAGAGGGCAAATCACGACCTAAAAACTATAGATTTTGTGGATTTGTAAACTAGTAAATGTTGTCCAATGATATTTTGTAATTGGAAGAGTGATTAAGAGCATTTTTCTTTGTTAAATAAACCTATTCAGGTGTCTAGGACAATGTTGAGTCCATTTCTTATTTGTATTATAAATTATAACTTTCTTTCTCCTGAGTCCATTTCGTATACAAGAAATAATATTGAAAAAAGTTGACATAAAAATCTTTTGATGTGTTTATATGGTGACACATCAAGAAAGTATTGAAATCCTTTTATGAATCATTTCATGGAATACCAATTGAAAACATGTTTTTTTCTCTAAGATAAAGTTGTTTAGCATCAATCAGTTAATGTTCAAGACAAACCATGAAGGAAAAGAATGCTCAATTCTAGGGCTAACCAATTAATAAGTATAAACGTGAATAAGTCAACCATGTACATGTGAATAAGGGAAGCACACATACTCAAAAACACTTAAACCTTGAAGTATACACACAAATACATAATATACATAAATTAATACAAAGTATATGTATGAATACAAGGTATACACATGAAAACACGTAAGTCACAAATTATACATTGGAACACATGTAAGTCACAAAGTATACACATAAGTTGTAAAGTATACACTTGAATACACATAACTCATATCTATTGAACCATAAATTTAGAATGAAAATATGGACACCATTGAGAATGTCATATAGGAATACAATGTGAAATATGTTCAATACAAAATATGTACAAAACTACCATGTAGGCATACAACAAAGGGCTCTAGAATCAAAATTCATTACTCTCCATGCTCTGGAAATAAATTATTTCCGTTTTCTTGTCAATTAGATGGTGATAGATCTGTCACTCATTTGTGCTACACTCGAGGAGTTCTCCTTCTGATCCTCCTAGTGTTTAGTTCATGGTGAATTTTTAACTATTACAATAAGAAGTAAAGACATGAATATATAGAAATTACATTATAAAAAATGATATATTTGACAAAATAATCACTTAATGCCATCTCATGATCTCTCTCCATGAGGGAAATATTCACACACCCATGCTTAGGTGTGCTCAAGCCCTGTATAAACCATCCAAATAGAAATTAAAATATGAATCAATAATGGTTTTATTTTTCACTAAATAACATCTATAACAACAAATATATATTCAAATTTAATAATTTTCCTCATACATCCCCTGTCAAAGCCACTGACGATTTTATAGCAGATGAAACACTAATATCCATTTCCCTCATCACATTCGGAGGTGTTTTGGCTTGCAACATCTAAAAATAAAATAAAAAGTTATTCAATGTAATCAACAATGTGCATATAAAATGGAATAATTATTAAGTACAATTCATTAGTTAAACTCTTTATTCTATTACCTCAATTTAGGTTTGAGTAAATCCACTGGCACTGGGAGGTGTTCCCTCAAAACCTCCAATATTAGTTTGTTCAACATTCAAAATCACATATTAAAATACCATTCGTAAAACAATTCTATTAGCATGTAATAAATTTATAATTTTTTGCTAGTTACATACCCCATCGATAGGTGTACTAAAAAAATAAGTAGGTGGAGGGCCGGTGTATCAAGTCTCAACACTATGAACCTACAATTTTATTAAAATAATAAAACTAAATTAGTTAATCTTGCATATCAAAATTGAAAATTAAATTCAATGAGCATGCTAAAATTTACTTGACTATCAATGCTATACGCCTCATGAAAAATGTCAACTAACCTCTCCATCTCCATTTCTGTAGATGAACATAACAACCTCTTGAGTGTCGGTGGGGTCATATGAAAAAGTCAACCTACAAGATTGACACACATGGGTTCAAACTCCACCACTCAAAGACTCCCTTGGATGGTGTTGTAGAATAGGGCTAGTATGATGGATGACACTCTGGGTCAAAGTTTTGATCACCTATAATGTCTCTACATCGGCACTCTCCTTCATGACATAAGGAATAACAACGTGCTCATGAGGTGGCCTAGTGAGAGCTTTTCTCCCTTGTTTTGTAGGATCCAATTGTGCACCAAGTTTATCCTGAGCCAACTCCCCACCTCTCCCCTAGAAGTCCTTCATATCAAAATAATTTGGGATTTTTTTCAATATGAAATCATTGTATAGTTTTCTAAGGAAATATTGTGGGACTTCAAAAATTTTGCATAGTGGGTAATCAAAGACCATGTACCACCTATCATAAAAATGGTTCCTAATCTATTGGTGGTGGCATAAATGAATAGGAAACCTCTTCA
Organism: Sequoiadendron giganteum; assembly: GCA_007115665.2. NCBI lineage: Eukaryota > Viridiplantae > Streptophyta > Pinopsida > Cupressales > Cupressaceae > Sequoiadendron > Sequoiadendron giganteum. Next base: position 815,048,962 of record CM021102.1, read on the forward strand.
CATTGAGGATAAGATTCTTATTTGTGCGTGGATCAATGAATAATGAGTACAAATCACCTTTTGTAATTTTTAAATCCTTTACATATTTATATGATAGTTGATCCACATAATAATCCATACTGCTTGCCTCCTATCTTGCCATCGAGTTATTTGTTTGCTAATTGAACCTACATTTTTTAACATATCTTTCAATGAGCTTGCTAGGGTCATTCTTTTTGCGGTTGAACCATTTGGATCACTCAACATACTATTTAAATCCTCAATTTTCTTTTTTGTTGTTCTCAATTTCACTCATTAAATTTTGTTGAGTGCCAGGAGGGGGTTGAGTGATTGGTTGAGGAGGTTGTTGTTGTGGTTGATTTTTTTCTTCAAGATTTTGTTATTGAGGATTTGGTTTCTCTTCTCGTTGAGGATTTTGAGGATTTGTAGGTTGATTTTCATGTCTTAAAAATTTAAAAAAAAAAATATTAAATACAACCTAAAACTAACAATTTTTTTTAAAAAAGAAAACAATCCTTACCTCTCATAGGTCTCCTCCTCATCATGGCACCATTGTTGCAAAGAAATAGCAACCACTGGTGAAGATTTTTACATAATGCCTCCTCCTAGAACACAAGCCTGAAAAATGGGGGTATTGGCCTCGAGCACAAAAAAAAAAGTCTAAATGAAGAATGAACGAGTTTCACTTTTTTTTAAAATTTTAACATGTCATAACAGGAGGGTGTTATAATGAAATTGTGTTATAATGAACTTGTGTTATAATATGCTCACGTTATAATGCACTCACGTTATAACACGCTCATGTTATAACACACTCATGTTATAACGCGCTCACGTTCTAATGCACTCATGTTATAACACACTCACATTATAATGCGCTAATGTTATAACATGCTCATGTTATAACACGCTCACGTTATAATGTGCTCACATCATAGTGCTATTGTGTTATGTGCTTGTTGTGGCTGAGCCTCAGGTTCGGCCCAACAAGCCATAACACGGGCGTGTAATAACGTGCTCGCCTTATGAATTTACAAAACTTATTTTTGAAAGAGGCCACAAATTGGCTACCCATCTCCATGCGCCCGCCCTTGCATCCATAAGCCTCATTTAATGTATCTTTCCTAGGATGGTCCTAAAATAAATTAATGACCAATCATGATCCAAGTGTTTATAGGTTGTGTGGCACAAATTTGGTGGTCTAGGAATCATAAAACACCTTGGGTGTATGGGTCCCACCTAGGGTTTTGGGTATGCTAGAACCAGAATTTTCATAAAAATTCTAGAGGCTTTTATCCATTTGAACCAAATATTTTTCTATCTTGTTCATGAAAAATCATTTTTCTTCCATCCATAATGCTAAAATTTCCTTTTACCGCCATACCGCTGCCTTAACATCCACCTTTCTTAACTTTTCCTTTTACCTCTTTACTGCAACCCTCTGCAAAATAGCTCATGGTATCACGATCAAAAAAATGAATGCTATCCCCTTTTATCGCTACACTTTGCATGGTTAAGTCTACACCTGTGGTAGAGCAGTGAGAAAAGGCACCAAAGATAATGGCTATACCACAAGGATTTTGAATAGAGCTTGTAGTTGACAGGTGAAGTCAAATCAAAACCTGCTATACTGTGAAGGGTCATCGAGGATCTCGTGGTAGGGTGGTAGATTGAATAGAGCATGTGGAAACCATGATACCATGTGGAGAGAAATGTTAGCCCATGGTAGAGCGGTATGCAAAGGAGAAATAATAAAAAGAAACCATTATATCGCCAGGGGTCAAAATAGAGCCTGGAATAAAGTGGTAGGAAGAGTTGATTCAGGCATCACTGCATAACTGTAGAGAGAAGGAAAGTAGACCCCGATAGAGTGGTAGACGGTGGAGTAACATGAAATATTACCGAGGTATCGTGGCAATGGAAATGATGGTGTGAGGTAATGCGATAAAGAGTCATGTTTTATTATTGTTAATATTTTCCAGTCATGTTTTATCTTCATTATTAAACGGTGTGACCTTTGGCCTCTCATGAGAATGTGAATAGATAGAAACCAAAAGACACGGGAAAGGTTCTCTAAAATGTATAAAAGAATGAGTTTGATACAGAATAAGGGCTAGAAGTTAGAATAGTGAGAAGATAGGAGATATTAAAATTGGGGATGCATATAATGTATAGAATTTTCTGAAGCGAAGCAATGGAAATCATATTTTACACTGGTGAAATATTTTTTGGTGTTCAATTGTTGTGATGCAATTATTCCTACTTTTTATCTGGTTGTCTCCAACTTGAGATTTTTAATAATTTAAATCAGTATGTCAAGTATATTCCTGATTTATCAAAGTGCATTTTCATTTTGTGTGATTTAATTAATTGGTGTCTGCAAGTTAGATTTAAATTATTTTGAATGTATCACAGTGATTAAGGATTTCTTTTGGATAATTGAAGAAGAACCTAGTAAATAAATATTCCAATATAATTTATGCAAGTCATAAATTTAATGAAGTTTTATGCTAGTCATAGAACCTCATTTTTCAAAGTGCCTAGCAACTTGAGTTAAGCCAAAATATAGAAACACATATTATTTCTAATTTTAAACTCCATTACCCATGTGGATAGAAAGCAATGATCTGTCATACCCCAGAAAATAAATTTCATAGAAAACATGTATAAACACTTTCATTTTATGTAGTAGGAGTGGTTATTAAGATTTTATCTCTGCATTTCCAATTTCCATTATAGATAGATTGTTCATGTAGGAAATATATAGTTTAAGTATACCTCATTTATATATGTGTACCAGCCAAGGTTTAGCAAAGCCTAAAGAGTAGAAGGTTCAAATTCACTATCTGGCCTTGTATGTCAGCCATAAACATTGTGAGAGCATGGCACCCTCTCGTGGTTCAAACCTGCATTTTTGAGTCCTAACAGTTTGGTGACTCTACTAGGGAGTGTTGAAATAAACCCAAGACTTCATTGTAGAGTTGGTACCTTACATAATACTCCACTAGGAACAACGAGTTACATAATTTTCTCACTTTGGAAAGTGAGCGGTGACTCTGAATTAACAAGTGCATTGAAACTGATAAAGTGAAATATGCATCAAAAAGGAAGCATCCTAGAGTTCAGACTATCAAAAATACTCACCAAATTCATGTCATAAGATATTTGTATAAGGAGGATCCTAGTAATGACAAAATTAAATGGACTCAAGAGAATGATAATGGCAAGAAGGTGTTTGATGACATGGGCCTAGCAAATAAAGACAAAAAATCAAAAGCACCCCTGGAGACACATAATTCCTATGGTACACTAGCAATTGAAAACAACCCATCTAGAGAACCTAAAAATCCTAAGGAAAAGAGGAATCCCTTCTATCAACCAGACCCCAAGAAAGTTGAGGGGTTCATGGCTGGATTTGAGGCTGAAAGGGAAAGGAGACAACATGAATATGATCAAAAAATGGCATTACTTGAAGAGAACCAGGATGGACTTGGCTATGAAGTAGCCTCTAAAGAAAACTATGAACACATGGGTCGGGATGAGATAAATGCATGATTGGAACATGAAAGACAAGTAGTGGAAAGAAAAAGAATAGAGTATGAGCAGAGGCGCCAAGCAATAAAACAACTTGAAGAATTGAAGTTGCAGAAAGCCCAGATCAATGCTCAGGTGGCTAATTTTCCTAAATATATGCCACATCATAGACAAGGGAATAATAATGCAAGACCTTCAAATCCCCCAAGAGCCCAAAAAAATCAACTAGGGAACCAATATAGACCCCCAAATGCTCCACCACTACATCAAAATGCTAAACCACCCCCACATGTTCAACAACGTATGCCTCCACAAGGTCAGAAATATGTGCCACTACCTCACAAAAATCCATTGTACTAGTTTCAGCATCCTCAAAATCCACCTCCTCTACCATACACAACCATGATCAGACAGCTTGATTTGGCTGGATTTCAAATATATCCTTATACCATGGATAACATTTGCAGAAGCCCTATCCCAAAATCCACAAGAAGTAGTGAAATTATAGTTGAAGAACACCTAAGGAGATTTAATGCATTTATTCAAGATTTGGATATGCAATATGAGGATATAGAAATGAGATTTTTTATGATGTCACTGATTAAAGATGCTAGAGATTGGTTTAATAGTTTTCCCACAACTTCTATTGACTCCATTGAAGAGTTGTATGAACTATTTCTTGAGCAATATGGGAATCAATGTGCACTTGATTTTTCCTTACATGAATTGGTAACTATCCAGAAGCATCGGAACGAGTCATCTTATGACTTCAACCAAAGTTTTTCTAAATTAAATAATAAGATACCTCATATATCCAAATTAGCAGATCTTACTGCATTGAGTATCTATTTAAAATCTTTTGATCCTAAGATAGGATATGAGCTTAGGAATAGGTGTCCTAGGAATTTAGCTGAAGCTCAAAAAATAACACTAACCATTGAAAATAATAGGAAAGTTGCAAGAATGATTGGAAAGAGGGATAACCCTAGGGATCCTCAATATGCTCCTCCAAATAGGTAGGAAAATTCATACAAAAATGAAAGGACAAGGTTGCATGACATGCCATATATTACAAATTGGAAGGATGGAAATCCAGTGATGGATAGGCCAAGGAATAAAGAGACACTTGATCCTTTAAAGGAAATAGGGGCATATATGGTAGATAATAGTCCTTGGTTCTCAATTTGTGACTTGTCACATTCCCCAGAGAATTGTATTGTAGCTTAGTCAATACTAGGAAAATACATACCAGAAGACAAAAATGAAGATGACCATAATATCTATTTAACTTCCCACACTCTTCACTCTGTTGAGCAGGAATACTCATCTTCAAAAGGAGGGAATGAATATGTTGTTGATTACCAAAAGTACAATTTCCATATGGAAAAACAATAAGTTTTTTCTAATCATGAAGAAAGTGATAATGAACAATGTCCTCCTACCACATCATATCAAAAAAATAGGTGCAATATGAGGAGATCGACTGGGGAAGAAATTAAAATATTAACTATTGCAGCAGTTGAGCACGCCAAAAGAAGATATTGGTTGAGAAATAGAATAGTAAATGAGAATGAAGGTGTTCCAAGAGGAATATTTTTAAAGAATAAGAAAATGCTCTAGGAAGCTTCAAAAAGGACAGATGATAAGCAATTTGATAAGAAAGAACAAAAGTGTGTCCTTAAAGAAGAAAACAAAGAATTGCCCAAGGAAAAATAAAAGTCAGATCAGAAAAATAAAAAGGAGAACAAAGGAGAATCAACAGAGGAAAATAAGATGATCAAAATAGAGGGTGCTTCTTTTGATTTCATGCAAGCTTTGTCCCAGGTAAAAATTTATGTCCCATTACTTGAAATGATGAAGATTAAAGAGTATAGGTAAAGTGCTATTCAATTAATGTCTAGTGGGGGTAATAAAAATGAAAACCTTGAGAATAAGGTAATTCTTGAAATTAGTAATAAAAAGGAAAAGATAAAAATTCCAGAGGTTTGTCTAAGTGATGCATTGATGAATTCACCACAAATTGATCCATTATTTACTACCCTACTCATAAATGGCAAGCTGGTAAGAAATTGTATGATACATTCAGATGCTTCTATGAATATTATGCCAATAGGGGTGATGAAACAACTTGGTATGTGGGTAGATGTTGAGGGTGGTAAATGCTATGCCATGGATAGTAGACCTATACCAGTTTTCAGAATTATGAAAGATGTGGAAGTGAAATTGGATACTTACCCATTGGTGACTTATAATATTGATATAACTGTGATTGACACACCTCCTCAATTTGGAATGATTTTATCAAAAAAATGGACTACTACAGTTGGAGGCAATGTATAGTTTGATTTATGATATGCTACAATACCAGACAATGGTGAAGAAGTCAAGTTGTATAGAGAACCAAGGATGAATCAGATTGTTGAGTATGTTCCTCAAGAAGAACTTAATTTTTTATATGATGTGGATTTAGGGGGTTTCATAGTGGAATCATCTCAGCCTGAATTAGTGAATACTAACCCAATTGATAAGCATGTTTCTAAAGATCATAAGGGCGTGTGAAAAATATATTTTGATGGGGCATGAAGCCAAGAAGGAAATGGAGCTAGAGTAGTTTTTATATCACCTAAAGGTGTAACATTCAAATATATATTTTTTTTAACCTTTGACTGTACAAATAATGTAGGAGAGTATGAGGCCTTTCTGATTGGTTTAAATATGGATGTCAAGCACAAGATCAAAATGCTAACTATCCTAGGAGATTATGAGCTAGTTGTTTCACAACTCATATCAAGATATGCTACAAAGAACAAGAGATTGAAATAATATAGGAATTTTGTGTGGGATACAATTGAGTTATTTGATGCTTTCTTAATTGATTGGATAGATAGATCAAAAAATTTAATGGAATATTTTCTAGCTAGTTTAGCCCTAAAAAGAGATGATATCACCTTGGATAGAGTATCTTAGGTTGAATTCAAAACAAGACCTAATTTCCCTAACAACATATATAGTTGTCAAGTTTTCAATGATGATACTGAACTTCTCAAGTTTCTTCATTCCATAGATCAGTATGAGGCACATGAGATTGATTTGAATGCTTTTGTGGAAGAAGTGGATGGGAAATAGACTCTATTTGGAAAGGAATCCTTGCAGCTCAAAACCAACAAGCTCCCCAAAGGGCTTGTGGCATTAGAAAGAGTATATGATGGGAGTGATTGCTCTCTCATGAAGCAGACACTATTTGAGAGAGAAGATATTATAGAAGTAAATCTAGGAACTGAGTTAGCACCAAAAAGGGTCTACATTGGAAAGAAGATAAGTCCAAACATCAGGGGAATGTTGATTGCATTATTGAGGAAATATAAAAATGTGTTTTCTTGCTCTTATGAGGATCTCAAGGTATATAGAGAAGACCTATTCCAGCATGAGATTCCACTTAATCCAGGTTCAAAGCCATTCAAACAAAGGAAAAGGCCTATTAACCCAACTTTGGAACCTAAGATAAAAGAGGAAGTGGAAAAAATTAGAGATGGAGGTATTATTAAACCAATTAGATATTCAATATGGGTCTCAAATCTGGTTCCAATAAGAAATAAAAATAGGGATATTATATTGTGTGTAAATTTCAGAAATTTGAATCTTGCTTCCCTTAAAGATAACTATCCTCTCCAAAATATGGAGGAAATACTACAAAACGTAACACACTGTGAGATATTATCAATGATGGATGGGTTTTCTAGATATAACCAGGTGAAAGTCAAAGATTCTGAGCAATACAAGACAACATTCACTACACCATGGGTGAAATGTTTATGTTAGAATGAAATTTGGTCTCACAAATGCAGGGGCCACTTTTCAAAGGGCCATGGATGTGACATTTGTAAATCTAATTATTTCTATAATGGTGGTGTACCAAGATGATATTACTACTTATTCCAAAAAGGAAAAGGATCATGTGGGGTACTTGGAGAAGATATGCATCAGGGCTTTGGAATATGGTATTAGTCTTAATCCTAAAAAATGCCATTTTGTTGTTACAAAGGGTAAAATTTTGGGAAATTTTGTATCAAAAGATGGGATTAGAATAGACCCTAAGAGAGTAGATGCCATAGACAAAATTCCCATTCCTAAAACTGTCAAAGCAATCCAATCATTTTTTGGTCAAATTAACTTTGTCTTGAGATTTGTATCAAATTTTGTTGAGATTGTTAAACCTATATCCAAGATGTTGAAAAAGGGAGAGAAGTTAGAATAGACTGTTGAAGCCATGGAAGCTTTCATATCTATAAAAATATCTATCAAATAAGCACCTATCCTAAAGTCGCCTAATTTTACCAAATCGTTTCAAATATTTTCTTTTGCTTCATTTCATAGCATAAAAGTTGTTATGTTGCAGAAAAATGATGAAGGTCATGAAAAACCTATATCTTTTTTAAGAAAATATTTGCAGGGGTTAGAATTGAAATATGATATTATGGAAAAACAAGCCTTTGCATTGGTCAAAGGAGCAAAATATTTTAGAGCATATCTTGTTGGAGCTGAAGTAATTGCTTATGTCCCACATGCAACTATGAAAGATATCCTGGTATAGAAAAAGGTGACAAGGAAAAGATGCATATGGACTAAAAAAATCCAAGAGTTAAATATGGAAACTCATATTACTAGGTTGGTAAGAGGACAGGGTTTGGCCAAGCTAATGGCAAAAACAAACATTGAAGCAAATCAAATCTGCAATATAGAAGGTGAGGAGAGTGCAATTGCAAGTATTGACCATAATTCTTGGTATACAATTATAATGTATTATCTCAGGCACATGAAATGCCCTCATGGTTTGAATGATAATCAAAATAAAACTTTGATGCTACAAGTTTCTAAGTATGTTTTTATAGAAGGGGACCTATTTTGGAAGAATAGGGATGGAATGTTGTTGTTGTGTCTAGATGAATCCCAATAAAAATGTGTCTTGAGGGAGATGCATGAAGGGGTGTGTGGAGGAAATTATTCTAGCGAAACCACTGCATGTAATATTCTCATGATGGGCTATTACTGGCCTAAATTTTTTAGTGACTCTTTTGCACATGTAAGGAAATGTGAGGCTTGTCAGAAGTTTTCAAGGAAATTGAAGTATCAAGGAGCCTTACCACTTAGACCTTTGCAGGTAGAAGCCCCTTTCCATTAATGGGGAATTGACTTCATTGGAGAAATACAGGAAAAATAAAGTGGAAAACATAAATGGATACTAGTGGGCACAAATTATTTTACTAAGTGGTTGGATACTATCCCAACTAAACAAGCAACAAAAAAGGTGGTGGTGAACTTTTTGATGGAGAAAATTATGACTATATTTGGCACACCGATAAGATTGATCACAAATAATGGGATTTTTTTTAGATCTGATGAGTTCAAATATTTCTATAATACATTTGGCATTACCATTTCCTATGTTGCCCCCTATCATCCACAGTAAAACGGTCAAGCAAAATCAAGTAATAACAACCTTTTGAAGATAATAAGAAGGATGTTAGATACAAATAAAAAGGCATGGGGCTCAAATTTGAGAATGGTTGTTTGGGAAAATAGGATTACAGTAAAAAAGGTGATTGAAAAGTCTCCATTTGAACTGGTGTATGGGACTCAAGCCAGGATGCCACTACAGAACCTTTTACCAGTTTACAATTTTATTCTGCAAGAGGGTTTGGATATTTCTAAACCAATGGAGGAAAGAATGGATTAGCTTGCATAACTTGATGAAATAAGGAGAATGGCCCAAAAGTAGAAAGTGAAGTTGCAATAAAAAATAGAATACATTTTTGATAAAGAGGCTAGAGATCAAAAATTTGAATAAAAATGATCTAGTGTTGATGTGGAATGATCAATTTCAAGAAAGGGGAAAGCATGGCAAGTTTGAAGCTTTGTGGTTGGGTCCTTTTGTGATCATTGGAAAAGGAGGGGAGGATTCTTATTTCTTGCAGAACATGTCTGGAGAGGAGAAGGAGTTGCATGTACATGGGTAGTTCCTAAAGAATTTCTTTTCTTGACGAGTACTAGAGGATTAAGGATTTCAAGTGCATGGACAATTCTTAACAAACCTCTTCAAATATTGTTTTTCCATGCATAGTAGTTTAGGAATTTGAAAGGGGCTGGGACTTGCTAGTACATGGACAATCCCAAAATTACCTAATTGAAAACAATGTTTATTTCCATGTACAATAGTGTAGGGTCACTTCCATACTCCATCTTCCATCCTCCATTTTCCACCTCCTTCATTTTTTCATATCCTTTGGTGTCTTGGTCTACTCTCCATGTGATATTTTGGTTTCTTGCAATGATTGGAAAATCACTAATCCCCAATAGGAGCTGCTACTAGAACTAGAATTTCCATAAAAATTCTAGAGGCTTTTATCCATTTGAACCCAATATTTTTCTATCTTGTTCATGAAAAATCATTTTACCCCCATCCATAATGCTAAAATTTCCTTTTACCACCATACTGCTACCTTAACATCCACCTTTCTTAACTTTTCCTTTTACCTCTTTATCACAACCCTTTGCTAAATAGCTCACAGTATCACAATCAAAGTAGTGAATTCTATCCCCTTTTACCGCTACATCGCACATGGTTAAGTCTAAACCTATGGTAGAGCGATGTGAAAAGGCACCAAAGATAACTGCTATACCACAAGGATTTTGAATAGAGCCCATAGTTGAGAGGTGAAGTCAAGTCAGACATCGCCATACCGCAAAGGGTCATTGAGGACCTTGTGGTAGGGCGGTAGAAGGAAAAGAGAATGTGGAACCCACCATACCATGTGGAGAGAAATGTTAGCCCACGATAGAATAGTATGTAGAGGAGTGACAATGAAAAGAAACCACTATACTGCTAGGGTTCAAAACAGAGCCCATGGTAGAGTGGTAGGAAGAGTCGAGTCAAGCGTCACCGTCAAACTATAGAGAGCAGGCAAGCAGACCACGGTAGAGCGGTAGATGGTGGAGTAACATGAAATGTTACCATGGTAGTGGAAAGGATGGCGCGAGGTAATGCAATAAAGAGTCATGTTTTGTTTTCATTATCAAATGACACATCCTTTGGCCTCTCATGACAACGTGAACAAATAAAAACTAGAAGACATGAGAAAGGTTCTCTAAAATGAATAAAAGAATGAGTTCAAGACAAAATAAGGATTAGAAGTTAGAACAGTGAGAAGATAGGAGAATGTAAAATTGGGGATGCATATAATGTATAGACTTTTCTGAAGCAAAGCAATGGAAATCATATTTTAAACTAGTGAAATATTTTTTGGTGTTTAGTTGTTGTGATGCAATTATTCCTACTTTTTATTTGGTTGTCTCCAACTTGAGATTTTTAATCATTTAAATCAGTATGTCAAGTATATTCTTGATTTATCAAAGTGCATTTTCATTTTGTGTGATTTAATTAATTGGTGTTTGTAAGTTAGATTTAAATTATTTTGAATGTATCATAGTGATTAAGGATTTCTTTTGGGTAATTGAAGAACCTAGTAAAGAAATATTCCAGTACAATTTATGCAAGTTATAAATTTAATGAAGTTTTATGCCAATCATAGAACCTCATTTTTCAAAGTACCTAGCAACTCGAGTTAAGCCAAAATAGGGAAACACATATCATTTTTTATTTTTGACTTCATTTCCCATGTGGATAGAAAGCACTAATCTTTCATACCCCAAAAAATAAATTTCATAAAAAACAACATATATAAACACTTTCATTTTATGTAGTAGTAGTTATTAAGATTTTATCTCTCAACTTCTAATTGCCATAGTGGATAGATTGCTCAAGAAGTAAATGTATAGTTTAATTCTACCTCATTTATATAGGTGTACTCACCTAGGTTTAGTAGAGCCTAAAGAGTAGAAGGTTCAAATTCACTATTTGGCCTTGTACGTTAGCCAAAAACATTATGAGAGCTTGGCACCCTCTCATGGTTCAAACCTACATTTTTGAGTCCTAATAGGGTCTTGATCCTAGTTTCATACCTCTCTAAGAATTTTTGAATTTGATCCCATAAATTATGCCTAATGGGACTCATTTGCAACCTTGGGTGAATGATTCCCATGTGGCCCAAAATTAAAATTAATTGAAATTCTTGGCAATATTTTATCCTCCTAGATCCGATGTTGGTTTGTAGTGTTGTAATTTATAGAATTATTGCATAATTGAGTATAAATACAAGGTCCTTTCACTCATTTTCACCTAAGAATTTCATGAGAGCATCTATAATAGCAATTTGAGTTCACTAGAGAATTAAAGTGTTTACAAGAGAATTCAAGAGTCTTTAAGGGTAGATTATCAAGCATTCTAGAGCATTTTTCAAGCATCAAGCATCATGTCAAATTCTTTATGCATCATTTTTTTTTTGAGCTAACAATTGTGATGTACGGTTTCATGATTCAAGCTAGCATTTCATTCAAGATCTATCCTATCCAAGAAAGAGTTGAGATCTACATCTATTGGATTCACTTCATACATGCTTGTAGCCTCTTATTGCTAGTGTGTGGTGAGTTGCAAAATTTATATTTTTTACATTCATCATTCTCCATTCCTATTTAATTTCATCTCAAGGTTTAATTACCAAAACGAGGGTGGAGCAAGGAAAACCCCTATCCACTAACAAAAAAACTTTTTTCCCTCTCTTTAGTGTGTGATTTGTAGGTTTAGATTGAAGATACATTGAAGAGAAAGTTTGGAGAAAGATTTCAAATTGCCTAAAGTTGTCAAAGTTGTCACCTTGCATTGGATATACTTGGAAGACTTCTACAAGTTGCAAATCAAGGTTTCAGATCTAGAAATCAATTGGGAAGCATAGAGAAGACCTTGAAGATTAGATTTAGACTTTGAAGTTGTAGAAAACCCTAACTGGACTGATTCAACTATTTACAAATGGCCTCATGGAGGCTTGAAAGCAACTTGGTGCTCCTGCACCATACACCCCTTGAAGAAAAAACTCAAGTCACCTGAGTTAGCATAAAATAAAGCACCTGAAAAAAGAAATGAATCTTCACTATCACTTGCAATCACAAACACTTGTATCTTCATCTTAACCCATGGTTTTTTCTTCCTCTTCTTCTTATGCCTTCTTTTATGAATCATCTTTTCAACATCTAAGCTCCAAAACTCCATTTCTTGTGTATAAACCTCAATAGAATCATCTATATCTTCATTCTCATCATTAGAGTACCATATATAATCTGCATCATACTCTTGAAAACCTTCATATACCTCATTATCAAATATATTTGCAACATCTTTATTAACAACCTTATTATCAACAACAACTTGGTCATGAATATCAACATCAATGTTATCAACAACTTTATCATCATCAACTTGAGTATCAATATAAGGGTTATAAATAACATCAACAACCTCCTCAACTTGTTCATGAAAAACAATTTCATCAAATACTTGAGTACGAAAATAAACCACATAAGTAATCTCAACATCAACATGTTCATTAACCAACAAAGAAGTTAGTTCATCTTCAAGCACAATTGAAATATCATGCATCTCAACTTGTAACTTATCTTGCTCAACTTGAACAATAGATTCAAACTTTACCTTTGTCTCATTTTTTGCCTTCTTTTTTTTTTGTGCTTCTTCATAACTTTCTATAGAGGCCATCTTAACCTCTTTGGCATTGGTATATTCCAACTCCTTTGTGCCTCCTTAAGAAGTTGGTGTTCTTTGTCTAATCTTTCCAACCTTTGGCTTATTTCTTCAATGGCTTTCTCAAACTCTATTTGTCTTGCCTTATTTCTTTCCTTCTTTCTCATTTCCTTTTCCTCTCTTTCCTTCTTCCTTCGTGAATCCTCAGCCTACCAACATCTCTTTAAAAATTCTATCTTCACAAGCAAGTCTCTCCTTGCTTCCACTTCACCTTGCCTCACCTAGGCAATTAGGTTCCTTCCTCAACCTACAAACTACCTTCTTAGAGCATCCTCAGGCTCTGATACCACTATGATGTAGAGAAAGAGGATTCACAACTCAACATTCCATTCACTTCACAACTTTCATAAATTTATTCATCTCAAAGAATTATTAAGTGCATTCTAGATCACATTAGAAACATAACCATGGTAGCCCACAATTTAATGCAATGAACAGTTATTAATAACTTCTACAAAACAAATAATAAATCCAATCACTTCAGTGAGCTTTAATATAACATAATTACATACCTCCCTTACCATTTCTATGAAAATCCAATGGTTTAAAGTAAAGTTATTTTATTTTCCCCAAAACTGCAAACCCTAGGTAGTGTTCAAACCTTCCCTCACCAAAATAGTCATAACTTCCACAATACTCAATAAAATTCAATGAGACAAAAATAATTGGAAACTATAAACATAGAAGTTTCAATCCATATATGATACTCCATTATTTGAATCCATACCAGTCTGTAAAAATCTCAAATTCAACCTGAAAACAATGTAGAAATCATAAAATGCACACCAAACTTGAGGTTGCCATTCATCAAACTTCACAAATAATGTCTCCAACCCCTCCAATTTGAGTTTTTGAGGGTTTACTTGTACATTTCCAACCAAAAAAAACTATTTTCAACCACCTTTTAATTAGTTTGTTGAAAAAACACCTTAATGACACTTTTGACAAGTTGCTTGACAACTTTCTTGAGCAACTTTTACAATTTTTACAATATGAAACAACTTTATACATTATTTGAGAAATGACTTCAAATATGACTTCCTAAGACTTAAAAACCTATAAAATGGTTTGATATACCTTATTATAATACCCAATACATAAAATAGATCAACTATTTACAAATGGCCTCGTGGAGGCTTGAAAGCAACTTGGTGCTCCTGCACCACTAGTTTAGGTCAAAATTCCATTTTTTTACATATTCAGATACCTATTTTCTAGATTCCTATTCTTGCATAGAAACCTAGATCTAGGACTTATTCTCCCAACTTAGTGTATGATTCCTAGTTAGCATTAAAGTTATAATTTATAGAATTTCAAAGCTCATTCAATCTCCTTCAAGATTCTAGGTGCACACATTCAATCTTGCATCTTTATTTTTTGTTTATATGTTTTTCTAGATTATTTAGTGAAATATTGCATCACATTAGGTTTAAGTATTGCATCTTGCATTGCACTTGTCTTACCAAGCCGCATCTTGGTGGTGAACCCCTCAAATGTTAGTTTATAATGCATCCCTAGCTCATCACTATTGCAAGATCTCTTTGTTCTATCTTCACTAGATTGAGATCTCTAGGATTCGTCCTTGAATGGGAGAGAATAAAGATTCTTATTCTATCTCCCAAGCATAGAAAACACACACAATTTTCCCCATTTTTATTTTGGTGAACCTAACTTTAGAACATCACAATTCTTATTTGGAGTGCATCATCATCCTAGATATTTCTTGTATTAACATTACATTAGGCATTAGGATTTGAAATTTAGTTAATTTCCATTCTAGGGTTTCTAATTTCTGCATCACAAATCATTAAAATTCATATAAAATCTGCATTTTCATTTAGTTTATAGCTCATAAAATAGAAAAAGCATAAAAATCAATAATTTTTTTTTTAAATGTTTTGTAAAAACCCTCACTAGGACTCATATTCCCTTCTAGCCAAATCAATCCTAGTGTAGATTATGCACTACATTTTTCATTATTTAAAGCATTGTACTAACTTTTGTTTGTTGTTTATAGATTTTTGTTCCAGTTTACAAAATTTACATAAAAATCATTTCATTGTTCTTAGATTATATTGCATTTTCATTCATCTAGGATTTAGTAGCCCTTGCATGAGTATTTGGTGTTCTATTCCTAATGATTTTAGATGCTAAACCTACAAAGAGTTAAACTTTGGTAAAAATTAGCAATGATGTCAAATTTGTTGGGATTTCTGCCTCAGCTTTCTGGTTGCCCCCCTTTGAAGACTCAAGCGAATTCTCTTGTTTGCCTTGGAAAAGTCTTTTGTTCTGGGGGAGGCGGAACCAGGATGGAACTTGGCATTATTTTGTTTTCCTTGTTATGAGCTTGTTCCCATTCTGTCTCCGGCTTTGCTCCCTGCTTTCAACGATCTTTGAGTTTTGTTCTAGCAGAGGAGGAACCGGATTGGAACTTGGCATTGTTCCTTTTGTCATGTTCCGTGTTTGGCTGTGGATTTGGCTCTAGCTCCAACAGTCTGTTTCTCTCTGCTTGGGTCTGATGGAGGCAAAACCAGTTTTGGAATTTGGCAATGTCCGTTTGCCATGTTCCTGTTTTGGTTTCTGTTCCGACTCTGGGTCCGACTCCTGCTTTTGTGATCTAGTTCTTCTAGATGTTTGGATACTCCTCGGGGTTTTTTCCTCCACCTTGTCCTGGTTCTGGATTGTTGTTTCTTGTAGTTGGTGAAGGTGAAACTGGAACCTGATTGGTTCCTAAACCTGTAATTTTGGTGGAGTCATGTTTCGACTCTAGTTCCTTCTCCGACTCCGACTCCAACTCCGGCAGTGTGTATTTTCGGTGGAGTCCTGTTTCGACTCCTGTTCTGACTCTGGCTCTGGCAGTGTTAGAAATGACTTGAAGTCTTGGTTGTGCTCGATGTCTATTTGACCATTTTGGTTGCTCTATTAGGTGCGATTGCTGATGGGTCTTGGATGCATGGCACCTGGCTAAATAGTGTTTGGATAGATACCAAGATAGTTATTGTGGCAGTTGCATTGTCAACGAAGGGTGGCGAGCTCAACCGTTTTGAGTATTGCTTTGAATGCAAAGGTAGCTCATTGCAAGAAATCTATCAGATCTGACCAGTTGCATGATTTGAGGATGGAATTCATTACTCTTCTGAGTCAGTTACATATGGATGAGAGATGTGTTATTTCTCAGAAGTTAGACGAGTCAAAAGATGACAAGAATAGTGGGTGCAGCGTGCGAGATGTGTGAGCTGAATGCATGACCATGAGACTACGAGTAGGATGCGCGGGAATGTGAATGCATGAGCATGGGGTTGCAAGCATAATGCATGATGCATGATGTGAGATTGCAGAAGTTGGACTTGCAGGTTGGAGAGCCGAAGGTGTGAAGAGATTTGTAGAGAGATGGAGAGGGTGTTCGAGTAGTTTGCTTAGGAATTGTAACTGTGAACACTCTATCTCTCAGATCTAGGCATGGGAATCATTGGAGGCCGAATGACATGGGCTAGCCATGAGGCTAGTTGTGACAGTCATCTAAGGAGCCAAAAGGAATCTTGTGGTTACCTGTTATTTCTTCAGTAGAACAAGATGTAACTCCTGTATTGGCTTTGAGCCTAATATTGTACTGTAACTGGTTTTTGTTGCTGAATAATACAATGCCTCAAACTTTTGGAGTGTGGGGTTTTTACCTGAAAGGGTTTTCCCCACGTATATCTTTGTGTCTTCTTTTAGTATTTTTTGGTATCTGTTTATGTTGAATCTATTTCTTGTTGCATTCACTTCTCTCAGAGGATCAATGGGGGATCAACTGTGCTTGTTTCCGCTTTATAGCATAGTTGGTTGTGTCTTTGTTGTGATTTTGAATTGAAATCACTAAGGCACTACTGTCTTAGATGCCTATCTTGATGACAATCTGAATCTGTATCCCTGACAAGTGGTATCATAGCAAGTTTGGAGGACGTCGAGGCTTGATGATACCAACAAGTGGTATTAGAGCCTTCTCCTGGTTGCTGAAGTTTTGGGTTTTCTCCTATGGTGATTTCTTAGCCTGGCAAGCTTGAGGAAGTCTAGAGAAATCAGTTGGTGATTGGTCCTTCAGTGAGTGGAAGTGTGTGCATCATTGATTCAACATACAGTTTGAAAGGCGCTGGAAAAGTATGGAGTGGGTCATGTTGTGGCAACATGATCTGGAGCTCTTGACTAGTAACATTGTTCCTGATGCAAAGGGCATGAGATGTGTTCATGGTTGTGTTGCAGCAAAGTGTGGTGTTCATACTGGGCATCTATGTGAGAGGCTCCTTGATGGTGTGGACTTGCTTGTGTCATTGTTTAGCTATGGAATTTTGTGCTTGTGCTAGGTGTTTCTAACTTAGCACTGAAGGCATTTTCTTTGGTGCTCTAATTGCATGGAGGCTATGAGGTGACCTTGGTGGTCTACAACTTCTACATAGCTTGGTTCTTCCTTGTGCTTGTGCATGACTGTGGCATTGGAACTAGTCTGAAACGGACCTATTGTTCTTGTGTGCCTCTTTCTTGCACTTGCATGGTTTAGATTCATATCTTTGGCTCTAAGGGTTTTGTGTGGATTTTCCTAAAGAGTATATGGTGCATTCTCTTGTTCTTTCATTGTTTTGGTTTACTATGATGGTTGTGTGCAGACTTCTGAGTTGTCCAGATGAGCATTGAATATGGAGGTGCATGGGTGTTTTGGTAACACTGTGGTTTTTTGCAGGTTTAGCATGGTAAAGGAAAAATTGTGTTTTGTGGAACTGCTGTTTGTTATTTTTTCTAGATCCTAGTTTCTGGGGTGTGACTGGATGAGATAGCTGTAGTTCAACTGGTTTTGAGGAGTGTTGTCTTCTTTGCATGGGAGTGTTGGTATGTTTCTCCTTTAGCATTCTTGTGGCATGCTTTGATGGTTTTCTAGACTTTGGTGCTTGGGTTGTGGACGTGACTGACAAATCAGATCTATTGCTAATCTGGTGTTTGAGTCATGATTGTCTGCTTTGGTAGTTCTCTTTGATTATCTTAGTTTTGCAGTTTTTCAGTGCAATGATAGATTTGTAGGTTTACTTTTGGTTGCATCCACAGGTTGTGCAATATTGTAGGTTGTCCTTACCTACATGCTTGTTGTGAGACAACTCGGAAGTGGACTATCTATATCCATGAGGGTGTAACCATGTTGTGTAGATCTATTAGCTGACCTTGTCTGTGGTCACTTGTGCATTGGCGTGGCTATTTTGAGATGAGAGGATGAATGGCGTTTGAGTACCTGAATAGTCAATGATGGGGACCTGAAGCATGTGGATCAGGATGTCATGGAGAGCTGGGTACACTAGCATAGTGTAAGATTTTGATAGTGATGGTGTGGTCAATCATGGTGCTTGGAAAGCTTAGTGTCACATTTTAGTAGGAGATTTAGCAATGACTGGTGTCTTCTTTGGTGTTACAGAATTTGCATCTGCATGTTCACTATTTGAAGATATGTAGCACTTTGGAGCCATGAAGGACCTTGGTAGTCTTTGGCTGAGTTGCTGGTGGTGCTTGGCAGGGGATGTTGGTTTAGAGTTGTTTGCTTTATGTCATGGTATACTCTTGCTTGTGCATTAGAGTTTTGGCATGTTTTTTTGCTTCTGAAGACCATGGGTAGTTCACTTGAAGCATGGTATCTCCCTTGGAGATGTGTAGATCATGGTGTCATGATAAGTTCCTATTCTAGGTTATGGAACTTTGACAGTGGTCTAGGGGTTCTCTTTACTTTGAGTTCATTGGTCATATGCTGGAGGACTTCGTGGTTATTGTAGTGTTGCAGTTTGGAGTTAGCATGAGATGACAGGTGTTGATACTCATGGATGCATAAAGAATAAGGTGAGGCTTGAATTCTTAAGTGAATGTTCAAGAAGCCTACACTTTGGTTGAATGTAAATTCAATAGAGACCTTGAAGGAGAATGCTCTTAGGTTAGCCATGATGGCTTTTATATCTTGGATGAGCATGTTTCTCTTTTCTTCTTAGTCTACTCGACAGTGGTGTCTTTGTGAAATGTATTTACCCATTATACTTTCCAGGTGTTTTATGCTTTATCTTTCATGATATGAATCTTGAGTTGGTTTAGATTCTGGAGGATTCATAATGAAAGGTTGGACAACATAGTCTATCTCCTTGTGCTTTTGAAGACTGATAGGAGATGGTTATATGGGTAGTTCTGATCTTCTTTGAGGAGCTTACATCCATGTTTTGTTGGATGTTGTCAAGGCTTTTCCCTTTGGGATGTAAAGAAGATAATTCTTGACATAGTTGGCATTTAGAAGTGTTTGTATAAGGGCATTTTTCTTGTTGATTTGTAGTTTCTCTCTTATCTGGTCTTGTTCTTCCTGATTGCTCTTGTGACTTTAGATGTGAGTTGCCTTTGTGGTGCTAGGTTGGTCACTATTTGTGGTCATGTGTTGTCACCTGGGTGATGACACGATGGTTCTTGTGCTTCTTTCTTCAGTTAGTTTTGGAGGTGTTTGGAAGAACTGTGGAAGATAGTTGAGAGAAATTTTTCTTGCAGCAGGTGGTTGCAGATGTTGCAGATCAGTGTGGATGTTCCTTGGAACTACATGGTTACATTTCTTTATGCTGGGTTTGGTGGACTTGGTATGCCTGGATCATTTGTGATGGTGCTTTGTTTGCACTCATCTAGACAATGCCCTTGCAGTGGGAGTACTTGGATGTGTTTAGTCTATTACTGGTTGACATAGGGTGCTTGTTTGCTGCTGAGATGGGTGGGTTTCTTTTGATGGCATGAGTTCACTTTTAGGTCATACTGTTAACGTATGGGTGGTTGGATGTTTCAGCATGAGCTATGGGTGTTGGTTTTCAGTCATGTGGGTTTGATCAGTTGGATGAGGGCAGTCAGCTCATGGTTGTTTTTCTAGCTGGTCGATTTTTTCTTATTCTGGAGATGGTTGGAGTGGTGCTTTGCTGTTTTTTGCCTTTGACAGCTGGAGGATCATTTTCTTTCATTCTTGAGATTGTTGTTGTTTCACCTTGGTGTGTACCTGTGTTTGGAGTTGTTGCCTAAGGTGGTGGAAATCTTTCTGATGTTGTTGCAGTGGTCTTGATTGGAGTGTGAGAGCATGTGTTGGTCCTTGTTCGGGCTTGTTTGGAAGATGCCTAAAAGTTTTTGGCAAGTGGGAGATTGTTGGGATTTTTGCCTCAACTTTTTGGTTTCCCCCCTTTGAAGACTCAGGTGAATTCTCTTGTTTTCCTTGGCAAAGTCTTTTGTTCTAATGGAGGCGGAACTGGGATGGAACTTGGCATTGTTTCGTTTGCCTTGTTTTGAGCTTGCTCCTGTTCTGTCTTCGACTCCACTCCCAACTTTCAAGGATCTTCGAGTTTTGTTTTGGCCGAGGAGGAACTGGATTGGAACTTGGCATTGTTCCTTTTGTCATGTTCTGTGTTTGGCTCTAGATCTGGCTCTGGCTCTGACAGTTTGTTTCTCTTTGCTTGGGTCTGGTGGAGGCGGAACCAGTTTTGGAATTTGGCAATGTCTATTTGCCATGTTCCTGTTTCAGTTTTTGTTTCGACTCTGAGTCTGACTCCTACTTTTGTGATCTGGTTCTTCTAGATGTTTGGATTCTCCTTGGGGTGTTTTCCTCCACCTTGTCCTAGTTCTGAATTGTTGTTTCTTGCAGTTGGCAGAGGTGGAACCGGAACCTGATTAGTTCCTGAACCTATAATTTTGGTGGAGTCATGTTTTGACTCTAGTTCCTTCTCTGACTCCGACTCCGACTCCGGCAGTGTGTATTTTCGATGGAGTTCTATTTCAACTCCTGTTCCGACTCTGGCTCCGATAGTGTTAGAAATGACTTGAAGTCTTGGTTGTGCCCGATGTCTGTTTGACCATTTTGGTTGCTCTATTAGCTACGATTATTGATGGGTCTTGGATGCATGGCACCTGGCTGAATAGTGTTTGGATGGATACTAAGATAGTTATTGTGGCAGTTGCATTTGTCAACGAAGGGTGGCGAGCTCAACCATTTTGAGTATTGGCTTTGAATGCAAAGTCGGCTCATTGCAGGAAATCTGTCAGATCCGACCAGTTGCATGATTTTAGGATGGACTTCATTACTCTTCTGAGTTGGTTACATATGGATGAGAGATGTGTTATTTCTCAAAAGTTAGACGAGTCGAAAGTCGGCAAGAATAGTGGGTGCAGCGTGCGAGATGTGTGAGCTGAATGCACGACCATGAGACTGTGAGTAGGATGCATGGGCATGTGAATGCGTGAGCATGGGGCTGCAAGCATAATGCATGATGCATGATGCGAGATTGTAGAAGTTCGACTTGCAGGTTGGAGAGCTGAAGGTGTGAAGATATTTATAGAGAGATGGAGAGGGTGTTCGAGCAGTTTGCTTAGGCATTGTAATTGTGAACACTCTATCTCTCAGATTTGGGCATGGGAATCATGGGAGGTCGAATGACTGGGCTGGCCATGAGGCTAGTTGTGATAGTCATCTAAGGAGCTGAAAGGAATCTTGCGGTTACCTGTTATTTCTTCAGTAGAACAAGATGTAACTCCTATATTGGCTGTGAGCCTGATACTGTATTGTAACTGGTTTTTGTTGCTGAATAATATGATGGCTCAAACTTTTGGAGTGTGGGGTTTTTACCTGAAAGGGTTTTCCCCACGTATATCTTTGTGTCTTCTTTTAGTCTTTTATGGTATCTATTTATGTTGAATATGTTTCTTATTGCATTCACTTCTCTCAGAGGATCAATGGGGGATCAACTGTGCTTGTTTCCACTTTATAGCATAGTTGGTTGTGTCTTTGTTGTGATTTTGAATTGAAATCACTAAGGCACTACTGTCTTAGATGCCTATCTTGATGACAGTTTGAATCCATATCCCTGACAAAATTAAACACAACAAATCAAGCAACCCTATTAAATACTTCATCATGCTATATATGCAAACAAGGAAATAATAAATTAAATAAACTAAGTGAGAGGATAAGAAAGAAAGATAAAAATATATCCCGTAGTGGGAGTGATGCTCATTTTATGTGGAAAGGATTCCCTTTCCCGCCCCCTTGATAAGCTTCAAATGTGATGAAGATGCAAGTGCCTATAGTGCGAATGCATAAGATTGTAGATCTAGCAAGAATTCTTAAGATTGTGGATGATTGTGGCTTCTATTTATAGATTGAAGGGTTGAAGAATGGAGAGATGGGAAAAAAGTGGGGCTAAACAAGAGCCAATGATATTGGGACACTTTTCTTTATCATAATGGGTGAAGTTGGAGCATATTTTGGAGAATATGCATAGTTAATGCATGTGGTTGAGGATTTTTGGGGTGGAAGAGAGATTAATGAGGTTGTAAGAGGAGTTAATACATGCGGTTGAGATGTTTTGGAGGGAAATTATTTGGGGTAACAAAGTCAAATGAAAGGAGTTAATGAGGGAATATTCCTTAGAATATGCTTTTGAAAAGATAAACAAGGTAAGTAGTTAATTAAAAGAATTGATTTTCATGTGCAAGTGGGTTGGTTAATCAGGGGTTTAGTTTGACCAAGGTTGAGTCAAAACCTAGAGAATGGGTAATGAGGGTTAAGAGGTGATTAAAGTTAATTAGCTCATAGTTTAATTAACTTTGAGTGGGTTAGGGGATTTGATTTAAATCATTTGATTTATTTAATCAAATAAGAGTCATTTGGGGATAAATTGATTCATTTAATTAAATTAGATGAACATTGGTGAATTAAGAAGTTAATTAATCAAATAAACTTAATTAATTGATTAATAATAGAAATGATGTTTTAAATGATCGGATTTAAATGCATAATGTCAATTTACATGTCTAAATTTTTATCCTATTTGAAGCAATGTACCTGCTGCGTTTGTTCAAACAATACCACTGTCAATACCAAAATTCAAAAATTTCCTAATTTTTTCAGATGTCCTAGTCAAAAGAAGTACACTAGTGCATTTCTCCCTCGAGAGATTAGGTGAAAATTTTTATTTTAGGGTCGATCTTGTGACAAAGAGGTTCAAGATGGATGTATGGATGGTTAGATTAACAGATCTATATGATAATGATGATGCAAGTGATATTTTTTCAAGATGCTTAGAATAACAAATCTATATTATCCTAAACAACTTAAATGGTGATGCAATGCATGTGAGATGGATGATGTTTCCTATTATGATGATATGTATGATTATGCAGGATGTTGATGGTTTGTGGATGCATTGATATGATACTATGTTAGTGTGAAAGAGGATAGAAGAATGAGAGGGATCAACCCTTGAAACTGAGATGATACAAATGTCCAACAAGTCTATGAGTCACCAAGACTTTATTCAATATGATGATGAATGATGATGATGTGTTTCTTAACCAAGGATTGGGATGTAAAGAAAATAACTTTCCTTATGTTTGATAGCACACATAGATATGATGCATCAAGGTATAAAAAAATATGATGGTGTGGTATCTAGTGCAATGGAATTTGACTCACCAAATAGATAGGAGTATTCTTCTTCACACCTGACATACGAAAATCTTGTGAACCATATATTTTTAAGGGAAACATGCTCTCTTACACTTCTAGGGTTTTTCACCTAAAAGGAGAGAGATTTTCCATAAAATATATAAGGGTTCATTCAAAATTAATGTAAATATAATTGAAATCTATCAAAGGGGAATGACTTAAATGTTGAAAACTGATGAAAGATATTGACTAATGAATGTAAATTAAAGAAATGAAAAGTGTTCGAAAATAAAATGTAAAAGGACCTAAGAATGAATGCAAACTATAAAAAAAATGAAAGAGATTAGAGATGTGCACTTGGAAAATAGAATGTGATGGAAAGAGTCTAGAATCTTGCAGAAACTATGTTGAGACCACCTAGGACACTTATGCCAAGTTGGGTGACTTATTCCTACTTTGGGAAAATTCTATCGGAATAGTTTTTGAGAAACTGAGTATCTAGTTCTGTAGAAAACACTTTTCAGGCCTAGTAGTGGGACTAATTCACCACTGATGGTGACTTAGTCCACCTCCAGATTTAAGGGATTTTGAAGATGCAATATGTAGATTTTGGTCTGCACTTTGGTTCTTTATAGGTTTTTGGAGTTGATTATGTAGATTTCGGTCTCTAAGCAATCTCCAAGATTTTGTTAGGGTTTTATTGACTTTAAGTGACTTCGATGAAATTTTGACACCTTTTAACACCTTTCTCCTTGACAAATCTTGATACAAGAACTACAAAAAACACATGCAAAGATAAAATAAAGGTTAAGGGTTAGAGAATAGGGGTTTTCCCTAGTCAAACCCCATTTTGGTAATCAAACCCTTGAAAATGATATGAAATAAAAAGAGAATGATGATTGAACATGCAATGCTACAACTCACCAAAATGTTGATGTAGAATTCTTAAGATATGCAAGTAACAACTCGAATCGATGAATGCTTGAACTGCTTAGAGTTCTTGAATTCTCGATTTCTTGATTGGGAAGATGGATAGCTTGATCACGAGAGAATGAGGAGAGATAGGGGTGAAAATGAGAGGAAAACCCTTTATTTATACATTATTTGCCTAATTCTTGAAAATACCTCATCACAAGACTAAGTCGCCCAAGGTGGTGACTTGGTCCCACTAGGGCTATTTTTCTAATTATTGGGAATTAATGTGTTTGTAATGATGTTTAATGAGATTATTCTCTGAAAAAAACTTAAGTAGGGCTTGTAGGTGCATAATAGGGCCATTTAAACATAAGAAAGGGTACAGCTATTGATGAAAAGCCTAGTAAAGTGTGAGAGTTTGTTAGAACTCCTTACAACACTTTGAAATAAGGCTTGGTAAGAGGTTATTAGGTGAATTATAATAAAAGGGTCCTAGAAAAGTGTGAAAGTGGGTCACAACAACTTTGCAAGACATCATTAGGTTTCTATTGATTTACAAGCATTCAAGGTCTAATGTGAATGTGTTGGCAACATTACAACATTAAATGTAGGCAAAACGAGGGCAAAATCCATAGGAAAGGCCCAAATGAGTGTGTAAATGTTAAGGATACATTTTTCTACATTACATTTAGCCCCCACTTTAGTGAGAGGATGAACTTCCTTCCAATTCACACTAAAGTATCCAAACATGCACATTGAAAGGATCCAAATGCACTCATGCTAGAAAAATGAGACAACAATAATCAAGAGGGATGATCAAGCCCCCATGATCAAGATCCCATATAAAACAAAACATCAACACAAAGTAACACACAAGAGAGTGATTTAAAAGAATGAAGGGAAAGAGAAATTCGGATCAAGCATCAACCATTTGTCTAGCTAGTTGTGAATCAGATCTAGGTTGTTTGTATGAGAAGATGTATACTCACTCTGAGGTGACAAAACTCATAGTTTTCCACTAGGTGAGAAGGCCAAAAAGGTGAGAAACATAAAATCATGGATGGTATGCACTCACACACATGCAAGTGGCTATGGGGAAAGTCATGCCATTTTTTGGGCTTCCCGCTTAACCATACCAAACTTATATCTCCTGCTAACTTCAATAAGCCACCATAGAAGATAAATGATATTTTCAATCCTCATGAGAAAATCAAAAATTCATATTCTTGTAACTCATGAACAAGTGAAATATGGCACCACTATGTTATGCAAGGTGTCCATATAACACATGCAAAATATAACAATTAAAATAATGTTCAAAGGAGTCTTTCTTAGTTCATGAGAGGTCTTTAACTTAGGGAACATTGTGTCTAATTTATGTAAGAGAGGAACAATCAAAGAATAAAATATTCGTAGCTTAGGGGATGCAATGTGTCACATTGGACCACTAAGATGAATGTAATATACTAAGATAAATAACACTTATGAAGAAAATTACACCCAATGTCATCCACAAAGAGACAAATGCATCGTATGAAACAATAAGGCTCTAGTAAGCACCAAGGAAAAAGAAAAGATGAAAAAGAAATAACTCCAATGTATGGCCCCACTTTAAAGGAATTTCTAAACACCATACTCTAAGAAATTTCTTTAAAGTAGAAAAATGAAAAATATAAAAAGAAAGAAATGACATCAGAGCCAGCTTGGAAATCCCTTATTCCAAGTCAAATGTTTATGTATTGAGCTACATCATGACTTAGTATGTCATATGTGAGTCCACTGAAGACATGTTATCCACATCCCAAGCTTGCTCTAATATGTTCATGAAAGGTTAATGACTGGTCAAAAGAGACAACAACAAGTGACATACGAGGACAAGGCTATCTAACTCTTTTCCCCCACTTAGTGCAAGAAAAAAATGAGTTGAATAGGATGAAGGTAAGGATCAGGTAGAGGGATTAGGTGCTCCAATAGAAGAGAGAGCACCATACTCCTTGAGATACTGAATTGAATTGTTTAAAGTCTTAGATGAAAATGGAGATAAGGGAGATACCCCTAGATCTTTCTTGAAAGAGCATGATATGTTAGTTTGCATCATGTTTTCATTGCATCCATGTAAATGAGGGAGATTGCATCAACTATCATAACAATCTTCCAAATCATATGAAGGGGGTTTATGTTTCTGAGAAGGAATGGTTTCTTCATGAGAACAAAAATCCTTTTTAAAGTGATGTGTCATTCCTTTATGATGGATGTGAGTTAGATAACCCCCATCACTAGCTTAGGTTAATGTTGATGTAGAACCAATTTCAGCATATAAAACACATGGTTCCTTTGGTTTAGGTTGTGATATTTCACATGCTCCCCTAATGAAGGTGTGAAACCCCAATCATTACTAGAACTTGTGTCTGAAAATGAATCATTTGTATATGAATCTTTAGACCATGAGGGTGAGATTTTGGAAATTTTCTTAAAAGGAGGTGTAGAATCTAATGACTCCCAATTATCATGAAAGAGTTTTATTGTAGGTGAAGGATTAGAATAAATTTGTATAGGTTCAAATTTTGATCTAGGAATGAAAGGACTAGGGGAGTTGGAAATTTTGTGATCAGTTGATTCATAGCTTTGTTCATCTACGTCAATAGTGTATATATTATTATTGTACTTAAATTTCATTGTAAAGTGAAGGTTAGATGAGACTCCTTTCATAGCATGAATCCATGGTCTCCCTAGGAGAATATTGTATGGAAGGGTCCTTGCATTATATGGATAGAGGTAGGAAACACTACAAGTCCAATCTTAAAATGTAATGTAATCATCCCTAGTGGTTTCCTATGAACATTGTCGAAGCCATGAATATGAAAATCATGAGGTTGAATGAGAATTTTTTCCATGCCAAGTTTGTTTAGGAGGTCCATGCTACAAACATTAATTTTTTCTCCATTGTCGATGAGAGTGTGTCTAATTAATGTTTGTAAAGAGTGAAAGTCTTTAATTCCAAATAATCTTATAATTCCTTTAATAAGTTCATTTTCATTCTTTAAATATTGTAAATCCATTCGTTAAACTTTGTTTAATCCACATGATTCCAAAATATCGACTTAAATTCTACAATAAAATTCATAATACATCCAATTACATTCATAAAAATGTGTCATATTTCATGATATTTATAATACAAATACATTGTAAATGAAAATTTACAATTCAGGACTTAAGAATTCTGTCACCTTAAGTTCGACAATAATCATACAATAATGAAATATAATAGATATAAGAAGAAATATTCATTTGATCTTCAATCTAATAGCTTATCTTCAAACATGAAGATAAGAACAAGGTTTAGGCGCTTTTTCCACCCAACCTCGAAGCTTATGCTTCCCCAGAATTCCTTGGTCACTCAAATAATACCCGACGATGCCCGAATCGCTTAGCAAAAATTAGTTGACAAGCAGGATGGAATTTGATGCATTCCTAGTATAACTAATAAATCCACAAGCATTTTAATTTTTATAATTCATTTAAGAAACAAGCAAGTTCGATACTAGGATATGGTAGAGAGCTAGATATATTCCATCTATTTCAATGGTCCTTAAGTTACTTGGCCAAGTAAAATGTCATGCACGAAAAATAATAGTAATTTTGGAAAAGAAAAACTACACTCTTTATAAACCCAAATTTGGCATGCATCTTGAAAGGTAACTTTCCAAACATATGACATGCACATTCAACTATCAAGCATGCGTGGTTCCATTCAAAATAAATAAAATATCTTTCCCAACACAAGTCATGTGCATTCCATATCAAGGATACATGGTTTTAATGCAACAATCTCATAGATTTACATCGTAAATAACATTATTTTCATAATCAAAATAAATAAAAGAACAAACATTCTTTTGGTTCATTTACTCATAAATTTCATCTACACTTTGAAAAAAACCTCTTTTTTAATTCGTTTCATTTCAAAGTAAGTATATTTTAATTGTACTATCTTTGTTTTCTGTTTGTCATATTTCCTTTTAAATAGTATCTTTTCAAAAACATAATACCTCACATTTACTTCTATTTTGCAGCAATTTAGCATTGTTTCTCGAGAATTATCAAAATCCACTTTTGTTCTCTTCAAACATATTTAAATATACAAAGTATTTAATCTTATAATTCTGGAAAACATTCTACAATTTTGTCATGTGATAATTTAATAACTTCATATTCTTTTCTTGCAATTTCCAATTTTTATGTATGTATAGTTAAACAAATATAGTGTTCTTTTCGTGGGTTTTTGAATCTAAAACATGTTGTTTTCTATGGAAATCTTCACTATATTAATGGAATAAATCTTCAAATATATAGTTTTATGTGCAAATCCTTAAACATGCTAAAAATAAATTCTTTAAATAAGAAATCTATTGTTTCTTAATAGTCTTCTATTCAATTTGGTTCTATAATTTTATGTTCATGTTTGTTCTTTTTCTACATGAAAATATAGTCTGGTGTTTAATCTTTTCTTTTAAATTTGACAAAATAGTAATATGCTTTCATATGATAAAATGTATGAATATAAGGAAATAGTTAACTAAAACATATTAAGATTGTGAATTTTGAAAAATAATAGTCTCATTGAATGTACCTGACAGATTTCTATTGCTGTTTGTGATTTTAATGAAACTAGAAATGAAATCTTGTTCTTCTATGATGTTCTTTTCTCTCTCTCTACCCTTTGTCTACTTTCCTCTTCTCCTTATTTCATTTATGTTCTAAATTCTCTTTCTATTCTGGCTATGCACACTCCAATATTATTTTTCTTCTTGTGCTCCACCCCCGCTTCTGTTCTCTTCTTTTATTCTCCTTGAGTATGAGATTAGTAGAATCTCATGAAATAACAACATAAATTGTTGTTTATCTATTCTCTACTGGTTGCACCTCTACTCTCCTTCTCCCCACGCACATGAGGATAACTGTAATTTAATAATCCTCTTCCTTCCACTCACGCCCTTAATAGTTCTCTTTTATTTTCAATGAAAACAAAACCCAACTCCCTCTCATTTTCTTCTATTGCTTGGGTGAGATGGAGAGTAGATTGTTGTTCATAAATCCTCCTTTCTATCTGCCATACCTCCTTTTGTCTTCTCCCATGCCTTCCTTACTTCCTTCCTCCCCTCTAAACTTGCCACACATTATTACCTCTTCTTTCCTACATACGCATAAGTTCCATCAAGAATTCTGCTTTTCCCTCTTCCCTTTAGTCATACATGATGAATAATCCAATATCTCTCTCCAAATAGGATCCCTTCTCAGTCGTGCCTCATGTGGAGACAAGCATAATTCCCAATATCCATAAAAAGAGCTTTTGTGTTTTGCTGACTCACCCTCTCTTACCATAAACGGATTTCTATCTATATCAATCTCATGCAAATGATGTCGTTGTTAATAAATTTTGATCCACATTTTATGCTTGAATTCTAAAAATAAGGTGGACATAACTCCCAGTTCTATTCATGATTACATGCAATTATTAATTGTGAGGTAATTTTTTTCAAATTGTTCTCCACTTTTTTCCATTCCAATTTCCATGTTCAAATGTATTCATGTTTTCTTATTGTTTTAAATAACTTAATTCAATATGTATAATTATTTATACATATCTTTCCACTTTCATTAAATACTAAATTTAATATAAATATCTATTTCTTTTTAATACATTTATTTCTACTTTCATTTATTATTTTTGAAAATAACAAATAAACCAATAACCCAAAAATTGAATTTTTATTTTCTTTCCACGCAATAACATAATATTCTCAAATTGAGAAATAGTCAATCTTTCCATTTCAAAACAAACATATCCATTTTCACATATATTTGAGCAATCAAATTTTAAATCTCTTTAAAATTTCCAAATAATAATCGTCATGAAAATACATTAATAAATAAGTGGTGTGTGATATTCCATCATCCTTATTAACGTCTAATGGCTCAAAAGACTCTACGTGATCAATTTTCTCGCCTTCATTCTCATTCACCTATTCCTATGTTCACTTGCACTCAATTTCTCATCAGCAATGAAAATCCCCAAATTCCATAATAATGAATTTCAAATCATTTTATTTGCATTTAAATCTCAATTTCAATTTCAGTTTTTATATTCATCTAACATAAACATGCAAATATCATGATTTATATTTGCAATTAAATAATTGATAAAAATCAGTACATGACAAGGTTTTGTTAATGATCACCTTTATCATCAAGGGATCATTCTTGTTTTGAATATCAAGTGAGGGTAATTCATGTTTAGGGAATGTGATTTTTGATTGGGTGACTTGCATGGGATGAGAGGAGGATCTTACATTATTCAATTTTATGTAAGATTGGATCTCATCCTACTTTATTTGCAACATTTCTTGAAATAAACACTTGTATATAGGTGATAGTTGAATGAGTTTCCATACTATATATTAGCAGGAGTATTTTTAAAGTCATCAACACTAGGGACTCTAGGTTGAGAAAAGGGTAATGGTGTGGGAGTGATGTGTGTTCCAATATATTTTTGAGTTACTAAAAATAGCTTAGCAATTGTAAAAAAAATATGATTAGATTACATCATGGATTTCAAGAAATCTTTTAGTTTTTTTTGTGAGTCACTAGTGGGAAGTGACTTATGAAGGTCACTAATTAAAGGAGATCCCACTTGTGTCATCATAACCTCAAGAACCTTGTCTTTATTTGCATGTTTTTTTAGGGAAGGGGATTCTAATATCATTTTATTATCTTCATCTAGGGAAGGTTTAGTGTTTTAAGGATATGTGTTAAGGTTCACACATTCTTGCACCATGATATTCTTCCTAGGAGGAGGGTTTTTAGGATAACTACAAACCAAATGTTCTTGACATTCAAATACAGGTTCTTTTAAAAGGACCTCATTGCTATTAGGGGAATGATCAAGGGTTGTGTGAACCCCAATCCTATACATGAAAAAATACAAGAAGAAAAAAATTAGTGAGCTCATATGCAAGATAAAACAAGGAATCCTCATGAAATTAGATTGAAACATTAACACAGGAAGAAAATGAAGAACAATGAAAATGAAAGTAAATGAATTCTATTTTAATGAACAAACTATCAATCCCATGGGATAATTGGTGCCAATTGGTGTGTTGAAATTGGCCCTTTCCCAACTCCTTTGTAAGATTTGATGATTTGATAGAGATTGATCCACTTTGTTGATGAAGAACAAGATGAGTTCTTGAGAAAACCTACAATAACCTAGCTATGGTGATGGAAATGGATAAAATTAGCTCTCAATGTGAGGAAAGTAACTTTGCTCTAGATTCTAGATCATCATTAAATAGAGGAGGCTTCTATTTATAGATTTAAAATTAGAAGAATGTGCAAGATTTGAGCAATGTGGGATCATTCAACATCCAATGGCCAAGTCCCACTTGTCAAGATGTGAATGGTTGATGGTTGTGCAAGTTTTGATCAAAGTGCCAATAAATGACATTAGGTGGAATTTCAAATTAGTGAGATGACTTGTTGGCGAGAGAAGAAAATGGAGTTATGGCCACTTGGCTCAAGGCAAAAGGACTTGTAAGGTGAAATAAATGCCTTGTTGGAAGGAACAAGTCCATTTGAATTTGAATTCAAATTCAAGGGAATATTCCCCTCTTTATGCCATGTTGAGAGAAAATAGGCAATTTAATAAATCAAAGAAATTGATTTATTGTGCAAGTTGCATTCTCTAGAGGAATTAGGAGATTAGGATTAAATTAATCAAGAGGTTAATTAATTTAATGAAGTATTTATGAGATGTGACAATTTAGACTTAAATTTATGAATTGATTTAGGTCAGGAATTGAGAGGAAAGGTTTGATTAAATAAATGTTTTGATTTATTTAACTAAAGGGGATAATATTAGATGAACTCGAATAATGTTTAATCTATTCAATTTAATATGAAGACTTTAGGGATTTAATCAAATAAGATGAGCTATTTAATTAAAGAGGGATTGAGGATTGATTAAATTAATCTGATTAACTTAATCAACAAGGGAGAAAGACCTAATTAAATAAGTAATGATCTATCTAATTAAGAGATGAAAAGGTGATGATAAGTTAAGAAGATGATTCAGGAAGAAATGACATTAGTGATCAGAATCAAGTGCGTCAGTTAGTTTTCCATGTTTACATTTTCCCCCTCTTTGAAGCGATGTACTTGTTGCATTGGTTCAAACAAAAAAACTGTTGTGATCAAAAGTTGAAAATTTATCAATTTTTTCAACTACCCCTCTGCTGCCCCAACAAAAGGATTATGCTGATATGCTGCCCCCTCGAGAGATCGGACAATGTTTTTGATTTTTGGATGATCTTGGGAAAAAAAGAGGACAAGGTTCCTGATAGGTCCAACAAAGCCCTAAGATGCCAAAAAATATGCAACAAGGCTCTTGGTTGGATAAAAACGGGATCGGGGGACCAAAACCCTAACTGGATGGTCAAATTAGGTCAAAAACACTAATTTGGAGGCTTAAATAGACCCTGAGGGATCACTTTCAATAGATATTCATACTTAACCTTTAGAAGTTTTTTCCCTTTGAGCTCTGAGTTTTGGTCGATATGGCGCAATGACAACTTCTCAGGCACGTGTTAGAGAGAGTACGAGTGCACCAATTTTCAATCGGCGTAGGACCCATTGTATGTACCCTTATCCTGACTTTTAATTTTTTTGATTTAT
This sequence comes from Sequoiadendron giganteum, assembly GCA_007115665.2. NCBI lineage: Eukaryota > Viridiplantae > Streptophyta > Pinopsida > Cupressales > Cupressaceae > Sequoiadendron > Sequoiadendron giganteum. The sequence continues at coordinate 815,082,312 of CM021102.1, forward strand.
GTGCATTTAATAGGGTTTAGGCCAACCTTATGTTGAGTGGCACTATATAGCACTAGTGAAAATGCATAGTTAGTGTCGTGCAGTCCCATGTTGCACCGCATTTCAACATAGCACTATCACAGACTAGTTAGGAGAATTAGGTTTCCGTATAAACTCTTCCGCATATGAAAATTCGACCACGTGGTGTAGTTTGGAACTAGGGTTTCAGGAAAAAGTCATCCGCATGCGTAGATGGTTTTGGGTGAATTAGTTTAGAGTTTAGAATTTGTGAAACTTTGTCACAGCGGTGCGGTTTAGAACTTTACAAACTACACCACATTTGTTGTTTCAAATGCGAAAATCCAACACAAGAGGTAGATTTATTTACGAGACTTGACGTGATGGTTTCCCTTGTGCAGGAGGACTTCGACATACTTCATTTGAGGGATCATAGATGGCCAGTGGTTCACAGATTATAGGGTATGCATTTGTACCTTTAGGAGTAGCTTGGTATTCTTGGCCTTTGGTTCATTGTGTACGTTCCTCCTATTCAGATGCACTTGTGTATGATGATAGGCTTGGCCGAGTGGTGGCACACTAAGACCTCCTCCTTCCATCTTCCTAATGGTGAGGCCACTATTACACTTGAGGATGTCTAGCGCATTATCAGATTTCCCATCCATGGAGTAGAGTGATCTATGATCTTGATGTTGGTAGGGTTGCCTACTATGATGTGATGGTTGTTGATGAGATCCATTTCTCCGATGGGAAAATTGACTTGGAGAGATACCATTGTATAGCACCTACTTACAGGTTGATCATTGCAACCATCATTTCTATTCTTGTGTCACCAAATTGATGGGGATGATACTTCAATCTAGGATGGGGACTGGCATGGGAGTGAATGGTCATCCACAGTGAGTGCTTTACTTGGGGGCTAGTGATGCTCACCTCTTTATACAAAGATTTGCATGAGTTTTCATACCTGGACAATAGGTCCCTCAGAGCTAGAGTTACTTTACTACATATCTGAGCATGGGAGTAGATTCTAGTGCATTGTCTAGATGTCACACCAATTTTTCTCAATATTGATGACATTGTTGTCTGGCGGTATGGTAGGGCGCAGATCCACTTCACTCATACTTGCACATGTGGCATCACCAATTGGCAACAAGTTCTTAATGAGATGAGAGAGTTCATTTGGAGGCCTTGGATGGGCATAGGCCCATGGTACGATGACACAAAGTAGCTATTCTTTACTCAGTAGGACAGGTGCATGTAGGCTCGAGAGTATACCATGATAGAGCGCTACCTTCTAGATAGGGTGGCCTGAAAGTTTGGTGAGGTCTAGGATAGGCTGGATGATCAGTACATGGCGATCTTCACCTGTAGCATGAGAGAGACAACATGAGGCCAACCCATCCCAACAATTGAAGCAGTGTCCTTGTTCAGACAACTAGTGGCAAGGCCATGGCCATATGATCAAGGGTCGATAGATGCAGGAGTGACTCAGGCATACAGAGCTTGGTTTAGGCCTCCTCTGAGATTGATAGTTCCAGGTGCGACACTCCCACAATGGAGGCCTTGAGGAAGGTTAGCTGGCAGAGGTGATGATGATGGGGATGGGGACAAAGGATGAGGTGGACCACCTCCTCATCAAACACCTCCTAGAGATTAGGAACAATGCACACCTCCATGGGTGTAGACGCCATCGTGCGCACCTACACTACCATGGGTAGTCATACAAGATGACAAACCTAGAGACAAGGATAGAGTGGTCCCTCAACAATAGCCACCAAGGTAGGCAGATCACAAAGATGCACTTATCCACTAGTTGCAGGGTTACATTTAGATATTGACTACAGAGAGAGATTAGGCTCAACAATAGGTTTTGACAGTCACTATTGAGAGGGACTAGGCTCTATCTAAGAGAGATCAGGAGGTCGGTCAAAGGAAAAAACTAGAGAGTTTAGGCTCATCTGCCCAAGGCTTATCAATATCTTTGAGAGAATACTGAGAGGTGGTGAGAGAGGTTGAGTACTACCGACAAAACTATAGGTAGGTAGTTATAGCAATAGGTCAGGTGCTAGACTTATCTCAGCAGACAAGGATGAGGGCAGATAGGAGAGGGCAGAAGCCAGTAGGGCTAGCCCTTGATCACAAGCAGTTATCCATTTTTTTATTTTTGGGCTTCGATACTTATTGCACTAATTGTATCATATATCTTGATGTATACATTTTATCTGAATTTTTGTACCATGGTAGTTGTACATTTTTATGATATATGAGATGGTCCTACTTATGAGATGTTCTATGATGTATGGTGTATGGATGCATTTTTATTTCCTATGTGCAATCAAATGTTTATGAAATGCTTCTATTTTATGCTCATGCGATATGATATATGATTCTATATGATGTGACGATGATTATGAAAGCAATTATTTTTTGTATTTTTTTATGCATTTTGAATAAAAATCATATGGATGTAATGCATGCTAATAATTATGATTCAAATGATATACAAATGATTATATAATGCTAATGATTTCTATTATGTTCGTTGTGTATTGTATGAATGTAATGCAATGATTTCTTAAGATGCTTAGAATAAAAAATCTATATTGTTCCTCATAATTTGAGATGATGGTAATGCGAGATGGTATGATCTATATGATATGATATACACTTTTGTTGATAATCTTATGGATAGAAGGAACATGCATTAGTGATGTTCTGATTAACTGTCATACTACCATGGTAGTATGGAAAGAAGATAGAAGAGAAAACATCTAGCAAGTCATGATTATGCTAATGATGATGATTTTCTTACCAAGACTCGAGATTTTCAAAGGGCCAATTACTTGATGTTTGATGACACACATAGGAATGAAGCATCAAGGTATAAAGAACCAAGATGGCATTGTACCTAGTGTGATGGAATTTGACTCGACAATCAGATAGGAGTACTCTTGTTCACACTTAGCATATGAAGCCTTATTCAAGATGTAGTTTAGACATTCTAAACATCTCGGGCCAAAACATAGAAAAGAAAGACTTTCTATGTGGTCAACAAGATAGCTAAAACATCCTCCCTACAAACCAAACAAAATACACATGACTAAGTTAATTTACAAGAGTATCCCACAAGCATAGAAAATAAAAAAAGATAATGATCATTGGCCCATTCCCCTTTCTCTCTAAACATGTTTTCACTTAGGCATCATCGAGAGGTCTTTGGAATGAGTGCAAAATAAGATAAATCAAAAAGACCAAATAAAGTAAACAAACAAGCTAATGTTCTTTGTACCGCTAGCCAAGACTAAACTACTACAAGATACTTAATGATTATGTCCATCATGGGAAGGATACATCCTAGGAAATGTTGTCATCAAGGTTTTGGTGAGACTGATTGGGTGATAAGCTATTGATACTCTAATTTGATCAACTTGCTTGCTTTCTTAATGACCTTGACTTGAGACTTTTGACAATTAGGTGTTCACTTTAGAACCTACTAGACTTGCTTCCGAACAACTCACCAAAGGTTGAATACAACAATTGATTTATTATGAATGGTGATTATTTTGGGTGAAAGTGAGATGAGACAGATGCACCATTTTGGGTTTTTTCATATATTTTGAGATTTTTTTTGGTATTTTGAAAAAATTTCACAATTTTTTTGGATTTTTGAGATTTATGATGAAGAGACGAACTTAAAGACCTATCCTAGGGGTCTTAGGAGTTGATCCATAGATTAGCCTTGCCTACATTATACACATAGAGACCACATAGTTCGACTGATGATAGACTTGACTCAATGATGAGAGATGGAAAAATGTATTGCCAAATTATGACAGACACCCAAAGGACTGACCTAGGGTGTGAAAATAGATGGGCAAACAGATTTCCATTACAATGGATGCCTAAAGGACTAACCTAGGGTGTGAAAATAGATGGGCAAATAGATTACCATTGCGATAGATGTCTAAAGGACTGACCTAGGGTATCTCGGGGGATGATAATAGATCAACCTTGCCTACATTCAACCTTTGAGATAACGTAGTTTTGACTAAAGGTGCCACTTTTGATTTTTCATATTTTTGACATGTTTTGGGTTTTGATGGATTTGACAAAGATCCCAAGAATATATACAAATCCGATCCAATGCAGGTACAAGAACATGCCCCCAACATAATGTGATAGAATACTTCGATGAAGGAAGGAAAAAATAACCTTAGGAATATGCCACATAGTACTATGGTGGAACATGATACGAGCACAAGATCGAGCTATGGTACATAATGCGAATGGATGGTGTAAGGATAAATGGAATGTGATGGATAAGTGAGTGCAAAAAATAGGCCTTGAGGACCCTGGTGGATGGAGAGTGCTTTATTTACACTTGGCACTTGTTTGCAAGGTTTTCACCAAGGTACATGCCCAAAGTGCCACTAAAGTGGTTTTCACTAGAGCACGATTTTTTTCTTTACTGTTTTCAATCCTTTTTCTGATTTTTCTAGGATTTTTGTATTTTGTATTTTTTTTGTTGTTACCAAGATGCCTATTTGATAGGTTTTCATCAGAGTGGCCATTTTTTTAGGACATTTTTTGTCTTTATTGTATTTTTTGGTTCTATACCTTGCAATTTTTTAGGCATAAAACTTTTTGAGATGACAACTATTCATGGGCTCCTGTAGAGGTTCACCTTCTAGTGTTGACAATTGATATGCCCCTGATTTATAGCTTTCTATGATGATGAAAGATCCCAACTAATTGGGCTGAAATTTTCCTTTTCCATCTAGCTTTGGCACGTTCTTTTGATTTTCTTTTAGCACAAGTTCGTCGACTTGGAAGGTGCATCTCCTGATCTTCTTGTTGTAGCTGCATTTTATCCGGTTTTGATAGACTTGTAGATGGTTGAGGGCATCCATGCACCATTCATCTAATAACTCTAGCTCATTTAGCCTTGAAACCTGATATTCCTCATCTATAATGAGGTTTTACAATGATATTCTTAGTGATGGGATCTCAATCTTGATTGGGAGGATGGATTCTAATCCGTAGACTAGGGAGAATGGGGTGGCACCTGTTGGCATGCACATTCTAGTGTGGTAGACCCATAAAGTGGGGTTTAGCTACAAATGCTAGTCACGACTAGATTCATTGATTTTTTTCTAATTATTTTCAAAATTGTTTTATTAGTGGCTTCTGCTTGATCATTGCCTTGGGGATAGTGCGGAGTAGAAAAGCGATGCTAGATTTTGAATTTGTGGCATAAGTCATGGACATCCTGATTCTTGAAAGGTGTTCATTATCATAGATAATGGATTGAGGGACACCATATCGAAAAATGAGATAGTTTAGGATGAACTTGGATATCTTCTTTTTGATTATGTATGTCATAGGAATGGCTTCGACCCACTTTGTGAAGTTCTTTGTGGTGTTGATGATGAATTTGTGGCCATGGGATGAGATGGGTATGATTTTTCTGATGACATCGAGCCCCCATTATGAAAAGGGCCAATGTGTAACAATAGGATGAAGCTCTTGAGTTGGTGCATGAATAAGGACTTGATGCTGCTGGCACTATAAATAGTTTCTAAAAAATTCATGTGCATCTCTTTCCATTGTTGGCCAGTAGTACCCCGTTCTCAACAACTTCTTGGCCAAGGTCATACCACTTGAGTGAAAACCGCAAGTGCCATTGTGTACCTCAGTCAGAGCAGTCAGGGCTTCCTCAAGATTTAAGCAATGTAATAAGGTTCCTTCAACGCTCCTACAATAGAGGGTTTCTCCTAGGATGACAAAACATAAGGACCTTTTGAAAAAGGCTCATTTGAGGTTTGGGGTTATGTCAGCTAGAAGGACTCCTATCTTTAAGTAAGTATAGATGTCATGATACCAAGGATCATTGGGACCAATGAGTTCACACAAATATTTTGACTTTGGTACCTCGAATGTGGGTACAAGAAGTTGCTCTACCAGGAATTCATGTTTTGAGACATTGTGAGGGATATCCAGTAAGGATCCAATTGTTGCCATGGCATCAACTGCTCTATTTTTTTCCCTTGGTATCTGCTCAAAGGTGATATCAATGAATGATTTTTTGAGGATCTCTACTAAATTCTTGTATGGTGTCAACTTATCATCCTTATTTTGGTACTCACCATTTACTTGGTTGATAATAAGCTATGAATCCCCATAAAAATTTAGTTCCATGACCCAGCACTGTGCTTCAATCTTGAGACCTCTGGTTAATGCCTCGTACTCTTCAATTTTGTTAGTGTAGGGGAATGCAAATTTGTAGGATCTAGAAATACAATACCCTTGTGGGGTGATGAAGAAAACACCAGCTTCTGATCCATCTTATGTGTATGAGCCATCAAAGTATATTTTCCAGTGATTGACTATGTTGAGATTAAAGATGGATTTGTCTAGAAACTCTTATATGAGTGGATTCTTTGAATAGATTAGAGCCTTTTCCAGTTGGTATGCAATTTCCTACCACTTGATAGCCTTGCACTCCACTTGGTTGTTCATCCTATGAGAGTGGCCTTAGAGAGCAAGTATTATAGTGGATCTATCTTTTCAATCAACTTGATTTGATGAACCTACATGTAGTGTCTGAACTTTTGGGCTGAAAACATGACTGCTAGGCAAGATTTTTCTATTGGTGTGTAGTTGAGCTCATGCCCTACCATTGTCTTGCTGATGTAGCACACAGAAAAATTTAGTGGAGAATCTTTGCCAATTGGCGAATAATAGAAATCAAGACCTCCAAAAATGGCGAATAGCACAAGCTAAAAAGGAGATTGAATCATAAGGTTTTTACAAAAAAAATAATTTTGTCTCGATTAATTCACCATGTAAACAATGCTTCATTGGAAATTATTCACCAATATTTTATTCCATAATTAAAAATATTAATTATATTCTCTAGTAATATTATATTCCTCTGGTCAATTTTGGGTAATATCGCCACTAATAATAAAACACTATTTAATTTTAGGGATACTTTAGCGGCTTAGCCTTGGATATGCATTTTATCTATTGCCATTGATTAGGTTTTTAATCAGATTGTTGTGAGTTGATTCTGTGACCTAATATGCATGTGCCTTTTCAAAGGCTTGCTGAGGCCTGAAATTTGTTTTGAGCCACACGATTAAATCTAATCATGTGGTCCAAAACAAATTTTGGGCATCAACAAGCCTTTTAAAAGGCACATGTGTATTAGGCCATGAAATCAACTCACAACCATCCGATTATAAAGCTAAACGATGGTATATTTTTCAATTTTTATTCAATATTACTTTTAAAGTGATATTTAAAAAAAAAAATTAATCTGTGTGTGCTCCAATGCATTTTCAATACTGAATTTATGCTTGGTGGTGAGGGGCTCTACCCCTCGACCCCTCCTGTATCATGCCAAGAGCCCACCGAGGCCACTGTCCCCGAACCTCATGAGGGGGCATTTCCCCCTCGACCCCCACAAGGGGGATCTACCTCCTTGAACCCCACAAGGGGAACTGCCCCTTGACCCCATCGGTGGTTTCTGCCCCCGAGCCCCTACTTCAATATTACAAAAAACAAAAATATATGGGGGAACTCCACTGATCAACCATGCAAATTTTTAAAGGAGAGATTAGCCATTGTAATTAATCTTTTTAGTGATTATTTTCTAGGATTCGCCAGTGTTATTATTATTTTTAACAATTATTCAATAAGATTCGCCAGAATTTTACAATTTTTTTTAATAATGTGTATAGATTCGCCAAGAAAATTAATATTTTTTTCAAAAAAAAGGAAGGATTCTCCATAATTTTACACCTTTGCCAAAGGGGGGGTTTCTTAAAGTTATCCTTGATGTATTATATCACTCTCTCTCTTCCATTTTCATCATGTTGAGCTAGTAAAGCACCGAGAGCTGCCATGGTTACCGAAATATATAGGATCAATGGATTTTCTGGAGTAGGTGGCATTAACACTGGTGGCATAAGTAGATACTCTTTGATTTTAGTAAATTCTTGATCACACTTGTCGTCCCACTTGTATGCTAATCCCTTGTGGAGTAGATGTGAATATGAGATCTGTTTATCTACCAGTTGTACTATGAATCTTCAGATGGATTGGAGCCTTCCCTATAAGCCTCTGAGTTGTTTTAGGGTCCTGGGTGCCTCCATGTCAAGAATTGCCTTGAAATTGGTGGGATCCACTTCTATTCCTCTCATGGATACTATATATCCTAGGAGTTTCCCTGATTGCACACCAAAAACACACTTCTTTGCGTTAAGTTTGACCTTATATTTCTCCAATTTGTCAAAATGGTGCTTAGAGTTGCTATACAATCTTGTCTTTTCCTTGATTTGGCCAATATATCATCCACATAATCTTCCACAGTTTTGTGAATCATGTCATGAAAAATTAGTGTCATGGCCCTTTGATACGTTGCTCCCATATTATTTATCCCAAATGGCATTATGTTCCAATAGTAGGTGTCCCATGGACATGTAAATGTTGTTTTATGTTGGTCTTCCTTTGCGATCATCATCTGGTTGTACCCTGAGAGGCCATCCATCAATGATAGTTGTACACATCTAAAAATGGTCACGATTATTCAAACCTATTAATTAATCAAATATGAATTATTTAATTAATATTCTTAAGTCATCTACATATAAATAAATTTAATTATTTATTTATATTGTTCATTTTTCCAATTCTTCTAGTTTAATTAAATAAATAAGTTTATTTAATTATTGCTAGTTTCCCCTTAATTAAATTAAATAAATTTCATAATTTATTTATTTGATTATCATTGTTATTTCTAAGTTTGAACATTTGAAATCAAACAATGGAATATTCATTCTTCACTTCACATTTAAATTAAATATTATATTTTTAATATATTTTTCACCCCACTTAATTAAATATTGTAAAATATTTAATTACTTATCTTTTTAACTTCTTACACATTATTAAATATTAATTATTTAAATTATGGAAACTTATATTTACACATGTCACAAGAAATTAAATAAATTTATTTATTTAATTAGAAATTATCCTCAACCTTCAACCAAATTTCATAAATGAAAGATAAATGCCATGTTTCTCTCCATTTTTGAATGAGGATGCTCTTGTGGGTTGAAAACATTCTTCCACTTTCCTCTCAACCTTCCACCTTTCTCTCAACCTCTCCATTTATCACCGCTCATCTTGACAAGTTTGAATTTCAACCGTTGATCTCCACCAATTGGATTATTGCCTTTGAAAAATCTATAAATACAACCCTCTCGTAAGTAGATTTCATCCTAGATTTCATGCGTTTTTGCTATAGTTGCATTTCAACTAGAATAACAACATTCTAGCAATAATCATAGCACCATAGCATTTCAATTTCATTGCTTAAATCATATAGCTATGCACATGCATTTTCAATCAATCTCATTCTCCTAAGTTGTCATTTCAACAAGTTGTTGCTTACACAACTGAGAGCCAACAAATTTAATCAAATCCTTGGAGATAGAGGACAATGGGACAAATTTGAAGAAGTTGTTGTCATTAGAGTTTGCATTTATGTTTTCTAATTAGTTTTATTTCAATATAATGTCTTATTGGTGTGTTAGTTTACTTCTTAATTAGTCCACATTTTCTAACAACACATTTTTGGCGCCCACCATGGGGCATCCCTTCGTTTTAATATTTTTATTGCAGAATTTTTTGACAGATGACAGATTGTTGTTGCACTTTAGCGCATATGAGCCTCTGTTTAGTGCATTCCTGTACTATTTTGGCACATAGACAAACTGTTTCAACACATCCCTGGACTATTTCAGTGCATCCATGGCCTATTTTAGCATAGACGCGGGTTGTAAGAACAAATTTTGATTCCGATGCCATTCGTGGACAAAACTTTTCACTTCATTTTTTAAATAAAATGAAGCAACCCTAAGATAGAAATTTAAAATTTGGAAATTTCCAATCCTAGGATAGTCACCAAACCTATTTTTTATGCTAGTTAAAATAAATCCAATATTTTTTGTGAAGCAAAATCTTCACTTAGCATAGAAAATTGTCAATTTGGATTTAAAACTCAGCTACTTGTTTACTGTGATTGTGGGGTAATAGGTATATTCTCTCCCCTTTACTAGGTGATCGAAACACCAAACTTACCTATTTCATTTTATGCAATTCCAGCTTTATTAAATCCTTTAGAAGGCCTGTTGTAGTGGGAAAAAGTACTCACCCTACGGGAACAACCAAAGCCATGTTTTCCAACCCACTATAATCATAAGTGAATTTTGGGAAAACCCATATTCAATGGAAGTGAGCAAGATAACCATCCCCAAAATCTTTGTTCTAAAGATTAGGAGGTCTCCTGAGGGAGTTTATCTATTGCCACACTGAACGAAAAACTTGAATATGAACCATAGTTTAGAAAGCCAACCGTGTCGGTATCCAAACTTCATTTTAATCATGGTGAAAGTGGAGGGAAGAATCTGCCACCAAGACGCTCACCATATAATTGCCACAAATTTTTTGCTCAAGGGATCGAGAAATCTAACTTTGGTTACACACCTAGAAAAGACAAAAACACGAGCGCCCTCTAGAGGGTGACATGGCTGTGTGAGTCGATGTGATTTTAAGTTGTGGGCTGTGATTCTTATGATGACCTATTTGACAAATAAGAATGAGTCTATTTGAATTTCTTATCTTGTGAAAAACCTGTGGAAATCTCAAGAACATACACTCTTTGTTTAGATTTTAGGATTAAAAAAAAACTGTCTTCTATTCTATGCTATTTTTTTCACATTTAAATCAGATTAAGATCATCCAAAAATATCAAACTATCCAAACATGTCTATCTCAAAAGTTTAAATAGATATTTTAGTGCACCCCTAGTCTATTTCAATGCATTGCTTCTCTTTTTTGATGCATATGTGCTCTATTTTGGCACATCTGTGCTCTATTTCGGTGCATTGCTGCTATATTTTGGTGCATTTCTGCTCTATTTCGGTGCATCGTTGCTCTGGTTCATCGCATTACTGCTCTATTTTGACTCATTTCTGATCTATTTTGGTGCATTTGTGCTCTATTTTGGTGCAATTGTGCACTATTTTGATGCATAGGTAGTCTATTTTAGCGCATTTATGCTCTGTTTCAGTGCGTGTGGTTTGAGCCTAGGTATTTAATTTTTGACATTCAAATTATGATTCATCTGAGTCTATTCTTTTCTATGCTCAAAGTTTGGAAGTCTACAACTTTTGGCAAGAAGTCCCTAGAGAAGAATATTAGAAAGCCAAAGAAATATCTTGGTTATAAGAAGTTATTGAAGAAAAGGAAATTTTCTATACCAAAGTTGAAAGGTCTTGCTTGAACACAAGACCTTTATTCACTGATATCACGACTTTGTTAGAGGTTTCACTGACGATTATGCTGTAGAACCTTTATACTCACAATCCTTCTTTCAAAGAAGAGCCCTTTCTCAAAGGCACAATCACAGTCAGCGTATTCGTTCTTCTTATATTCCCAAACTTGCAATTAGGTATGCTACTCATCCCAATCAAATTCTACAATAGAGAACTCAAACACATTAGGCATTTATTAAATCCATTTTCTTACAAAGATATGATCAAACCTCATAAATTGCAAAATCATGTTTAGTTTTTTGAGCTTTGGTTTAATTCCCACAAACAAGATTTTCATCCTTTCAATCAGGGAATCACGAGCTAAAGATTAGAGATCTTTTAAGTCATAGAATCTTCATTCTATCATGACTTTCCTATCCATCAAAATTGCACTAATTCATTCTTTTGATCAAAGTTAGTAGAAATTGGGAAAAGTTTATGCTTTTTGACACGAGATCTCCAAAGCACATAGAAAAAGATGAAAGAGAAAGTACAGTAAGCAAAATGGCTGATAATAGTGAGAGGGAAGAGAACTAAAGGGAAAAGAATGCGGATCTAATGACCCAACAGTGCGGAATACATTCCCTTAACACCTTTACTATAGGGGAGAGAAGAAAAAATGAAAAACTAATAGTTTCTAAAACTTATAGAGATGCATACAACCATGGCAATGAGAAACTAGAAAGATAAGCAAACAAAGATGACACAGTATTTACGTGGGAAAACCCTTTCAGGCAAAAAAACCACCACAAAAAGTCAAATCAATTGTATTACAGTAATGAATCGATTACATACAATATCCAAACTTCTTTGCTCAGCTCATAATCACCTGGAGAGATTCAGATCCACTGTTACAATGTTTTCACAACATATAGTTCAAAACCCTCTTCAAGAACTCACGTCCTTCAGCTAACGACTTCAACTTGCTCTGCAACCTCATGACTCAACTCAACTTTTCTAACTTATGAGAAATAACACATCTCTCATCCAAATGTAACCGACTCAGAAGAGCAATGAAGTCCATCCTCAAATCACGCATCTGGTCGGATCTGACAGATCTCCTACAACAAGCCATCATTGCATTCAAAGCCATTACTCCAAACGGTTGAGCTCGCCACCCTTCGTTGACAAATGCAACTGCCACAATAACTATCTTGGTATTCATCCAATCATTATTCAACCAAGTGCCATGTGTCCAAGACCCATCAACAATCGCAACTGATAGAGCAACCAAAATAGTTAAATAGACATCGGGCGCGACCAAGACTTCAAGTCAAAAATAGCACTACCGGAGTCGGAGTTGGAATAGGAGTCGAAACAGGAGTCAAAACATGACCCCACCAAAATTACACACTGCCGAAGTCAGAGTTAGAGTCGGAGCAGGAGTCAAAACATGACCCCACCAAAATTACAGGTTCATGAACCATTTCGGTTTCGCGTCCGCCCGTGGCAAAGGGGAACTCATCAGAAACAGTTCTGATTGGGTAAAGTCAACCCGGGGTCAAACCAAGACGGGAACACAAAAGATCGGAGTCAGAGTCGGGGATGAAACAGGAATAGAAACGAGACTTTACCAAAGGTCCAAGATCAAGAACCAATCCGGTTCTGGTTCCGCCTCCACCATCTGCAAGAAACAATAATCCAAAAATAGGACAAGGCAGAGGAAAACACCCCGAGTACAATCCAAACATCCAGAAGAACCAGATCATAAAAGAAGGAGTTGAGCTCAGAGTCGAAATAGAAACTGAAATAGGAACCTGGCATATGGACATTGCCAACTTCCAAAACTGGTTCCACCTCTACCAGAACTTGCAAAGCAAAGCGAGAAGGAACAGATGGTAGGAAGTGGAGTCGGAGTAGGAATGAGAACCGAAACCCGAACCTTAGGCGAACAGAACAATGCCTAATTCCATTCCAATTCCACCTCTGCCAGATACTCAGAACTTAGGCAAACAGAACAATGCCAAGTTCCATCTTGGCTTCGCCTCCATCAGAACTTTGTAAACAACACAAAATCACCAAGGGATGAAAATGAGGACTTCAAGCTGGAATTTGAGACATAATTTCTCAAAAATATCCCACTTGGTGAACACTTCCAACTTCTTCAAAACATCATACCTTTTTGTCTATCATAGGGTCCAAGGCCCATCGATTCTGTGCACCATCTGAACTTTTCTATGCTAACTGGCTTTGTCAAGGCATCTGCAACATTCTTCAAGGTATCAACCTTATCCATGCTGACCTTGCCATCTCCAACCATATCCCTCACGAAGTGATATTGCACATCTATGTGCTTGGTCCTGGCATGAAAGGTCAGATTCTTTGCCAAACAAATGGCACTTTGACTGTCACAACAGATTGAAATCTGCTCAGCACTAAATCCAATGTCTGAACACAAACGCCTCAGCCACACTACCTCCTTGTAGCATGAGTTGCTACCATGTACTCTACCTCTATCATGGATAAAGCAAATACAGCTTGTTGCTTGCTCATCCAACTGATTGCTCCACCATTAAGCATGAAAGTGTATCCACTGGTGGATCTTCTGCTGTCAATGTCCCCTGCCCAATCAGAATCAACATATCCCTGAATGCTAAGAGTCCTCTGTGATGCAACCATACTGCCATGGTAACACAAAGCATAATCTGAAGTACCCTTCAAATACCTGAACACTCTCTTTACAACATCCCAATGTGATCTCCCTGGATTTGCCATGAAACGGCTTAGAACTCCCACTGCTTGGGCAATGTCTGGTCTTGTGACCATAGCATACATCAAACCTACTGCACTTGCATAAGGCACACTGGTCATGTCCTCCATCTCAGTAGCAGACTTTGGACAGTCTTCACAGATAGTTTCAATCCTTGCATGATTGGAACAACTAGCTGCTTGCAATCAGTCATGCTAAACCTCTCTAGAATGGTTTTCACATACTTACTCTGACTGAGCCAAAGCTTTCTGCTTGTTCTATCCCTGGTTATCTCCATCCCAAGAATGTACCTTGCTGCTCCAAGATCTTTCATTTCGAACTTAGCAGACAACTGAGTTTTAAGATCAGAAATCATTGCCTTGCTATTACCAATGAATAACATGTCATCCACATACAGAGTAATAACAAGCACATGATCATTCTCACATTTATAATAGATGCAATGATCATATTTTGATCTAACAAACCCAATTGACAACACAAATGTGTCAAATTTTTGGTACCACATTCTAGGAGATTGCTTTAGACCATAGAGAGATTTATTTAACTTGCAAACCAGATTTTGTTTACCTCTATCAACAAAATGCTCAGGCTGGGACATGAAGATTTCTTCTTCCAGCTCACCATGGAGAAACGTCTTCACATCCATCTACTCAATTTCATAGTCATACACAGCTGCCAATGACAACAAAAATCTGATGGATGTCAGCTTTGCTACAGGGGAAAAGATCTCTCCATAATCAATTCCCTCAACTTGGGAAAATCCCTTTGCAACCAGTCGTGCCTTATACTTCTCCACACTGCCATCAAGGCCTGTCTTCCTTTTGAATATCCACTTGCAGCCAACAGGCTTTCGCCCTTTAGGTAGTGGTACCAACTTCCAGGTATCATTCTTTTTCAAGGAATCCATCTCCTCATTCATGGCTTCCAGCCAAGACTTTGAATCAGCCATGCTGATTGCTTCTTTCACAGTCCTAGGCTCATCAGTGCTGGTAATTAAGGCATAAGCACAATTTGAATCTAACATAGAGAAACCATACCTTTCTGGTTGCCTTCTTTCTCGTGTAGATCTCCTTAGAGGCTGAGGTTGTTCTTCATCATCAGAACTTCCAGAGCTGCTTGAGCTCTCCTCAATCTCAAGGTACACCATGCAGCTCTTCCCTTTTTGGAGTTTGGGGAATCTCAATTGCATCCTTCTTCTTATCACTCTGATTTGTCTCAAGTTGTTGATCACTTACTAAAGGTTTAAACTCATGAAATATCACGCTTCTGCTATACAAAACCTTCTCAGTAATAGGGTTCCAAAGCTTGTATCCTTTCACACCAACTCCATAGCCAATGAGAATACATTTCACAACCTTGTTATCCAACGTTGATCTCTTTTCATTTGGCACATGAGCATATGCCTCACAGCCAAAGACCCGAACATGCCTTAATGAGGGTTTCTTACCTGACCATGCTTCCAAAGGTGTCATGTCAACAAGAGCTGAACAAGGAGATCTATTTATCAAATAACATGTTGTAGCAATAGCCTCAACCCAGAACTTCTACTCTAGACTAGCACCACTTAGCATACTCCTTGCCTTTTCCATCAGTGTCCTGTTCAACCTTTCAGCAACTCCATTTTGCTATGGAGTGTAGGGGGTTGTCTTATGCCTTTTAATTCCATGATCAGTGCAGTACCTTTCAAAATATGTAGAACAAAACTCACCTCCATTGTATATCCTTAAACACTTTATTTTCCTTCTAGTATTATTTTCTACCAAAGATTTGAACTCTTTAAACTGCCTGAACACTTCTGATTTACTTTTAAGAAAGTATACAAATGCCCTTCTCGAACAGTAATCAATAAAAGAAACATAATATCTAGACTTCGATAACGAAGGAACATCAACTGGACCAAACACATCAGAATGAATATAATCTAGTATACCAGAAGATTTGTGAGGACTAGAGGAGAAAGAAACACGGTGTTGCTTTTCATAGATACAATGTTCACAGAAATTGAACTCAAGGTTACAATCATCAAGCCCTTCTACAAGGTTTTTGTTCTTCAAGGTTTTTACACCTTTCTCACCAATGTGACCAAGTCTATGATGCCATAACATAGTCTTCTCTGCTGGGAGTTTTACCTCCAAAGCATTTGCAGATAGTGAAGAGTCTTCATCTTTCTCTATAGGTGTAGAATTACATGACTTTACAGAGGCACTGTTACAAAGAATAGGTCATGCATCTAGCTTGTACAAAGTGCTAGTACAAACACCCTTAGCTAACACCATTGCACCTCTAGCCATTTTACATCCCTTACTAGAAAAAGAAACTTCTACACCAGCATCATTTAACTTACTAATAGAAAGAAGATTTCGAGCCAAACTTGGGATGTGAAGAACACCACCAATTCCTTTGACTCTCTCGTCAGGAAACCGAATTCTGACCCTTCCTATGCCAACAATCTCCAGCGTTGAATCACTTGCCAAGTATACCTTTCCACAATCATACTTCTCATACTTTGGAAATCGATCTCTATTGGATGTCATGTGAAAAGAGGCACCTGAATCAACTAACCAAACATCATCTGATGCTTGAGTTGTCAGGGCTGCTGCAATGAAGGCATCTGCATCACTTTGAGAAGATTTTTTGTGAGAAGCATTCTTCTTCTTCTTCTCCTTGCAGTCCTTCCTGATATGACCAGGTTTCCCACAGTTCCACCACTTTACCTTGGACTTTTTACCAAGAGACTTTGATCTCCCTTTAAAATTGGATTTCAACTTGTTGTCTTTCTTCTTGCCTTTCTCCTTTGTTCTACCTCAAATAGAAAGAGCATCTTTGGCCATCTCAGAAGATTTCCTTCGCATTTCTTCAGACAGAAGCGAAGCAACCACATCACCAGTCTTGAAAGCAGTGGTTGTGCTTCCAATAGCCATCACAAGATGATCCTAACTGTCAAGTAATGAACACAATAGGAACATGCAACGATCCTCCTCCTCAATCTTTACACCTACAGATACTAGCTGAGTAACACTCATATTAAATGAGTTCAGATGATCTGCAATAGATGCACCTTCATCCATCTTCAAGGAGTACAACTTCTTCCTCAGGAATAACTTATTTACCATAGATTTTCTTTGGTAAATATCACAAAGGTTCTTCCACAAAGTAGCTGCAGATGTCTCCTCATGAACATTCAAGAGCACAGAATTGGCTAGACTCAGTCTTATCAATCCTCTTGCTTTTCTATCAGCAAGATCCCAAGCTTCTTGGGTCGTAGTTTGTGGCTTAGTTCTAGACACTACAATCCAGAGGTCTTTATTTACAAGCAAGTCTTCTATCTTGAGTTTCCATAACTCAAAGTTGCTACCATTAAACTTTTCAATATCTATTCTACCAGATGTACTCACCATCTCACAACAGAAACAAGTTTAACAATGCAAGTCTCCCACTAAAACAGTATTAGTGAAAAAATCTAATTTTCCCTAACAAGGATAACACGAACTGGCCAAGCTCTGATACCACTTTGAAGGGAAAAGAATGCGGATCTAATAACCCAACAGTGTGGAATACATTCCCTTAACACCTCTACTATAGGGGAGAGAAGCAAAAATGAAAAACTAAAAGTTTCTAAAACTTATAGAGATGCATACAACCATGGGAATGAGAAACCAGAAAGATAAGCAAACAAAGATGACACAATATTTACGTGGGAAAACCCTTTCAGGCAAAAAACCCACCACACAAATTCAAATCAATTGTATTATAGTAATGAATCGATTACATACAATAGCTAGACTTCTTTGCTCAGCTCACAATCACCTACAGAGATTTAGATCCACTGTTACAATGTTTTCACAACATACAGTTCAAAACCCTCTTCAAGAACTCACGTCCTTCAGCTTGCGACTTCAACTTGCTCTGCAACCTCACGACTCAACTCAACTTTTCTAACTTATGAGAAATAACACATCTCTCATCCAAATGTAACCGACTCAGAAGAGCAATGAAGTCCATCCTCAAATCACGCATTTGGTCAGATGTGATAGATCTCCTGCAACAAGCCGTCATTGCATTCAAAGCCATTACTCCAAATGGTTGAGCTCGCCACCCTTCGTTGACAAATGCAACTACCACAATAACTATCTTGGTATCCATCCAATCACTATTCAACTAGGTGCCACACATCCAAGACCCATCAACAATCACAGCTGATAGAGCAACCAAAATAGTCAAATAGACATCGGGTGCGACCAAGACTTCAAGTCAAAAATAGCACTCCCAGAGTCGGAGTTGAAACAGGAGTCAAAACATGACCCCACCAAAATTACACACTACCGGAATCGGAGTCAGAGTCAAAGTAGGAGTCAAAACATGACCCCATCGAAACTACAGGTTCAGTAACCATTTTGGTTCCACATCCGCCCGCGGCAAAGGGGAACTCATCGGAAATAGTTCTGACTAGGTAAAGTCAACCTGGATTCAAACCAAGATGGGAACACAAAAGACCGGAGTCGGAGTCGGGGACGGAATAGGAACGGAAATAGGACTTTACAAAAATTCCAAGATCAAGACCCAATCTGATTCCGGTTTCGCCTCCACCATCTGCAAGAAACAACAATCCGAAAACAAGACAAGGTAGAGGAAAACACCCTGAGTATAATCCAAACATCCAGAAGAACCAGATCGTAAAAGCAAGAGTTAGGCTCGGAGTCGGAACAAAAACTAAAACAGGAACTTGGGAAACGGACATTGCCAACTTCCAAAACTGGTTTCAATTTCGTCAGAACCTGTGAAGCGAAGCGAGAAGGAATAAATGGTAGGAAGTGGAGTCGGAGTAGGAATGAGAACTGAAACTCAGAACTTAGGAAAATAGAACAATGCCTAATTCCATTCCGGTTTCGCCTCCGCCAGAGACTCGAAACTTAGGCAAATAGAACAATTCCAAGTTCCATCCTGGCTTCGCCTCCACCAGAACTTTGTAAACAACACAAAATCACCAAGGCATGAAAATGAGGACTTCAAGCTGGAAGTTGAGACATAATTTCTCAACAAGAACCCCTTTCATAATTCAAATACATAAGAGATAATGGAAGAAAATCTCTAAGAAGTAGAATAGGATCCCCAATTCCACACTCTTATGGAAAGGATTTTAGAAGGAAACAAGGAAAGATATTTCCTTTCATTAGCTAATCAAGGAGCTAAGTTACCTACAGATTTTGATACAAAAGGGATTAAAGAGAATCCTGAAACTCCTCTTGATGATTTTAGTGCCCTTACTCAATAGATAAAATAATTACAAGGGAAAATAAAAGAAATACAAGGGGGTGCAATAAAGAAGTATGTTTTGGATGACATATGTCCTTATCCATTTGATAGGAGGCTTCAAATGATTCCTTTTCCAAAATATTGTGAAATCCCTAAATTTGATAGGTATAATGGGAAAATTGACCCCATTGAACATGTGAGGGATTTTTGAAATATGAGCTTAGAATTCACTCATGAAGATACCTACTTAATGCGATTTTTTCCATGAAGTCTGGGTGGACAATCCATGGAGTGGATTTCAAAGATCACTCCCCTGTTCAAAACCTTTGACGAGTTAATAAATAAATTTATATCACAATACTCCTACAATATCCAACACCAGATAACCATGCTTGATATGTGTAAAGTAAAACAAAAAGTAGGGGAATCTTTCACTAGATTTTTGCAAAGGTGAAGAAGGTTGTTTGCTAGATACTCCTGTCTCATTCCTAAAATAGAAATATGGAGATCTTTATTGATAGTCTGGATCAAGAGGTGAGTTACAGAATAAACCTTCACTGTCCTCAATCATTTGAAAAATTGATTGAAAATGTGATTACTATTGAAGGTGCTTTGGTCAAGCGTGGAGTTCTGAAAATAGATAAAGAAGCTTCAAATTCATACAACAACAACCATAGTAACAACAATGAAAAGTCATGATTTTGGACTCAAAATAAAAATGTTGTGAATTATGGAGTAGTAGATGCTAACAATGTGAATGTGAAGCCTACCATTCTTAATGTGTCAGATGTTCAATGTAGCAATAATTCTTGAAATTCTAGTATCCAAGGAAATTTTTCCAATCAAGGGAATGTGACCAATAATTGTGGAAATAATTTTGGCAATAATCAAAATTTGAATGTGCCCAAATCTTCATATTTTTTGAATCAACAGAGTTTCACTCCCTTGGGCTAGTCTTTGGAATCCATTCTCAAATAACTATTGGATCAAAATTATATTACATTGCCACCACAAAGTGACTATGAGCCTTGAGTTAAACCACCATCATGGAATGACTCACACTTTTGTTATTATCATAGGTGTAAGAGTCATAAGACAAACAATTTCCAAGGGTTAAAGAATATTGTTCAGTATTTGATTGATAACTATACCATCACAGTTGAAGGACATAATGTCAATAATGACCATTGGGAATTCAAGGATCGCCTTCCCAATTATCAAAAAGGGGAATCTTCAGGTGACAAGGGCAAGAATGTTAATTATTTCCACGACACCTTTATCAATCATATTTATACTAACGATCAGAAAATCAATGCTATCCAAATCAAAGGTAAGCAAGAATATTGATAGGTCAATGCTATGACAAGGGGACGAGCCAAAATCATTGTAAAAGGAAGCTCATCTAAAGTGGTGGTTCCCCCTCCAAGTCAATACAATTTGGTCACTCAACTACAAAAAACATCGGCCCAAATTTCTATCTTGGAGATTTTAAAATTGTCACCTACGCATAAGGACATTCTGGAAAAGGCACTTGTTGATACAACTATATTGCTTGATCTAGATATCAATAAATTTCAAGCCATGGTGGGACACTTGTCCTCATCCACATGTTTTTCCTTTAAAGGATGACTCATCCATAAACCATCTGCATAATTCATCACTCTACTTAGAGGTCATGGTTCACAAAGCTCGCATTAGATGTGTCCTAATAGATGGGGGAGTCGGATTAAACATTTTCACTTTGAAATTGGTCCTAGCTTTGGGATATTCAAAAGAATCTATAGACCCTCAAAGGAAGATTACAATCAAGGCATATTATGATGAGGAAAGAACTTCCGAAGGCCTTATCATATTGCCAATCAGAGTGGGACCTATTGTAAAGAATACCTTTTCTCAGGTTCTAGATTGGGATCTAACCTATAACATACTCTTGGGTCATCCATGGATCCATGATATGCAAGCTATTCCATCTACTTATCATCAGTGCTTGAAGTTTCCATATGATGGGTAGGAAGTAACAATACCTATTGATCACATTAGTAGTCAAACTTTTTCTAACCTAAGAGCAACTTAGGAAACACTCATCCCTCATTATAGAGATGCTTTGGCCATCTCTACCTCCAAATGCAATGAAAAGGCATGAGAAATGATAAGTAATTTAGGCACGAAGCTAAAACTGAAAGATAATGGGGTAGGAGAATATT
Source organism: Sequoiadendron giganteum (assembly GCA_007115665.2). NCBI lineage: Eukaryota > Viridiplantae > Streptophyta > Pinopsida > Cupressales > Cupressaceae > Sequoiadendron > Sequoiadendron giganteum. The sequence goes on from CM021102.1 coordinate 815,103,869, forward strand.
CTTTATGTCTCTCTAATCTACCCATATCTCCAAGATCCCATGGTCAACCGTCAACATCCATACAATAGGCTATAGCAGCTTTAGTCTTAGCTTCAGTTCCCATCACCAAGTTTGATGGATTATTTATCAAAGAAAATGAAACAGAAGATAGAGCTATCCTTGATTGGCTCTATAAAGATGAAGAAGAACTGGTACAACATATCAAGGTACCCAAAGAAAAATATGAAAAGGTTATGCAATCATGTAGCAAATGGGTTATGAAGGAAATGGCCCTATAGGTAGAAGAAAAGAGGGTATTGTTGAGCCTATCGAACTAAAAACAATGCACCCAAAGGATAAGAATAGGTTAAGATATGGTGAAGATACAAAGGAAGAAGTAGTACAAAGAATGTCTAAAGAGGAGTTAACTAAAACAATCCTGAGAATTCAATCAAATAATTCTAACACTAACTCCAATGAATATGAATAGGATGACTTATCTAATGATACATTCACCTCTGAGAAAAGGGTGGATGTTATACACAAGTTTACACCCACATTCTTACAAGGGGAAATCTCAAGGCCTCTGCTTGATTATGTTCTACTAAGAAATCATGACTCAAGTGACACCGATTCGACTCAAACTGAGACAGATCATCCGCTAGAGGATACCATCCCAGACCTCCCCATGACGATGTTAATAATAGTATCATGACTCTAACGAACAGTAACCTTAATCATCCTAATGATCCATTTCCTTTGGTCTATCCTAAACTCATTGATTGAGAACAAATCGCACCCATTGATGTTCCAAATTTTCCTAATGATGAAACCATCATAAAATTTCTTTGTTCATCCCAACTAGAAACAAGTTCCACCAGGGAATCAAAGGATCAAAGTTTTCGACAAGAAAGTGCCAAGTTTCTCAGATATGAAATAAATAACATAAAAGAAAGATCTAATGGTGAAAACCTAAAAAAGGAAGTATTACATCAAGAAAAGAGAAAAAAAGTGTATCCAATAGTGAAAACCTTTCAAAGGCGCTAGAGGATGGGAAACTTGACACTCTTCTGGAAAATTACTAGGAAAGGTCTTCTATTCTAATAGAACCAATGGTGGCACTCAATATAGGTACTACGGAACAACCCAAATTTTTGCAACTTGTTATGTCTCTAACAGAAGAGGAAATACCAGGGTTCACAGAATTTCTCAGAAACAATCAAATTAGTTTTGCATGGTCCTACGTGGATATGCCTGGATTAGATCCAGATCTCATCATGTATCATCTATCTATTATGCCGAGGGAAAAACCTGTAAAATAGAAACTCAAAATAATGCATCCACATGTTGCATTATTGGTTAAAGAGGAGTTAAAGAAGCTTTTAGATGTTGGATTCATTTGGTCTATCGACTATGGAGAATGGATATCCAATATTTTACCTATTTCAAAGCCAGACGAAAGAATTAAAATTTGTACAAATTTTAGGGATTTGAACAAAGCATGTCCTAAAGATGATTTTCCCCTACCAAGCATACATATGATTGTTGATTTCACTACTGGACATGCAATGTACTCCTTAATGGATGGATTTTCGGGATACAACCAGATAAATATTGCACTAGAGGATCAGGATAAAACAATGTTTACATGTCCTTGGGGTACCTATTGTTGGAACATAATGCCATTTGAGCTGAAGAATGCAAGAGCTACATACCAACGTGCAATGACAATGATTTTTCATGAAATTATTCATACATTCATGGAAGATTACATTGATGAGCTCCTCGCCAAATCTAACACTAGGGAAGGGCACATAGATATCTTATCTAAATTTTTCAAAAGAATGGAACAATTCAAAGTGAGACTTAATCCAAAGAAATGTGTCTTTGGAGTGAAATCAGGAAAGCTGTTAGATTACATTGTATCAGAAAAGGGAATTGAGGTGGATCCAACTAAGGTATAAGAAATTATTGATATGCCACCACCAAGAAACATTAGTCAACTATGCTCTTTGTATGGATGATTACAATCCATTCAAAGATTCATTACTCAACTAGTAGATAAAAGTCTACCATCTACACATCTCTTACACAAGAATGTTCCATTTAAATGGGAGGACAAATGTGAAGCAACGTTTGACTAGATAAAGCAGTATATAACAAATCCATCAATATTAATTCAACCAGTGCAAGGTGCACCTCTCATATTGTATATTTCTACCATGGAAGTGTTCTTAGGAGCATTATTGGCACATGAAGACAATTCAAGAAAGGAGGGAGCAATCTATACCTTGACAAGTCATGAGCTCAATTACACCTTGATTGAAAAATCTTGCTTAGCAATAGTGTTCACTTCTCAAAAGTTATGGCACTACATGCTAAATCATACAGTGGAACTTGTGGCTAAGATTGACCCACTTAAATATCTTCTACGTAAGGCAACCTTAACTAGCAGGTTGGCTAAATGGGTTATTATCCTTAGTGAATTTGACATTCATTATATGGATCATAAATCTATAAAGGGACAGGTAATTGTGGACTAGTTAGAAAAAGCACCAATGCCAGCAGAACATCCAATAAACATTGATTTTCTTGATACCGATGTATTCATAGCAGTTATCAAGCAGTCATTGACGCTCTACTTTGATGGTTCCTACACTCAACATGGTTTAGGAGTAGGGATTCTTTTTGTTACATCTCAAGGACATAGAATTCCAAAATCTTATTGGCTAATGTTCCCTTGCATAAACAACATAGCTGAGTATGAGGTATTAGTAATAGGCATGAGAACTGTAGTAGACTGGAAAATCACAAAACTTCAAGTTTTTGGTGATTCACAAATTTTTATAAATCAAATCAATGACAAATATCACACTAAAGATGAAAAGTTGATACCTTACAAAATAATGGTGGACAATTTCAAGAAATGCTTTCTTGATATCAAGTTCATTTAGATTCCATGTATTGATAATAAAGCATCAGATGCTATGACTACAATCACCTCTTGACTCTAATTGTTAGAGAATCAAACACGATACGATTTACTGGTGGAACAATTGTTTTATCCCACCTATGACAATCCAGAAACTCAAATCATTTTCCATTTAACCAGCTATGATTCTCCCTTGTATGGAAAAATTTACACTTATCTCAAGGATACTATTTTACCTTTAGATTTTTCTAGAAATCAGAAAAGGAATTTCATCTGTCAATCCTCTTGTTACACCTTAATTGCTGACATCTTATACCGACATGGTCTGGATGGTACCCTCCTTAGATGTCTCAAACACGATGAATCTAAAAAGGATTTACAAGAGGTACATGGTGGCATTTGTGGGACACAATCAAGTGGACTAACCTTAGCAAAGAAACTTGTTCGATTGGGTTATTACTGGCTGACCATGGAGAAGAAATCATTCATCTTTGTGAATAAATGTGCAAAATGTAAGATTCATGGGAATCTCATTCATGCTCCTACTCAAGAATTACAACCCTTCACCACAACATGGCCTTTTGCTCAGTGGGGATTGGATCTAGTTGGCATGATACACGCGTCATCTTCAAATGAACATAAATTCATCATTACAACCACTAAGTATTTGACTAAATGGATTGAAGTTGTTCCTCTAACAACTATTACTGGAAAACAGATCTCTTTATTCATTTTGAACTATATCATCTATCGATATGGTATTCCCAACTCCATTATCATAGACAATGGAAGACCCTTTAAAACCAAGATGTTTATGAGCTATGTGAAAGATTTCACATCCAACATAGGTTCTCTACGCCTTACTATCCACAAGGGAATGGTCAAGATGAAGTTTCAAACAAAAAAATTCTAAAGATTTTAAATAAAATAGTGAATGAAACAGGTCGTTATTGGCATGTCCAATTCAATCCAGCATTATGGGCATATAGAACCAGTATTCACACACCAATAGGTTCTACTCCCTATGCTTTGGTCTACAGAGTAAAAGCTATTTTACCACTAGAAGTCGTGATTCCCTCACTTCGAGTATCACTAAAGGGGTTAGTCAATGATGAATACTAAGAGTATCAAGGTTGGAAGAGCTAGAACTACAGTTAATCATTTGAAGGGATATCAGCAAGTTATGTCCCATAGCTACAATCACAATGTCAAACCACAAAATTTTCAAGTGGGTGATTTAGTTCTCAAAGAAAACCCTTGTAATTAGCAGGATCGAGAAAATAAAGGAAGTTCAAACCTAATTGGTTGGGCCCTTTCATTATCATTGCAGCATACGGATCGGGGGCATATTAGTTGTCAACATTAGAAGGGGATCTGTTTGAAGATCCAACCATCAACATTCATCTAAAGAAGTTTTATGCCTGAAAATATCAAAAACAATATAAAAAGTCCTAAAAAAATATCAAAAATAATATAAAAAGTCCTGAAAAAATACAAAAAAATAACAAAAATAGAAAAAATTGTTGCCTTGATGAAAGCCTGGCAAGCAGGCGTCTTGGTAACAACAAAAAAATCATAAAATCAGAAAAAATGGAAATAAAAACAAACGTTGAAAACCTGAAAAACATGCATTGTTTGTGATTTTGTTTGGCTCTCTTATCTATGGGGATTCATTCTACATATTCATCTTTCATCGGCATTACATACATGCCTCGCCATCAAATTCGCATCATACAACCTCCTTGAAATGAAAAAGGATCTCATCATGGCTTGATGAATTAGGGTTATCCTTAGTAGTAGTTATGTCTAGCAAGAGTCAGAGTACAAGGTCACTAGGGGGAAATTCTCTTCTTGGAGATATTTGGTGGCCAATTGGCAACATGTGTCAAGAATCAAAATATTGGAAAGAACAAACTTAGGCTACATAACTATTTTGACAAAAAAATGAAACAAATTGGATGATCTTAATTTGAATAAAATGAATGAAAAACTTAAAAGCACAAGTTGAGTTGTTGTTTTGATATTTAATGACATCATATCTTTGGAGTGATTCAATGATGTACTAAACTAGAATCACAAGGAAGGAGTATGATTTTTTGTTTGCTATCTATAAGCTAATCATTAATATTTTGAAAATTTGTCATGGGACATGCTCTACAACGTATCATTGATGACATTTCAGAATTTGCATAGGAAAAAGGTTAACTTTTGTCTGTTTATGCAAATAATACTCAAGTCATGTTGGTTCAATTATACCTCGATGCTTGTATTAAATTTCTATATCAAACAACATGAAATTAGTACTCAGGTCATCATTGGTGCTAACATACCCTTTGATGCTTGTACTAAATTTCAACATATGAAAAGGCTCAATGATGAAAATCAAGTGCAGGATGAAAATGACAAATAGGAGAATGGTTCATTACTACATTCTAGGATTGCATTATTCATTTAGATTTGCATTTTGAGGGCTGTTTAAATAGATTTTTGAGGGTTGGAAAAATTCTCGTATATCTTTTCAGACAATGATTGAGTACACTTGGACATTCATTTCATATCATTTCACCATCACTCATTTAGGTTATCATTATTTTTGCATTTACATACTTACATCATCATTTAATTGCCATTATCATTTTTTATCTCATTTAGTTCATCATGATCATTATCCATCTTTACATATCATATGCATAGTTATTATTTCATTCATCTCATATTACATCATTTCACATCATGTCACATACATATACATTTATAATAAGATTTCATCCATATCATTCATTTTCAATCATCATTTAATTTGTCATTTTCATATCCATTATATCATATTGTTACATCAATATCATTATTTCACCAAATTCATATCATTATCATTATTATCATCATGCTACATTATTATCCATATCATGTACATATCATTCATTACATATTACATTTTCATAATCATTTCACTTCATTTAAATTTTATTATTATTATTAGGTCTCATTCAGTTTACATCATATCATTTACATATTATAAGCATATCATTTTTAGATATATCAGCTCATTAAAATAATTCATCATTACATCATAACATTTCGAATTCATTTCATTCATTACATACATCATAAAGAGAAATCATTTAGATTGCATCATTTATCATCATGTTAGAATCATTTCATCACAACACATCCTACATCATCATACATAAAATAAAACATTATTTACATTTTTATCATCATGTGCATCATCATACATCAAGAAAATCATATGTGATATAGCATATAGAAAATAAAATGCATAAATAAACCCATAACATATGCATAATCAAATCGCCATTTCATATCATAAATGTCATAAAAAAAAATTTCTAGGAGTACAAGGATATCAAATATTTCAACAAGATATATAAAATACAATGAATAAATGTGTCGATCAAATCATTGAGGGGCATCTAGCTCAGGCACATGGCTGCTACTATCTCTTGAGGTAGTAGGTCTCATAGTATCTTTGCTCCCTGAGGCTCTGATCTATTGTTTGGTTGGCTGACCCACACTCTTGGTACCACTCCTGGAATGACTGCATGAATGGGTCTGAGACCAAGTACCTGACTATGTGAAGGCAATCCTCCTCTTAGGTGCTACTGCCTCGAAGTATCTCACCCTATAATACTCGGCCTCCTGAGCGGTCTCCAATCCCTCTACAACAACCTGTCCAATAGAGGTGCTCTTAAGTGATCTTAGGAGTCTCTCAGCTACCCCCTTGGCCTATATGCATCTCTCTCAAAAACTATCCCACTCTGCCATGAGTTCAGCTATCTATGGGTTAGGAGGTGGTGGTTGTGCAACTTGTGCCTGTAGTTGACTGATCATCACCTATTCCTATTCTAAACAACTCCAAATAGTCTGAATCTTTTCCTGCAAAGTATCCAATTGTCCCTGTGAGGGAGCCCTGATAATAAATCGTGTATCTAAAGTACTCGACTGATCCACCACTCTCGATGTCCATGGCCTTGTACTAAAGGGTACATCAAAGAAGAACCTTTTCCCTCCACCCCCACCACCTCCAACATCCTCACTGTCATCACTGCTATCATCCTGGCTACCAAAATCAGCTCCCTCATGCTCCTCATCCCCCTCCTCATCAATATCCATGGTTGTTGCATCCTATACCCCTATTGAGCCTCTCTCTGTGGTTGCCTTGCTGCTTCCTGTGCCTGTGGCTACCCTTGCCCTTGCTGTATAGTTGGTCCTCCCAATAATGGGGTAGGCTCCTCTGGGCTAGTGAACCTTTGAAAGGGATGAGTGTTAAAGAAAGTTGCATAGTCATCTGTCATCCCTACATCAGTCACCTCTTGGTACATCGCCCAATAATCTAGCTGTAGATCTGCATACTCTTCTTGAGCAACCTCTATCATCACAACGGGACCCCACTCTAACACATCCTCCCAATGCCTGGTGTAGTGTGCCACACTCTATTGAATCATCTATACTAATCCAAACTATCTCATGGCTCGCATGGCCAAAACTGCTCGATGATAAATGGGGTGCACCCAATCAAGTATCTTGATCTGGTACATAAAGGAAGCTCTATATAATTTTCCTGCTAGGGGTCACAATTAAGATATGGTCTCAAGATGATGGTATCCATATCATCCAGTACCCTTCGCCAATACTATAACTTGCCCAACCTTGGCTGGACAAGGGGACTTGTGTAGGCATAAACATATGGAAATCCAAGAGGATGATCTCTCTGAATAATGGGACAAGTGATCGCAATCTGCTCCCATGCCCATATCTGTAAAAGAGTAACTTTGCAGGAGAGACTCTTCCCATCTCTATACACAACCTAATGAAGATTGTGGTATAGATGGGAAAGCATACATGACCCCCATGCATATCTGGTATGATGGAGAAGCATTTCCTCCAAGATCCGACCCCACCTGACTGATAGTCCATTTGACCTGCGATCAAGACAAAGGAAACCACCGATGAAACCTACTAACAGCGAAGGCAGTGGGGCATAGCTCTCAACCATGTCCTTCTAGACAATCTCATACCCACCGACATGAGGATCCTTGAAGACTCGTCTCAGCACACCAGTCCCTCCGATCTCCTTGTGATCATAGATCACAAGCTCACCAACTACAAGAATACCCAGAATCATGTACACATCCTCTGGAGTTAGGGTCATCTCTCTTGTGGGTAGATGAGAGGTGTTATGATCACCATGCCACCTCTTAGCTAACACAATCAACAGTGCCCTATTGACCTGATTTTTTGGGATCCTCAACAACACTCTCAACTCACATTGGTACATAGTCTCTAGTTCATCTAGGGATAGTTGGGGAATCATCTCGCACGTACGGGGAAATCTCTCTTTGATATGGAGGAGGTTAAATTCCTCCTTTATAAAATTAAAAGCAATCATGCAACTCAATCAATAGGGGATACATCAATCAATCAGTACATCAAGCAAGTTCAATCAAATCAAATATTATTTGTTCTTCAAGTAGGAAGGCAAGTAAATTTTCATCTATTTTGTCTTTCAGTCATGAAATCAAATATATCTATCATTTCTACTATTTGTTTTTCATATCGCATGGAAACAAATTTAATAGTCAATCAACTCAAATCTATCTATTTTTCTTTCAAATTAGGAAAGGAAATTTATCATCTATACTATTTGTTCTTCAAGCACGAAGACAAGTTTATCAAATCAATCTAATCTATTCTTGATGTTTTTCAACATCATAAAATCAGTTGTCGAATCTAGCAACAATCATCAAGTGCATATCAATTTTCCATCAAAAATTGAAATTCGGTAAAAATACATGGATGTACTAAACCAGAGCTACAATACATCATATCATCTATGTGCTATTCTATCAAGTGGATGCACCTAAAAATTACTGCAACTTACTGTTCAAATGACAATGAATTTGAACCTTTTCCACCTTTTAATGGGGTAAAAGTGTGAAAATATTCAAATTTTTACAATAAGAGCGCTATTTCGAGAGTTAAATCGCTAATTTTTCTCCGAAAATCAATTAAATTCTTTCAAATCATTCTCATCATCATGCGATTTATCTCTCGAGGGGGCATATAACATCAGTAATTTCTAAATTCTTTGAAGCAATGCGTAAAACACATCACTTCAAAGAGGGGAAAAATGTACACATCTAAGAATGGTCATGGTTATTGAAACCTCTTAATTAATTAAATATGAATTATTTAATTAATATTCTTAAGTCACCTACATATAAATAAATTTAATTATTTATTTATATTGTTCGTTTTTCCAATTCTTCTAGTTTAATTAAATAAATATGTTTATTTAATTATTGCCATTTTCCCCTTAATTAAATTAAATAAATTTCATAATTTATTTATTTGATTATCATGTTTATTTCTAAGTTTGAACATTTGAAATCAAACAATGGAATATTCATTCTTCACTTCACATTTAAATAAAATATTATATATTTAATATCTTTTTCACCCGAGTTAATTAAATATTGTAAAATATTTAATTACTTATCTTTTTCACTTCTTACACATAATTAAATATTAATTACTTAAATTATGAAAATTTCTATTTGCACATGGCAGAAGAAATTAAATAAATTTATTTATTTAATTAGCAATTATCCTCAACCTTCAACCAAATTTCATAAATGAAAGATAAATGCCATGTTTGTCTCCATTTTTGAATAAGAAAGGTCTTGTGGATTGAAAAAGTTTCTTCCACTTTCCTCTCAACCTTCCACCTTTCTTTCAACCTCTCCATTTCTCACCGTACATCTTGACAATTTTGAATTTCAATCGCCAATCTCCACCAATTGGATTCTTGCCTTTGAAAAATCTATAAATACAACCCTCTCATAAGTAGATTTCATCCTAGATTTCATGTGTTATTACTATAGTTGCATTCGAAATAGCATAAAAACATTCTAGAAATAATCATAGCATCATAGCATTTTAATTCCATAGCTTAAATCCTATAGCCATGCACATGCATTTTCAATCAATCTCATTCTCCAAAGTTTCCATTTCAACAAGCTATTGCTTACACAACTGAGAGCCAACAACTTTAATCAAATCCTTGGAGATAGCGGACAATGGGATGAATTTGAAGAAGCTGGTGTCATTAGAGTTTGCATTTATGTTTTCTAATTAGTTTTATTTCAATATAATGTCTTATTGGTGTGTTAGTTTACTTCTTAATTAGTCCACATTTTCTAACAACACAATAGCATCTCGTGTCTAGTCATCATGTACACTATCATGTCAATGTTGGGTAGTGGAAAATCATCCTTAGGACACACTTTGTTTAGGTCTCTAAAGTTAGTGCATATACAGATGCCCCCATTCAATTTTGAAACTGGCACAAGATTGGATACCCATTCTAGATAATCAATTCAGTGTATAAAACTGGCATCGAGGAGTTTCTATAATTCCACCTTGACTAACAAAGCTATCTAAGGGTGCATCTTTCTTAATTTCTATCTCACTGGTTTTTACCTTGGGTAGATAGCTAAATGATGAACCACGACTTTTGGATCGAGACCCGACATGTCAGCATAGGTCCATGCAAAGTTCAGATTTCTTTCTCTTAGAAATGAAGCCAACAGTTCTTGTTCTTCTATCAGAAGTGATTCAACATAAAAATTGATATGTGGTGTTTCTTTTGTTGCCAAATTGATAAGATTGCACTATTCTGCTAGAACTATTGATTTCTCTTAGTGAAGTGCAGTAGGGGAGAGATTGAATCATTCATCCTTCAGCATCTCGGAGAATCTTTCACCACTGGATGCGTCCTTATTTTTACTATTCTATGGTTAGAGAGTGCCATAGTATGGTTTTCACTCAATGACCCTGAGCTTATTCTCATTCTTTTGCTTTTGCGACTGAAGGACTCAATCATCTCCTCATAATAATCCTGTGTGTCCAGTGTGATGTCAAACCCAACCTTGTGATCTCCGCATGGTAGTGTATCCCTTAGTCCCATGAATTCCAACAGAGCCTCATCATTTTTGAATGTGTTTAGAACCAATGGTCCTCGTTGGTCATATTCGATGAGTTGGGGGTAAAGTAGGTTTATCTTGTGTGGCTGGCGGTCTGATTCATCGGGTGAGGCACCAATCATTAGTAAGGAGGAATCCTCAAAAATCATGGGAAGGTCTATTATGGTATCCTCATCATCACTACTACTATAAACCTCGGTTACATCAAAGGTGAAATTGCCAAGGGGTAGACCTGTTGATACGGGTAGTTGAAGGGCGGCTACCAATAACTGAGGAAAAGACCTGACTGCTCTACTAGGGGTACCTCTTCCACGTACAGTTATACTCAGAGGGGTACATCCAAGGCCAAGGTTTCTCATTCGTCTTTCTAAAATGATGGGCTCCAGTCATCCATCACTATCCAAGGCTTTCATTTCTGTTGTAGCCCATACTAGGCATTATTTGTGGTCCTCTGCTAGCTTCATCCATGGATAGGGTGGGTGTGGACCTTTCATCTTGGTATAGTGTTCGTGAAATGTCTCTTTCGTCCACATTTTACCAACTTAGATCCCCCCAACAATAGAATCTAGAAGGATCTTCCCTAAAAGTGTAGGTATGTGTTTCAACTGATGGAGGTCATCCATGTGACCTAGGAGATTGGCGTAACTCTCCTACAACAAAAGAAGTTTTTCTCATTCTGTAATCTCCACAGCCATTATCTTGGATCATTAGCTTGATGTCAGATATATCAGGGATGGAAAGTTTATCTATCGTGGAAGTGGAGGTGAGGTTAGATGGATCCATGTAGGGAGTGGAGGGGCCCTAATCATTATTTGGTACTTGGGGAACTCTATAAAACTTGGCTTCCAAGGTTTTGCAGTAAGAAAATGGCTCTGGATCACTATGTATTGTGACCTCCTCATCCCAGCATGAAAATTTTACACATTGATGAAATGTTGAGGTGGCCGCCTTCATTCCATGGATCCATGGGCACCCTAGGAGGATGTTGTAGGGAAAATCAAGGTTGAGAACCTAACATATGGTTTCCATAGTAGTTGACCTTAGTTGGATTGGGATCTTAATAGTGCTCTGAGATATTATTTCTTGATCATCATATGCTCTAATGGTGATGCCTTTATTTTTTTTTATGGAGTCTTCTGAGATTCCCAAGTTCTTTATGATTTTAAGTGAGCAAATAATTTAGGCCTGCGCCTCCATCTACCAAGACCTGTTTGACCTTTTTCTTATGAACCAAGACTTGAAGGTGAAGTGCATGATTTGAGATGGTTGGGCGGGAAATTATTGATCAAAGAAGGTGAGGATATTTGGAGTGATGATGTTACAAACCATAGCCTGAATTTGTTTCATATCAAGGATAGTGGAGATAGTGGATGCATCTAATGCTTCATCAAGAATTTTCTTGTGGGCGGTGGAAATTTTCAATAATTCTATGATGGAGATTTGAGCGGGGGTTCTTTTTAGATGGTCAATGACATTATAATCATAGGGAGCAACTTTTTTATTTGAGATGGGGATCTTATATGGCTATGATGCCCCTATAATAGTAACCTTGTTGTCACATGTGGTGACTCCACAATCAGCTTTGGATCCTTTGATGTTAATGGTAGTGACCATTTCATCTATGCATCTAATGACACCTTTGTATACAAGGTTTGCATTAGCATACTTTTTTTCCCTTTATTGTTCCCTTGATTATTTACTTGATTTTTTCCTTGATTATGATTGGGCATCAGATTCATGTATATTTTGAGATCTTGATTGCCGACAGGTTGTTCAACATTTATGATTTTGTCCTCAATAAGATCTTGAATATTTTTTTTCAATGTCATGCGATTTGTGGTTGTGTACCCTTTGATTTTTTGAAAATCACAAAGGATATTTTCATTGAACCATGGTGGTTTTGTCATGGGTTCCACATATTTCTGAGAATTCAAGATTTTGATGAGGTTCTCTTTAACCATTTTCTTCATTATAGATTCAATTGGCTCCCCAAGGGCTATGAACTTCCACTTGGGAGGATTACTTGTTTTGGGGAGGTGGTCCTCCTTTATTTTTCAAATTATTGATTTGATTGTTTAGAATCAATTGTTGTTGTGCTATCGTATTGTTTTGCATATTGTTATGATTTTGATTTTGCGGTTGATGATGGGTTTGAATATTTTTCTTAGGAGCATTGGTGACAACCTTAGCATCGACCACTCCGTTGTTTGTGACATTTGTGTTCATTGACCATAATATTTTTATTGTTATAACTATTGGATGGGTAGTTATCCTATTGTGCAAGGAATGTCGATGCGCCCCCTCTCATAGTAAGGGATCTTTCGATATTGTGCACCATTGGGATCATTTGATCATATGTTGTAATGCATTGCATTTTTAGATAGAAGGCCAAGTTTTCATCTAGATTTGATATGATTGTGCAAACTTGTTGCTTTGATTGGCCTTGGATCTCCATATTTGCAAGAAGGATGTGAATAGCTCTCATTTTCTTTGTTTGAGCATTGATAGTTCCTCTAGACTAACATCTGTACCCATGTTGAATGTGTAATTTTTGAGGAATGCATCCACAATTTCCTAGATTTTTTTTATGCCTATGGGTAAGCGAGAGAACAATTCCATGGTCAAACCAGTCAGGCTCCAAGGGAATAGTTGCATTAGATACATGAAATCATATGAAACTTCCATGTAGTGCACTTGAAATTCCCTGACGTGATTTTCAGGGTTTCCCATCCCATTATATTTTCTGAATTTGGGGATTTCAAATCCCTTTGGGAATGGTACCATTGCAAGACCTCTATACAAAGGATAGGGGTACAAATTTCCTAACTTTTTGGTTGTTTTTCCTAAATGGAGGTCCAAAACTTGTTGTGAGAGCAGTTTGATTTGTGTTGCAACATCATATTGAGGAACTAAAGGTGGGATGAATTTTTTTTGAGGTGTTTGTGATGCTTGGTTGATGAGAGGGGTATTGGTGGGGGTTTCCTGTAAGATTTTTTGTGCATTCAAAGTCTATTGATATGCCCACATTTGTGCAAACAATGCTTATTGTTGTTCCTATTGTTGTTGTTCCAAAAAATCTTCTTATTGGTCCTACTGTTGTTGTTCCCACAAATCTTGGTGTTGGTCTAGCCGTTGTTGACCCAGCAAAGGTTGTTGTTGGTCTAGCTGTTGTTGTGCCAACAAAACTTGTTGTTGGCCTAGTTGTTGTTGTGCCAACAAAGCTTGTTGTTGGTATAGCTATTGCTGCACCAAAAAATCTTATTGTTTAGCTTGTTGTTGTGCCTAAAAATCTTGCAGGGCTTGTTGGTATTCTTTTTGATGAGTTTCTTGTAGTTGTGTGTGGTATTGTGCTTGGACCTATTGAGCCTTGTGCTAGGCTTGAGCTTGAGGTGATGCTTGTTGGGCTTGTGCAACTTGTTGGGTAGATAGTTGCGCTTGCGCTTGCAGAGCAAATTGTTGTGTAGCTTGTTGGTTTTGTTGAAGTACCCTTTGTTGGGTAGCTTTTTGGACTACTTGAATCATGGTGATGACTGAATTCATCATTTTATCTTTTGGTGTAATTGACAGTGGATTGGGAATGGTATTAATAGTTGTGGTGATCTAAATGGTTGTGTTGGTGATTGGGACTTGGGTCATGGGTGGTGTGATCAAGATGATTGGCCCATGGTAAACCATGCTTTGAGAGATTTAGGGACTGGTGGATGTATTGACCATTGCAGTGGCCTTAATGGTTTCCATCTATTGTTGCAATACTATTGGCAAAAGAAGGGGACTTGATGTGGTGCTTAGATTGCTTTGGTTTGAGAAATTGGCAACAAGTAGGGAGGGAAGACCCAACCTGAGAGGTGATATGGATGTGAGCAATAATGAAGGTAATGATGGTGTGTTTCCTTGGAAAATTGATGATGAGGATGGGTCAATGAATCCTCCTATTTCAAATAACCCACCTTCTCCTTGAAAAATCATGGGGAGAGAAGTTTGTATGTTCAATGGATAGGTTGGCATTGAATGGAATGAAGATGAGTCCTCATTATTATAGAAAGTAAGTGGAACATACAGGTGTAACGAATACACTAGGACAATGTTATCCGTTATGGTGTTGATATTTACCTCTCTGTTGTTTAGAAGGAGATGTTTTTGTAGTTCACAAAACATGGCACTTTACTTGTTAACAACTGGAGGGGTTGAAGCGATTGTTGATATGACTTGGGGAAATCTTGAATGATGTTTGGGAGTGATATTGGGGGTACACCCACAAGCGTTCTTTCTACATTGGTACCTACGTCAAAGTTAAAAGGGAGTTTGTTCCCTTCTTTCATTAATGAATGTATATATAGAGAGGGATTAAGTTTCAACATTGCATTGGTGATTCTATTATTCTTGGGATTCTGAACCATTTCAATTATTTCCTCTTGCACCATTCCCAAGTCATCATCAATGATGTCCTCTATATTTCCTTCCTCGTGAGGGTTTTGTGACGACAGAGAGGAGTTTTTTGGAGGATTTCTTGATCCTACAAGGTTTACTTTTGAGGTTTCTTGGCTTAGGTCACTTCAAGTTGATGTTTCTTTAGTGATTTCAATGTTCTTCTTGTATTGGGATCCTATTTGAACCATAAAATAGATCGTTTGATCTTAATCTTAGGCATAAAAGAGAAGAAATAGGAAAGTCTAAGGATCAAAAGGTAATGATGGGGATGAAAGATGGATGATGTAGGTGATGAAATTCTTGAAGAACTTTCGGGGGGAGGAGATGCTAAAATTTTTAGGGCTTGAATTAATTTAATTTTAATTGTTTGACTAGATTTGTTAAGCCAAACAAGATTATGATGAGCTTATAAGCCCTAGGAAGTTGTGTTATCCTAGAGAAAACTTGTTCAAGAGGGTGATTTAACTAAGTGTGTTAAGCCAAATGAAGTGATTATGAACTTTTAAGACCTTAGAAAGTTGTGTTATCCTAGGGGCAGATTCATTCAAGCAGGTTGATAATTTGACTAAGTGTATTAAGTCAAACAAGGTAATGCAAATTTTGCCTAATAGTTTAGCATGAATTTTGTTTCAAATTTCTCAAGAGTTTGTTGGTGGAATGGAATTTTATTTTGATGATTTTGAGAGACGGATAAGAGTGACCGATTTTGATCCTAGACTTGAACTAGGCAAGACTCTTTCTTTCAAGACCTTGGTATTGAAGAACATGCCATACTTCTAAGTGAGAAAAGAAAACATTTGAAAAAGAGTTGGATTTTGTTGATAATAGAATTGATACAAACTTGGGTTGTTCCTTAAGGCCTTCTTGTAGAAATTGTATACCAATCTTTCTCTAACTTCAAAAATAATTTCAAGACGCTCTTCATGATCCTTTGAGCTAAGCTTCTTGAACCTTGGTTTTCAGATTTTGATCTTGCGGGAAATGATTTGAGAGAACACATGTGTGAGGTCCAATTGTCCTTATCTTTGTTTAATGAGTTACTTTTATCAAAGACAATTTATTGATTATGATTCAAAACTAAATGTCTATGTCTCAATTCATTTTCATTCCACAAGGTCCATTATGTGACAATCAAGGTTTCAAGAGCACATTTTTCCTAGGTTGACTTTAGTGAAAACAAATTGTGACTAAATCCAAGCACTTAGAAACCTCTAAGGACATAATCCATAGGGTAAGCAATAGAACTTAGATTAGTCAATGATATTTGTTTCCTCCAAAGGGTTTGAGATTTAAAGCTCTTTGTGAATGTTCATTTTAAATTTTTTTGAGGACCAAGCAATGTATTTTTTTATTCCAAGCACATGTACAACCCTAGGATGAAGAGACAATATTTTGTTGGGTTCCCTCTTGGATAAATCCAGTTGCGCATATTCAATGTAGATGATTATATGCTTGACCACACAAGCTTCCCCTTACAGTGCACTCTCTTCTCAATTCAATCAAGCATCAGTACCCATGAATCTCCCATGGCATAATTTTTATCTCTACAACAAAACCACATGTATACGTGGGGTGGCTTCTAAGAACATGACCTTCTACAACAAAAAAATAGTTAAGGATTTGGCCTTTGATAAACAAGGGTTTTAATTTGGACTTTCCATTCATAGTAGTTGACCCATGTGGTGAGAGGCCATTTTTTCCCTTCTTGTCGGAGCCAACCGCGTGATACTGGCTTTTGTTCCAGTACCCACTTTTATATCTCGACTGGAAAAACACTTGTACTTAGTGTGTTACCGATTGGGTCATTCCCTTGGGTGATTAATTTTTTCCCACAAGGTAGGCCTGCTAAGATAAACAAAATCGAGCAATCATATTCTTAGTTCGATCAGCCTTCATTTAGAAACAAAGGGAGAACACACGCAAGATGTTTTGTTCAATTTTAAACCCAAAATGAAATGTGGAGGTAATTTTTTTACTCAACTTAAGATCACCAAAAGAGATTTTTATTCTCAAGATCATCGTGAGGTGTGAGAGAGGTGCATACATCCTTTTGATGATATTATTTTGAGTAAACAATTACAAAACAAAACAACACTTGTTCATTTTAAGCACACCAAGCAAAAGTGAATTCTTTTTAAAGAACTAAATAAAATGTTAAATTTGTCTTGTTCAATTTTTAAACCTTAAACCAAATCTAGAAAATTATTCCTAAGGTTATTTTTAAGCCTTTTGTTTGCAAACTTTGAAAGAAAATTTGTATTGTTCTTTTTAGGGCCCAAAAGGAAACTTGTTGTTCCCTAAAGCATAAAAGAAGACAAATTTCTTAGGAGAGATTGAGAACTCTCTAAGAATATTTAAACAACACTAGAGTGTTTAAAAACACTTGGAATAAGACAAAAATGGTGTCATAGTGTAGCCCTCCATTTTTCTTTCCTCCTTGCCCTAACCTGCAAAATGATTAAAACCAGAAAATACAGACACAATAAATGAGTTAATGACTCAAAAAGCTGAGAACAAAATGGCACATGTTAGAAAAAATAAAAATTTGAACTTTTCTCTATCACCCAACGACACAATCAGAAAATGTGATGCAATTTAGAAATCCAGTGGCACAATATAGCATTGCATGTTGACTGAGTCTGGTGCTCTACAACAGACAGAGAGTGAAAAGTCGATGCTATATAGACATGTGATGCAGTTTGGAGAGCGATGTAATTTAAAATTTTGTAATTTGTAGGTGGGAAAGTAGATGCAGTAGAGTTTGGAGTTTTGTGCATTGCAATATAGTGCCACATGTCTGATAGTGGAGCAATATAGGGGTGGGTGAGAATGTGAGTAGTGCAAATTCTTGTAAGTGCAAAAAATTGTCAAAAACCATAGAATTTTTGAAAAATGTGATGAATTTTTCTAGCTCAACCCTCCTTCTAGTGCCAAAATGTGAACCCCAATCCTATACCTGCACAAATACAAGAAGAAAACACATTACTGAGCTCATATGCTAGATAAAACACAGATTCCCCATGAAATTAGATTGAAATATTAACATACAAAGAAAAAGAAGAACAATGCAAATGAAAGTAAATGAATCCTATTTAAATTAACAAACTATCAATCCCATGGGGGAATTGGTGCCAATTGGTGTGTTGAAATTTTCCCTTTCCCAACTCCTTTGTAAGATTTGATTATTTCATGGAGATTGATCCACTTTGTTGATGAAGAACAAGATGAGTTCTTGAGAAAACCTACAATAACCTAGCTATGGTGATGGAAATGGATAAAACTAGCTCTCAATGTGAGGAGAGTAACTTTTCTCTAGAATGTGGATCATCATGAAATAGAGGAGGCCTCTATTTATAGATTTAAAATTAGAAGAATGTGCAAGATTTGAGCAATGTGGGATCATTCAACATCCAATGGCCAAGTTCCATTTGTCAAGATGTGAATGGTTGATGGTTTTGCAAGTTTTGATTAAAAACCAATAAATGACATTAGGTGGAATTTCAAATTAGTGAAAACACTTGTTGGAGAGGGAAGAAAATGGAGTTATGGCCACTTGGCTCAAGGAAAAAGGACTTGTAAGGTGAAATAAATGCCTTGTTGGAAGGACGAAGCCCATTTGAATTTGAATTCAAATTTGAGGGAATATTCCCCTCTTTATGCCATGTTGAGAGAAAATAGGAAATTTAATAAATCAAAGTAATTGATTTATTGTGCAAGTTGCATTCTCTAGAGGAGTTTGGAGATTAGGATTAAATTAGTCAAGAGATTAATTAATGTAATGAATTATTTAGGAGATATGACAAATTAGACTTAAATTTATTAATTGATTTAAGTCAAGAATTGAGAGGAAAGATTTAATTAAAAAAATGTTTTGATTTATTTAACTAAAGGGGATAATGTTAGATTAAATCAAATAATGCTTAATTTATTCATTTCATTAAGAAGACTTTAGGGATTTAATCAAATAAGATGAGTTATTTAATTAAAGAGGGATGGAGGATTGATTAAATTAAACTGATTAATTTATTGCATAAGGGAGAAAGACCTAATTAAATAAGTAATTATTTATCTAATTAAGAGATGAAAAGGTGATGATAAGTTAAGAAGATGATTCAGGAAGAAAAGATATTAGTGATCAGGATCAAGTCCGTTGGTCAATTTTCCATGTCTACAGGTTGAATTTTCTTGCTCAATAAGGGTTTCCCTACGAGAAGGGGGGCAACTAAGATACTCATGACCACCATTGATTATTTTTTCTAACATCAAAGTATCTTTTTCACAACTAGGAGTAGAATAGATTTTATTCTCATGATTACCTATGGTTATGTTGGATTGTTCATCAATGTTTTTTCCACTAAGAGAGGTAAGAGGAGGGAAACACTGAGGATTCTCAAAACTCTCATTGGTTAGTTCTTCTACCAAAATATCTTCATGACCAATAGGAGAGATATTAGGACAGGAACAAATATGATCATTAGGAATGTCCAAGGTTGTA
Organism: Sequoiadendron giganteum; assembly: GCA_007115665.2. Taxonomy (NCBI): domain Eukaryota; kingdom Viridiplantae; phylum Streptophyta; class Pinopsida; order Cupressales; family Cupressaceae; genus Sequoiadendron; species Sequoiadendron giganteum. The sequence continues at coordinate 815,123,709 of CM021102.1, forward strand.
TTGTCTTTCACTAAAACACTCTCATAGGGAGGGGATAGGAATTTTTTCTTGGCATGTCTAGATATGTAAGACACTAACATTGTTTGAACAAAAATGAAAAGGACTTGTAACCATGTCATGCAATTTTTTAGCAATATAAATAATGTATATCCAAAGATGGAAAACAATTTTATCCAATGTATCCAAAAATCTAAGAATGTAAACAATGTATATCAAGAAATGATTTTTTTTTTTATCCGACTTATGCAAAGTTTTATGAATATAAATAAAGTATAGAAAAAAAAATGAAAATTAATTTTATCTATGTTATACAAAATTTCAGAAATGTGAGCATTTTTTTAGATCTAATGATGCTTGTAATTGAAATGATTTAAAAAATGACTACCTTAAAATGATGTTTTTGACCTATATGCATAAAACAAGTGCTCCCAAAACTTTCTAGACTTATAGTATATGATATTAGGAGGCTTAGGAAGAACATAAATGACGTTTTTGATGTTGTAACATGCAGTTAAAAATTTGAACTGGGACTAAGTTTCCCAAAATGGCAAATTAGTCCCAATAAGGGTTTTTTTCATATTTTTGGAGTTTTTTGGTTAGTTTTGATGGTGTTCAGGCTATGCGATGTAGAACTAAGATGCAAATGCAAAATTTCAGAAATTTTCAAAGAAAATATATGTAATAATGCAAGCTAAATGAGCTTTTCACTAATGCAAGTTTTGAAACCTTAGAATGAAAAACAATGCATGACCTAATGCAATGTTGATGCAAGATATTCCTAGGATGCAAATGCACTTGAAATCAGAAGAAAGAATTTTCTAAAGGCAAGTTCACCAAAATGAACCATAGATTTCTAAGGGAAAGATGCTCTCTTACACTTCTAGGGTTTTTCACTTAAAAGGAGAGAGATTTTCCATAAAAGATATAAGAATTCATTCAAAATTAATGAAAATATGATTGAAATATATCAAAGGAGAATGCCTTAAATTTTGAAAATTGATGAAATATATTGACTAATGAATGGAAACTAAAGAAATGAAAAGTGATTGAAAACACAATGTAAAATGACCTAAGAATGCATGTAAACTGTAACAAAAATGAAAGAGATTGGAGAGGTGAACCTAGAAACTAGAATGTGATGAAGAAGAGCTTTGGAATCTTGCAAAAATTGTTGTTGAGGCCACTTGGGACACTTATGCCAATTTGGGAAACTTAGTCCTATTTTGGGGAAATTATTTCAAAGTAGGTTTTGGGAAATTTGTTGAGAATTTTGTGTCTCAACTTCCAATTTGTACCTCTATTATAAGAACTTGGCAAAAATTGTCTCATTTCTGCCCTTTACTGCTTTACTGCGGTGGCCTGGCATTGCCTTGGTAGTACCATAGTTTGCAGGCTTGGTAGTTACTGCCTTACCGCTGGCGGTTGGTCCATGTTTCACAAAAAATCGCCAACCTTCACAGTTTTTACTTTTATATTCGTGGTTTTTCTTTACCTTTTAATCACTCACAACCTTTGGCATGTTCCACGTAACTTCCTCTCAAAGATTTCTACTTTTCATATCACTTCGCCTTTGGCCAGTTTTCGTCTGTGTGCCACGTGGCTTTCTGTGGCCAGTTTGTGAGCTTGGCCCTCCTTGCAGTTTCTATCACTCGGTGCATGCCATGTGGCTCCCTCTTGGAGATTTTTTCTGGGTGTGCCTTCATATTTTTGTCGGTCCCCATCTGCTCGACATGTGGTATTTGCTCCTACGTCGGTTACCTTATAAATTCTGCTACGCCATTTACTCGCTTGTTGCCGCATGTTCATTTATGCGACTATGTGGTTTTCCATTCCCTGCAATGGCTTTGTTGGCATGCCCCTGGGTGATCGATGTTTGTTATGGAAGCTTGAGGTGATCTGGAGCATCGATTCTTGCTCATGGATTTCTTTCTCTAAATGTGTTTGAGGCAGTGGACTGGCCTATTTATGGGACTCATTTTCTCTTTTATTTGGTTCTTGATTACATTGCAAAAATCTCCTGAGCACTGGGAAGAAGCCTTTGTAATAATTTTATTAAATTTGAAGACTCAGACTGTGCCAAATCAATTTATCCTTTTTGTTTTTCATGCATTTAGTAAGACCGTTAGTCTATGTCATTATTTCCTATTAATGTATGAATGCCTATTCTTCAACTTTTGTAATCTTTCATAGCTAAATAAATAAAAATAATATTTTCTCGACTCTTCTATGTTAGCTAAAGTTATGTGAGATTATGCTATGCGAATTAGAGGGTATTTGTTACGTTTAAAGTGCTTTTAAGAAAATTTACTTGATAAACAACATTTTGGTGGTTCGGGTCTTTGCATTTTGCACTGTGCTCTAGTAAATTTGTCTATGATTTTGGTGCATCTCTTGTAGTTCATTTTTTTCATGTTTTACTATCTTTCTAACCTTTTACTTCCCCACTAAACAAAGAGTCAGCTTCGATAAAATCCCAGAGGTCACTTAGCTAGCACATAATTTACCCCAATAGCTAAGTTTCCCATAAGACTGCTGCTACATGCAAAATCCTGTGTCAATAGTCCACTCACTACCATGAGACCGATTGCAATTCATCTGGCGGTTACCACCCTACTATAGGGTAGCTTGGCAACCCCTAGGGTAGCGTGGTTTGACCGTTAACAGTTATGCTCGATAGTCACAGCCACACCATGGGTATTTTCTAATCGGGTAGCGGTAGCATGGTGTAGACAAGGGAAGAACTTGGTAACACATACCACCATACTGAGAATGGGTTCGTTGGAATTAGTGGTAATGCAGGGTCTCTTCAAAAGATCTTGGTGGAGTCAAAGGGTGAGATTGAACGAGCTCACCGCATTAACATGGTTTGACTCGAGTGGAGCTATGGTAGCACGGGAAAGACAAGGGCCAAGCTTAGATGGCCAAACCACCACACCACAATAGGGTCGGTTGGACTCGGTGGTAGTGCAATGAAGCTTGGGTGATCTTGGACGAGCTCACCACTTTATCTTAGATGGGTAGACTTAGCTCGGTGGTGGAGCGGTAGAGTCTTGGAGAGCTCGGGTGAGCTCAAACCAGCCTTTGATTGAGTTGGAATTCGAGTCAGAAGCTATAGATGAATGAGATGTGGACACGTGGCTCAGTGTCAGAGTGATGATTAGCTAAAGGCCAAAGAAGTTATGATAGTTATTGCAAGTCGACACAGGGTGGTGGGAAAGACTCGATTTGGGTACTGATAGTTAATGCTTGGGTGGTTCAATGCAGGGAGATCGACATGGGTAGATCATTCACGTGATTGGATGAGTGATTCATGAACCTGATGGTCGGTGATTGGTTTATGACATTGAATGCAATGTATGACTTTCTCAATCAAGTACAATATTGGATATTTCAACCAAAATCATGTATGTCGAATAAAAAAGAGAAGAACTGAATGTTAGAAATAACATGGTAACAAAGAGAGAACTCTAAGTAGTTGTGAGATGATTAGAGAAGACTAAAGTTTTTGTAACCTTTTTTACTGTAATACAAAACTGTCTTGCTTGGTGTGGTGGGTTTTTTTACCTAAATGGGTTTTCCCACGTATATCTTGTGTCAATTGTGATCGCTTAATTTTAGTTTTCTATTCTCTGTTGGTTGTATTTATCTCAAGTAGTTTTAGAAGCTATTAGAACCTATTTATTCTCTTCTCCTCTATTGTATTAGTGTTAAGGGAATGTATTCCACATTGTTGGGTCATTAGATCCATCCCTGTTTTCCCTTCAAGTGGTATCAAACCCTGGCCCATTGTGTTATCCTTGAGAGAAAGCTCAGTTTTTTGTGCTAATACTATTTCAGTGGGAGTCTTGCATTGTTAAAACTTGTTCTATTTGAGATGGCGAGTACATCAGGTAGAGTAGATATTGAAAAATTTAATGGCAGCAACTTTGAGTTATGGAAACTCAAAATGGAACACTTGCTGGTGGATAGAGACCTCTAATTAGCAATTTCTAGAACTAAGCCATAGATTACGATGCAAGAGGCTTGGAATCTTCTTGATAGGAAAGAAAGAGGTCTGATAATATTGATTCTAGCTGATTTTGTACTCCTGAATGTCCATGAGGAGAAGTCCGCAACTTCATTGTGGAAGAAGCTTAGTGATATTTATTGGGGAAAGTCTTTGGTAAATAATTTATTCCTCAAGAAGAATTTGTACTCCTTGAAAATGGAAGAAGGTGCATCTATTGCAAACCATCTGAACTCATTTAATATGAATGTTACTTAGATAACATTTGTAGGTGTAAAGAATTAGGAGGAGGATCGTTGCATGCTCCTGTTGTGTTTGTTACCTGATAGTTGGGATCATTTGGTGATGGCTATTGGAAGTACAACAATTGCATTCAAGATGGATGACGTGGTTGATTCACTTTTGTCTGAAGAAATGTGAATTAAGTCTTCTGAGATGGCCAAAGAGGCTCTTTTTGTTCAAGGTAGACCAAAGGAGAAAGGAAAGAAGAAAGACAAGAAGTCAAAATCCAAATCTGTAGGGAGATCAAAGTCTCTTGGTAAAAATTTCAAGGTGAGATGCTAGAACTGTGGGCAACCTGGGCATATCCAGAAGGATTGTAAGGAGAAGAAGAAGAAGAAGAAGAATTCTGACAATGAATCTTCTCAAAGTGATGCAGACAACTTCATTGCAGCAGCCTTGACAACTCAGGCAGTAGATGATTTCTAGCTGGTTGACTCAAGTGTGTCCTTTCACATGATGTCCAATAGAGAATGGTTCTCTAAATATGAGAAGTATGATGGTGGAAATTAGTACTTGGAAAGTGACTCAATGTTGGGAATAGTTGGCAGAGGAAGAGTTAGAATTTAGTTTCCTAATGGGAGAGTCAAAGGTATTGGTGGCATACTTCACATACCAGTTCTGGCTTGAAATCTTCTTTCAGTCAATAAGTTAAATGATGTTGGTGTAGAAGTTTCTTTCTCAAGTAGAGGATGTAAAATGGCTAGAGGTGTAATGGTGCTAGCTAAGGGTGTTCATATTGGAACTTTGTATAAGTTGGATGCACATCCTATTCAATGTAACAATGCCTCTATAGAGTCATGTAAATTATTCCCTATAGAGAAATATGAAGACACTTATCTGTCTGCAAATGCTTTGGAGGTAAAAATCCCTATTGAGAAGACTATGTTGTGGCATCATAGACTAGGTCACATTGGTGAGGAAGGTTTAAAAACCTTCAAGAATAAAAATATTGTGGAAGGGCTTAATGATTATAACCTTGAGTTTGATTTTTGCAAACATTGTATCTATGGAAAACAACACTATGTTTCATTTTATTCTAGTCCTCATAAATCTTCTAGTATACTCAGTTATGTTCATTTAGATGTGTTTGGTCGAGTTAATGTTCCTTCATTATCAAAGTCTAGATATTATGTTTCTTTTATTGATGACTTTTTGAGAAGGGCATTTGTATACTTTCTTAAAAGTTAATCAAAAGTGTTCAGTCAATTTAAAGAATTTAAATCTTTGGTAGAGAAATAGACTGGAAGGAAAATCAAATGTTTGAGGACAGACAATGGCGGTGAATTTTGTTCTACAGATTTTGAAAGGTATTGCACTAATCATGGAATTTAAAATGCATAAGAAAATGCCTTACATTCCATAATAGAATGGAGTTGCTGAGAGGCTGAATAGGATGTTGATGAAAAATGCAAGGAGTATGTTGAGTGGTGTTGGTTTGGAGCAAAATTTTTGGGTTGAGGCTGTGGCTACAACATGTTATCTAATAAACTGATCTCCTCACTATGCTCTTGTTGATAAGACGCCTTTGGAAGCATGGTCTGGTAAGAAGTCCTCTTTGAGGCTTATTTGTGTCTTTGGTTGTGAGGCATATGTTTATGTGCCAAATAAAAAGATATCTAAATTGGATAACAAAGCTATCAAATTTATTCTCATCGTCTATGTAATTGGTGTGAAGGGATACAAGCTTTGGAACCCTGTTATTGAGAAGGTTATGTATAAAAAAAGTGTGATATTTCATGAGATGAAACCTTCAGTATATGATCAAAAACTTGAGAGAGATAATAGTGACAAGCAGAAGGATGCAGTTGAGATTCCCTAAACTCCAGAAAGGGAAGAGTTGCATGGTGTACCTAAGACTGAGGAGAGCTCAAGCAAATTTGGAAGTTTTGATGATGAAGAATCACAACCTCAGCCTGTAAGGAGATCTACATGAGAAAAACGACAACCTAAAAGGTATGGTTTCTCATTGTTAAATTCAAACTATGCCTATGCCTTAATCACTAGCACTAATGATCCTAGGACTATAAAAGAATCAATCAACATGACTGATTCAAATTCTTGGCTTGAAGCCATGAATGAAGAGATGGATGCATTGAAAAAGAATGAAACTTGGGATTTGGTACCATTGCCAAAAGGGAAAAATCATGTTGGTTGTAAATGGATATTCAAAAGGAAGACAAGCCTCGATGGAAGTGTTGATAAGTATAAGGCACGACTGGTTGCAAAGGGTTTTTCCCAAATTGAGGGAATTAATTATAGAGAGATTTTTTCCCTAGTCGCAAAGCTGACATCTATCAAATTTATATTATCATTGGAAGCTATGTATGATTTTGAAATTGAACAGATGGATGTGAAGACAATTTTTCTCCATGGTGAGCTAGAAGAAGAAATTTGTATGTTCCAACCTAAGCACTTCATTGTAAAAGGTAAACAAAATCTAGTCTATAAGTTAAATAAATCTCTGTATGGTTTAAAGTAGTCTCCTAGAATGTGGTACTAGAAATTTGAAAATTTTGTGTTGTCTATGGGATTTGTAAGATCAAAATATGATCATTGTTTTTATCATAAATCTAAGAATGAACGTGTGTTGGTTATTACGTTGTACATGGATGATATGGTATTCATAGGTAATAGAAAGACTATGATTTATGTTCTTAAATCTTAGTTGTTTGCAAAGTTTGAAATGAAAGATCTTGGTGCAACTAGGTACATTCTGGAAATGGAGATAACCAAGGACAGAACAAGCAAAAAAAATTGGGTAAGTCAGAGTAAGTATGTGAACACCATTCTGGAGATTTTTGGAATGAATGACTGCAAGTAGTTAGTTGTTCCACTTTTGCAGGGAATGCAAATATTTATTGAAGACTGTCCAAAATCTATGACTGATATGGAGGACATGACCAGTGTGCCCTATGCAAGTGTTTTTGGTAGTCTGATGTATGCTATGGTCTGTACTAGACCAGACATTACCCAAGCAGTGGGAGTTCTAAGACGATTTATGGAAAATCTGGGAAGATCACAATGGAATGTTGTGAAGAGAGTATTCAGGTATTTGAAAGGTACTTCAGATTATGCTCTGTGTTACCATGGTAGTTTGGTTGCATCATAGAGGAATCTCAACATTTCAGGATATGTTAATTCTAATTGGGTAGGGGAAATTGATAGCAGGCGATCCACGAGTGGATATACGTTCATGCTTAATGGTGGAGCCATCAGTTGGATGAGCAAGTGAAGGGTTGTATTTGCTTTATCCACAATAGAGGTAGAATACATGGCTGCAAATCTTGCCTACAAGGAAGCTATTTGGCTAAGATGTTTGTGTTTAGACATTGGTTTTAATGCAAGGCAGATCACTATTTATTGTTATAGTCAGAGTTCCATTTGTTTGGCATAGAACCCGACTTTCCATGCTAGAATGAAGCACATTGATGTGCAGCTCCACTTCATGACAGACATGGTGGAAGATGGAAGGGTTTGTCTAGAAAAGTTCAACACTTTGAAGAATGTTATAGATGCTTTGACAAAGTCTATGAGCTCAAACAAGTTTATATGGTGCACAAAATCAATGGGGCTTGGGGCCTATGACAGTCAGTAAATTTCTTTGAAGTCATTAGGAAGCTAGAAGTCTTTGCCAAGTGGGAGCTTTTTGAGAATTTTGTGTCTCAACTTCCAGTTTGTACCTTTATTTTAAGGACTTGGCAAAAATTGTCTCATTTATGCCCTTTACCGCTTTATCATGGTGGCCTACCATTTCCTTGGTGGTACCGTGGTTACAAGCTTGGCAGTTACTGCCTTACCACTCATGGTTGGTCCACTCACTGCGGTCACCGTGATGGGACTGTCTATGGTTGCCTTGGCAGTTACCAACTTACCATTGGTAGTTGGTCCACTCACCATGGTGACCGAGGTGAGACCACCTGTGGTTTGTCTGGCAGTTACAACCCTACCACGGGGTGGCCTGATGGCCCTCATGGTAAGGCATTTTGACCACTAACAATTATGCTCGATAGTCACTTCTAATGGTTATGCTCGACAGTCACCACCACACCGTGGGTCTTCTCTAACCAGGCAATAGTAGCATGGTGTAGACAAGGGGCAAGCTCGGTAAGACATACTGCCATACCACGAACAAGTCGGTTGGAATCAACGGTAACATGGAGTTTCTTCAGCAAAGCTCAGTGGAGTCAAAGGGTGAGCTCAAATTAGCTCAGTGTATTACCGTGGGTAAACTCGAGTGGCATTGCCGTACCATGGACAAGACAAGGGTTGAGCTTGGATGGAAAAACTGCCACACCACGATTGGTTCAGTTGGACTCAATGGTAGCACGAGGAAGCTTGGATGAGCTTGGACGAGCTCACCGCTTTACCTCAGATGGGTAGACTTAGCTCACTGATGGAGGGGTAGAGTCTTGGAGAGCTTGAGTGAGCTCAGACCAACTGTTGACCGAGTTAGAATCAAAGTCAAAAGTGATAGAAAAATGAGATATGAACATGTGGCTCAGTGTTAGAGTGATGATTGGCTAAAGGCCATATAAGTTACATCAGTTATTGCAGGTTGACTCAGGGTGGCAGGCAGGACCCGATTTGGGTAATGATAGTTAATGCCATGGTGGCTCAATCTAGGGAGATCGACATGGATAAATCAATTGCATGATTGGATGAGAGATTCATGAACCCAATGGTTGGTGATTGGTTGATGAAATTGAATGCAATGTATGACTTTCTCAGTCGAGTACAATATTGGATATGTCAACCAAAAGCATGTACGTCGAACAAAAAAGAGAAGAATTGTATGGTAGAAATAACATGGTAATAGTGAGAGAACTCTAAGCGGTTGTGAGTTGATTAGAGAAGACAAAAGTTTTTGTTTGTAACCTTTTTTACTGTAATACAAAAATTGTCTTGCTTGGTGTGGTGGGTTTTTTACGTGAAAAGGTTTTCCCATGTATATCTTGTGTCAATTATGATCGCTTAATTTTTATTTTCTATTCTATGTTGGTTGTATTTATCTCAATTAGTTTTAGAAGCTATTAGAACCTGTTTATGCTCTTCTCCTCTATTGTATTAGTGTTAAGGAATGTATTCTGCATTGTTGGGTCATTCGATCCATCCTTGTTTTCCCTTCAAAATTGGGTATCCGGATCTGTAGAAAACACTTTTCAAGCCCAACAGTAGGACTAATTGGCCACTTATGGCAACTTATTCCACCTGCCACTTTCACGTATTTCAAAGATGTAAAATTTCTCTTCTAGTCTACACTTTGGTTCTTGATAGGTGTTCGGACTTGAATCTATAGATTTTGGTCTATAAGCAATCTCCAAGCTTCTTTTAGGGTTTTATTTACTTTGAGTGACTTTGATGAAATGTTGACACCTTTTAATAGCTTTCTCTTTGACAAATTTCCATACAAGACTTGTAAAACACACATGTAAAGAGAAAAAAAAGGTTAAGAGTTAAAGAATAGGGGTTTTCCTTAGTCAAAACCCATTTTGGTAATCAAACCCTTGAAAATGATATGAAATAAAAAGAGAATGGTGGTTTAACAACATGCAATGTTACAACTCACCAAACCCTTGATGTAGAAGTTTGAAGATATGCCAGTAACAACTCCAATGGATGGATTCTTGAAGTGCCTAGATTGCTTGAATTCTTGATTGCTTGATTGAGAAGATAGATAGCTTGATCATGAGAGAATGAGGAGAGATAGGCGGTGAAAATGAGAGGAAAACCCTTTATTATACATTATTTTCCCTAATTCCCAAAAATACCTCATCATAGGCCAACCTTAGGGTTTAGAGAACAATATCCCACCAAAATATTAAAATAATTTTTATTTTTATGCTAGATGGGACTAAGTCATCCAAGGTGGTTACTTGGTCCCACCAGGGAAATTTTTCTAATTGTCAAGAACTAAAGTGTGTTTAATGATGTTTAGTGATGTTTAATGGGATTGTTCTCTGAAACACACTTAAGTAGGGCCTATAAGTGTTTAATGAGGCCATTTAAACATATGAAAGGGTCCAATTATTGATGACAAGCCTAGGAAAGTGTGAGAGTTTGTTACATCTCCTTACAACACTTTGAAATAAGGATTGGTAATAGGTTATAAGGTGAATTATAATGAAAGTGTCCTAGAAAAGTGTGAAAGTGGGTCACAACTCTTCACAACATATTTGCAAGACATCATTAGGATTTTATTGATTTACAAGTTTTCAAGGCCTAATGTGAATGTGTTGGCCACATTACAACATTAAATCGAGGTGAAATCAGGCCAAAATCCATAGGAAAGGCCCAAATGAGTGTGAAAATGTCAAGGATGCACTTCAGAAGTTCTAATCATCTTAGACAAAAGAACAGAAAGGTGTAACCTATCAATTAAATAGTCAAAAACTTGTTCAAAACACCTTCCATACATACATACCAAAGCAAGTATTTTCCAAGGTTATATTACAAGAGCATTCACCAAGCACAAAAGAAAAAAGATAATGATCAATGCCCCATTCCTATCTTTCTAAATCATTTTGATAGACATTATCAAGAGGTCATTGGAATGGGCACAGTAAGATAAATCAAAAGAAAAGATCAAGTACACAAACAAGACAATGTTCTTCATACCTCTAGCCAAAGGGATGTGTTTTGAGGATAAGGATCCAAAGTGTTTTTCCAATAGATAATTCCCATTGTAGGAAGAATGCATCCTAGGAAATGTTAGTGGATGGTGGAAAGTTGATAGGTTGTTTGAAAAGGTCATTGATATAAGGTCGATTGACATGTTTGTTAATGATCAAGAGTTTGATTTTGTGTTTACAAGTTTGTTGTTTTGATTTTGATTTTACGTTTGAGCTTTTCTTTTGTTGATTTTTGTGGTTGTTCATGTTTTATTTACCAAAGGATGAAGGTGATGATTGATTATCATGGGTGAAGCGGAATGGGATGAATGGATTTTTTCAAATATTTGGATGTTTTTGAAATGTTATGAGTTTTTTTTTGAGTTTTCAAGTTATTTAAATGTTTTTGTATTTTTGTACTTTTTTGGATTTTTTTGGATTTTGTGTCTCGAGTGCTCATCAATAATGGCCTCGCCTATGTTTAATCTTAGAGATGATATAGTTTAGACAACCATGTTTTTTATTTTTTTAACTTTTTGACCTATTTTGGGATTTTCATATGTTTTGGATGTTTTTGGATTTTTGCATGATTTTGATGATTTGGATATTGATATGTGTGATGATATCAGTGCTCTATTTTGGGATTTTGTTAAAAAACAAGCTAGGATTGATTGATCTATTTTATGGATTGATGATGATAATAATGTAAAGGATACACAACAATGGAAGGATAGTGTAAAGCAACATGAGGATTGGGAAGGATATCCTACGATGATGATGGATTGATTGGATTTGATTGATTGAGATTTTGAAGCTTGGCTTGGAAGAACAGTTGTTTGAATGATTTGATGTGACGTTGAAGTAAAAATTAGATGCAACTGATATTGATTGTTTGGCTTGATGTTCAATGAAAGATAAATTTTGATATGGAACATCTTCTCATCAAAACATGCCATGGGCTAGTGATTTGGACTTTTTTTCTTAAAAATGTTTTGAATAATTTGATTTCATGTTTTCCAATGTTTAGATCACCACATAAGTTGGAAGATATAGATCAAGATTTATTCCCAAAGAAAGATGTAAATATCTACCCCTAGTTTCTAGCAATTTATTGAATGACATGGGTGGATGCTTGGAGAGGTGTATGGATGGATAGATATGGTAAGATTGAAAATGATGCCAAGGATTATCTTGTGATAGGATAACAATTTCGAATAAAGGATGCTAATTTGGATAATGTGTCATGGCCTAGATAAATTTGGGTAGGATAGGATCAATTAAAATGACCCATGTCAAGATGTTTACCATAAGGAAGTGTAAAGTGTACACAAAACTTCTCAAGATCAAGATAATTTGGAAGATGGATGTAGACAAATGAAAATGGATTGGATAAATGTTCTATGGATGAATGGATTTATTATGGATAAGATGGATGGAATATTGGATTTTATTATGAATAAGATAAGATGATTTCACTTGAACTAGCACATGTAAATGCTCAATTCTACACATGACAATCGTTTGCTAGGTTTTCATCATGGTACCTATCCAAAGTGCCACCATAGTGGTTTTCACTAGAGGATAATTTTTATCTTTACTATTTTCATATTTTAAATTTTTTTTTGGGTTTTCATGAAATTTTTTAAGTTCATGTCGAACCACCTATTGGTGTCAATATATATTCTTCTGTCATAACTTTCCATCAGTATCCTACATGAAGAAGCTACTTTTCCAAGATACATGCATTTGAATACAACTTTTGAGATTCTTGATCTACTTTGTTGATATTGAAGTTAACTTTGTCTTTATGTGCACATCGCAATAGAGTGCCTTCTGAATCCTTATGATGAAGGGTTGTTTCCAATACATGGTCAATGTGATAATTTGATATCATATGTGGAGGTAGGGATAGTGTTGTATGTTTAGGAATAAAAGATAGATTGGTTGATAGTTTGGAGTCTTTGAATCTACAAACTTGGGAAGATGAGCAATGATGGTTGGATACGGAAGTGTGAATGGAATTAGAACCAATTTCTTGATATACTTTGTATGTCACTTGGAAAGCCTGATTTTTCCTTTGTGGACATTTTCGATAGATACTTTTCCATTTTTTTATTTTGGCCCATAGTTTCTTTCACCGATGGAGCTTGATAGGGATAATATTTCTTTGTATTCTTTGGCATCCACTTGTATTTGATTTGTCCTTCATTCTTCTATTCTTCTTTTTCTTTGATGACATTATTCTTTCTTTGATTCATATCTTTATTTTGATGTTGGTCCCAATTAATGGATGGGCTGATGGGTGGATGAAGATTTATGATGTGGTTGGCTGTAATATTGGCATTGGTTTCATCATAAGAAATATTTGTGCTCCCTATGTTGAAATTTTATTGAGAAATAGATTCCCCCAGTGTGGTGGTAGTAGCACCTTTGTTCTTTAATTCTGCTTATTTCAAGATATCTTGTTTAGTAAGTATTCTCTGATAAATGACCATTATAGATGATTCTATTTCAATTTTCTACTCTATCGATGTCAAAATATATTGTTTGTTCTAACATGTTTCCTTGAGTTGATAATGTTAGATATTTGCATATAGGGTGTCCTCAATCTGAATTTGGGATATATTTGATCCTGATGTTAATAACTCAACTTGATTGTAAGAATAAATAATCTCTTGTTCTTGTGTAAGGATGTCAGGAGTAAGGGAATCTTGTTCTAAATGAATATCATCTATGTGTCCATTCAACGAAATAATCTCATGCATAGATAAAGGAGTATCTGTTATATGGACATGATCATCATTTGTGACATCTTGTATAGATTGGAGAGTGTCCATTAGATCATTGTAGTATCTTGGAGATATGAATTCTTGATCTTGAATGATTTTAGAATTTGTTTTGACATGCTTTGGATCAAGTTCTTGACATGGGGAAATTTCAAAGGATGGATTTCTTAAAAAGGGCTCTTGGATATCATCATTAGTCATGAAAAGTGGCTCAATATCCTCTTGATCTTTAAGTTAATTTGGATCAAGTGTTGAGTTGAGAATTTCATCAATATATGTAACCATGAGGTCAAAGGATGCTAATATATCTTGGAAATTACCATTGCTAGACTTTGGTGAAAGATGTTGATCACACTCTGGAATAAACTCTTGAGATATGTCAGCTAACTCATTAGGTGATGTAGAGAAGTCTTCAACCTGATCATTGATTCATGGATCATGAATTATGTCAATAGGATCAAATAATTCGAACACTCCTTGAAATAGATCATTATTGGATATTATTGGTGAATTTTGATCATGATTGAAAAGTGACTCTTTATGCATGTTGATTTGATCATTAGATGTGGAAAAAAAATCTTCAAGCTGCTCATTGGTAGATATATCTTGATCATTGTCCTCAATAGTTGTGGTGGAGAGATTGTCAATGTTTTCACTAGTGGTTAAATTCACGTTTGTAATCTTGTGAGATTAGTACTTTAAGCTAACCTTGTGGTGATTGATTTTGGAGATGTGGTGATTGATATTAGAAATGTGGTGATTGGGTTTTTTGTTGATGTTATTGATCTTGATATCCAACCTCTTGACATTGGAGATATTTTTCTTGAAGTGTTTGTAGACACAACTCAATGATTTGATGACATGGATTAACCAATGGGAGCATGTGTAAATTTTTGGGTGGAGATGTCTCTTGGTGATATGAATCAACACATTTTATAAGTATAGAAATTTCATTTAAAAAAAATTGTTCTTGATTTTGATATTGACACCCTTGATATAGTTTATTTGGTTGTTAGTCAAGAATATTTTGAATATACACTTGTGGTATTTGTATGGGATCATGCACAAATTGATTTTGGACAATTTTTTTATTTTGGACAATGTTTTGATTTAGGATGATGTTTCAATTTTGCATTATAGGTTGACATGGAACATTGTTGTAGTTGGGAAACATATTGCTTTGATTTGGGTAACTTTGATTTTGCATGAGGTTAACTTATTATTTCTTGATCAAGAAGGTCTTGGATGAGATTGTTTTATGGAATACAATTTGATGTTTTATGATGATCATCTCTATGACAATCACAATAGGATCTAACCTTATTTTAAGGGAATTTTATGATAGATTTGAAAGCAGTTACTTTTGGAAGACTGACTAGTTTTGCATTAACTAGATTTATTAATGCAAATTCAATTGGCTCTCCCAAAGGAGTGTATTCAGTTTTGTTATCTTGTGAGATTAGTACTTTAAGTTGACCTTGTGGTGATTGGATTTTTTGTTGATGTTCTTGATCTTGATATCCAACTTCTTGACATTGGAGATCTTATTCTTGATGTGTTTGTGAACACAACTCTATGCTTTGATGACATGGCTTAACCAATGGGGGCGTGCGTAGATTTTGGGGTGGAGATGTCTCTTGGTGATATGAATCAAAAAAATTTCTAAGTATAACATTTTTATTTCACAAATTTTTCTCTAGATTTTGATCTTGACACCCTTGATATAGTTGATTTGGTTGTTCGTCAAGCATATTTGGAATATACACATGTGGTATTTTTATGAGGTCATGCACAAATTAATTTTGGACAATGTTATGATTTGAGATGATATTTCTATTTTGCATTATAGTTTGACATGGAAGATTTTTGTAGTTGGGAAACATATTGCTTTGATTTAGGTAACTTTGATTTTTAACAGGTTAACTTGACTTGTTTTTGGTGCCTTCAAATTTTATAAATTTGAAAAGCCAATATTGAAAATTTTTGCTCTAGACATTGAGAAGTGCCCTTGAAATTTTTTCCTAAGTGACCTACTTTGGAGAGTCATAAATTTGAGTCAATTGACTTTCGTGCAAAACCCGTTGGTGGACATACTCATGTGATATATGTGAACATTCCTATCAGTTTTTAGCTTCTCATGATGAGTTTTGATAGCATTTTGAAAGGAAAAGTTGGAGGGTGTTGATGCTAGAAGTTGGCAAGGTACTAATCCTCTACGGGAAACTCCATTTTAGCGGGGATCTATTGCGCCAAACTGAGTGACCTCCAAATTTTAAATAAATCAACTTCTTCTATAACTAGGGTTTTGAATTGGAGAAGGAAGAAGATATAAAATAAAGATATCTAACTAAGGTGATATTTCAAGATTTAGATGTGTGGCATGGTAAATATATCTTAGGGATACAACTTAAGGGCCAGTGGGTAGTCTGTTGTGTTCTAGAATGGTAGAATAAAGATAGAAGCCTTAGTGATTCACTATATAAAATAAAATAGCTTCATACAATTTTACTAGAAAGAAGATTCCAAGACATGATCTAAACCTACAAACTTGTATTAATTTATAGAAGTATGGGAATGAAACATCTAGTATAATAATGGCACAATAAAACTTATCAAATATCAAAGAAAATAGAAAGGTTGAACAAAGGCATAGTTTGTGAGTTCTTTACAATAATCTAATAAAGAAATTAAAGGCCTAGTTCTTCTAACAATTCCTCTACCCAAATATGAACTCAAAATTTCGAATGCAAATTGGAACTCTCTTTTGCTTCGAAAGAAGAAGCAATATTTATAATGAAACCCTAGCTTGATGAGCAAGTAGTAGGAAAGATTCTTCGATCATGAGTAATGATGCATTAGCAATAATTTTCCTTTGGCAATTACAACTAAAAAGATTCGGGCTATGAATAAGGATGTCCAAGGGCCAGATGCATCCCTTGAAATTGATGGTAGTGGTCCCAACAGACTAGAGCACTAACACATGCAATCCATTCATGATAGCAGTTACAAAACATGGTAGCTGTGATAGGTTTTCACCTACCTGGTTTTCTCCTTCGATAAAGTTTTTGAAAGATCACACGGCAAGAATTCAAGGCTTGTTGTTTACCCTTCCCTTTGAGTGATGAAGAAATTGTGCTACAAAGACACATGTAGGTATCAATCATACCACATCAAAGGTGGGGTCCACCACAAAATATGTGTGAGCTGATGCTACATGGCGGTGGTCGACGCTCGAAAGGGAAGTGATCTAAAGAGGCACAAAAGATTGTAAATGACTTACACATGGAGTTCTGGCAAGATTTTTGAAAAGTGATAAAAGAAAACCTTTCGAGGAGCGATCGACTGACAAGTGGCATCATTCACAAAATATTTTGCACAAATGGGCCAGATATTGCCTATTCCTCATAGAGGCATGGTTGATACTTAGGCAAAAATAAATTCACCCAAAGGGAGCTTGGGATTTTTTAAGTTCACAACTTCTTATGACTTATTAGAATCGTTACACTTACAAAATGAGGAACCCAAAAATTTATGGCCTTTAGACCAAAGAATTATCCATCGTGTGGTGCGATTAGAGCTTTAAGAGGGTGATCTTTATGGGAAACCATTTGTCTTCAGATGGGTAAAATAAGTCACACAAAATTTCTTGCACTCCATGTAGCTCGATCACTCCCTTGTAAGGCAATGCTGATGACATATCAACCCACAAATTGAGATGAAAAAGAATACATGCGATCGATTGACTGATGCTCTCAAAAACCTCCGCAGCAAGGGGTTGGCCGAAATCCTAAAATGTAGACACATCCCATTGATTTTGTTCGATCTTGGCTACAATATGCTCTGTTGTGGCCACTGACTCATCTTAAAGGAATGGAGAAGGTAAGACCATCTGAGATAGGTGGGAGAACCTGGCCTGCATGCCATTCATGGTTTGATCCAACCTGGTGACATCCTCATTGGTATGAAGGATAACTATGAGGCAGTGGATGACCCTATTGGTTGTTTTAGCAGCGGCCCTTTGGTCCTCAATCCTTGCATTTTCCAAGACTTCATATGGGACATGATATAGCCTGTTTAATAATCTCTTAGCCTCTAGAACCTTTTTCTTGATAGACTATGGAAATCGTATGATTACCTCATGAACTATAGAAGTTAGGTAGAAGTTCTTCACTCTTTCCCAATATGAAATATGAAACTATTGGGCTATTTGAAGAAGGTTCATTTGATTGGTTGAGGGTAATGTTGAGTCCTTCAATAGGGTAAACCAATCTTGTGTGAGCTCCACAACCCTTTGATTTGTTGTGGTGAGGTTCCCCTATAGGATTCATGACTCTGTGAGCCAATTGGACTCAGCTCACTCTTTTTTTTTTTTGCTTCTTTCTCCAATGAATAATTATGTTCTGCAATTTCATTCTCCAATTGAGCACAATGGATTTGGAAATCTACATCATTTTGCTACATTTGCAATTTGAAATGATGAAACTCTTCATCTTTTCATTGTATGTCCAGCCCCAATTTTTCCAATTGTTCTTAATATTCCTAGTTATTTTTCTACAACTCAGTAACCAAATTATGATCGAGTGACCAAAGACTCACAAGTTCTTCTCAAAGATTTGATTCTTCCATCTCCCTCTGCTTTGATAGGTGCTTGAATTTAGCCTCCATATCCTTTTCCTTGGAAAGCAAGACATCGACTCTATCCTTTAGGTTTTTAAGTTCTTCTTCCTTTTACTTGAGCTGACAATCAGACTTGAGAAAGTTGGTGGTCACTACCCATTGCATTTCCTCCATGTGATCCACCTTGTCCCATGGTTTTTCTATGCTTAAGTTAATCCCCACAGTGTACATGTTGTAATCATCCGGTTCCATCTCTCCTTGTAGTTTGCTAACAGTCAGAAACAATCGCAAAGTGTAGTGAGTGTTGATCCTCTTGGAAAATAGTATGTATCTTTGGCTCCATATGATTATTAGCATCCTTAGCTCTACTCTTTTGGGTTCTTACCGCTCATGCTTTTCTAGTTTTATCAGCTTCCGAAAAGAAGTTTGCAAGAAATCTGATGAGTCCACCAATGAAAGGTGCACTAGGAGGAAGGGAGAAAGGGAATGAAAGGAAATTAGTCCCAGGTGACTTCTTGTTTTGAATTTTGACTTTCTGAGGTGAGAAAGGTGGGATACTTAAATAAATGAACTATAGACCAGGAGGACTTGAAAGAAGCGGAGTCGTGAAAGTCTCCATCTATTAGGAAGAGTGGATCATCTCCAATATTGTTGTGGAAATGGATGTATCTATGAAGGTAGAAGGGGTAGAATAGGTGACACTTTGGGTCATGTAGTGGGCCAAGGTGAATGGTGTAAGGTTCTGTGGAGGAGAAGGGAAAATGTGGCCACATTGGAGAACTGTGTGAAGTCCCCCACGATCATTGAAGTAGAGGAAAAAATTCACTGGTTGGCACATGAAATAAGAGGCATTTTGGATGCAATGGGGTCAACCATAGTTTATATAACTATAAAAGAGGGGGAGAAATATACCTATAATGCAAATGGTTGTGATTCTTGGAATGTTTCTAGCTCTTTGCTTATGTGTGGGTCCTATGAACACTCTCCAAAAAGTGCCTTGATTCATTTCCGCTTCATTGGTGGTGAGTTTTCAACCACTACGGTTTCAAATTATTTTAGTGAACTTGCTAGGGTTCTCCCCGTTGTCTAGGTGCAAGTTAGTAAAGACCTTGCACTCAATATATTGAATCATATGTTAGAGGAAACCTTAAGAAGTTATTTCAATGCCTTCCCCCCTTGCTATGTCGAGGTGTCCTACATTTATGTTTCTAGTTGAGCCCTTTCATCTGACTATGACTCATCGTCTTCTAAACTAGAATCCTTTTCACCACTCTCATAAAATTTGGATGCTCATTGTTCAAAAATTTATCGTACCTATCATCCATCTCTAGGATATTAGAGGGAGCCTTAGTTTGTTGAGTCTCTTGGTGGTATATCCAGAAGTTATTGATCTTCTCCTTCTTTCAGTTGTAATTATTTAGTAGATCGTTGTAGAGGGTAGATCCCATCCTTCTTGTTTTATCATACTTCCTAGTTGAGTAGTAGAATCTTAGCTAGGGTAGTTCACCATATTTGGTAGGAATGTAGGCTAGGTCAATAATACATTCATCTACATCTGATACTAGATTCTAACACTCTTCACAACAAGTTTGGGGATAGTGCATTACCTTGACATATTTGTTTGGAAATTCATCATCGGGGTTGTAGTTCCATTTGTCACATATCCATACCAACCCTAGATGAGCAATCTTTGCCTCTAGTATGTTGTGGGCCTTCCTTTTAGCAGTGACAATAGTTTTGAAGCTTAACAAAGGACCAAAAAATCCTTTCTTCTTTGCCTTCCTGCTTCAAAAGGTGTCATCGATAATTGAAACCTGGAAAAAACCCTCCAGTGTCATTACCTGGTCTATAAGACATGATGGAAGCTAGAAGGGTTCTCTAGTGAAACTGCACAATCAAATCAATGTGAAGTCCTTGCCCAGAAACTAGTCGCATCTTGGAACAAAGTTTAGCATGAACTTAGTTTTGTCTAAGCTAAACCGTAAGACAATTTTGCCTCATCTTAAATCCTACCAAATCAGATATAAGGAAAGGTCCAAAAATGCGTAATAATCATATGTCATAGAGAGGAGGGGAGTCCATGTGGAAACTAGATTTCTCTTCTAGTTTTGATCAAAGATAGAGAGCTCAAAATGCCTCTGGAAGAAGTCAAGATTCTGGTGCAAAAACATGTGTGTGAGGAAGGATGGGAACCTGAACCTTCATTGAATCTTGTATTCTTCTATCTGGCTGAGCATCTCTTGCTCGAGAAATTCAAAAAAATCATACCAGAAAAAAGAATTTTGCCTTCGTAATTGGAAGCCAAAACCTAGCTGAAACTCCTAGACCTCCTTGTCCGAGTCTAGTCCACAAAGGAAAACCAACATTGAGAATGCATCCTTCATATCATCATAAAATATCATAAGTAACATTGGGATTCACATTGGTTTATTCTGATTCTCTTTGGGCCTTTGAGTCTCTATGTTGTAAAAATTCATTGCAAGGTCTCTACTCCTCCAATAGGACTCTCCTTTTGCTGGAGTGAATGGCTCCATTTTCTGCACTTTGAAGCTTTTCTCTAAGATTCAGAGCATATTATAGATATATTCTTTACATATGTTCACAATTACTTCTTGGCCTTTGATGGTGTTGGTATCCAAGTTGAAGTGTTTGATGGCCTCATCAACTAACTCAGGGAAGTGGTGTATGAATGGGACCATATATTGAGGAAGCCCACTCTACCAACACTTTTGTGCCAAATAATTTGGGTCACTACTCCTTTTCATCCTCTCACAAGCTACCTTTGTTAGTGACTTGGTATTCTTTGCAAGAACGGGGTCATGAATGTTTTCCCATTCTTCTTTAATTTGCTTCTTATCTTTGTGAGGGCTCCTCTTCTCTACAACTTGAGTATTTACCCAGGTCAGCCTCTTTGGTATTTCAGGCAAGGCATAAGAGACGTCCTCAAAGATGTAGGTGCTAGGTTCTGTACGCATGACATTAAATAAGCTTTGTGCTCCTCCTTCCTTCAATTATTCTTGATAACTTTGATTGGTTGCCATCCCTTGCAAATTCTTTTCCCAAAAAGCACATTGAAGTGGTATAAATGGAACCTAAAACATGATGCAAGGTTTTGAATTTTAGGGCAACCTTTCATTTTAGGTTTAATTCACACCGGGGCACTGAATTCTCTGCAATTATCTATGTTCAATTCCTTTCACTACAAACTGCACCATGCTTGAATTCTTTAATGGTCCTATTCTTCTAAATTTCCTTTGTGTCTTGAAGAAGTTTTTTATGCTATGTTATACCTTTTGCATGCAACACTTGGATTTTATTTCAATTTCTTGCATTTGATCAGGTAGATAATGGTTGCCTTTTGCATTTAATTTCACATGTACTATCAACTCCATTGCCCTTGTGAGATGAGCTACTTGCCCCTTTTGAAAATACATGGATTCATCATCGTACAGGTAATAGCATCCTTTTGGTGTGATTTTCATGGGAAATTGAACCGCTAGTGCAATGCATGTCATCTCCTTGTTTGCTTTAGCAATTAATATCTTTCAAAGCATGATCAAGCTGAAATATCAATGAGTACATTGAAAAGATTTGTGTTCACCCTTGGAGCCTTGAAAATTCTTGTGGCATGCCACCTAGCCTCTATTTGAATGAGCCATCACCTAAGACTACCACCGATTTGTGTTAATTGTTTACTATTCCTCAAGTTTGCATTCAACAATTCATACCTAAAAACACAACCGAACTGGAATATCGAGCTAGCCCTTTTGTGGGATATTTGAGTAAGCACTCAATTACCATCATGCTTTATATGTTGGATACCTAAAATATTTCTATAAATAAGTTCTAATATATTAGCAGAATCATACTTAGTGGCTTGGAAAAAGTAGCATTAGGTGATTGGATAGGTTTAAATTTTGCATAGCACTATTCTTAGGTGCTTTGAGCAGAGGCTGACACAATGAATAATCCAATTAGGTTAGTGTGTAACAAAACTCAAACAACTTTCCTAGGGGAGATTTCGAGCAAGCATCTAAAATGTATGACAAGGAACAAGAAATCACTAGCCATCATAGCCATCAAATGGGTCTTGGGAAGAGATTGTATTGAATATGAAGATAAATATTGGGTAAACATCGATATCATCTCCCATTTTTTTCTTGTCTACTTGATGCTAAGGATCCAAAAGCAATGATCCTTTGTTTTGCACTTCAGATTTTTTTGAAAAAGTACCTCAAAGGACTCAATGAGGCAGTGAGCAGTGCATTGTATGGTCTAGGACTTCTCATTGGGAGTGACTTGAGAAATCATGTTGAAGAAGACACAGTGGTACCATGGGTGCCATTCCTAAGTGGTTTTTGATTCTACTCACTTGTAGAGCATCATGATAAGGCTATCCATGCATTCCATTTTTTGTTTTAAGTTTATACAACATCGTGTTGTTTGACCATGTGGATTGGTACATCGATTTCAAGAACCTTGTAGGTCTTGTTGCTGCTAATAATCTTATTGTTGCTCTTGAAAATGTCCTCGTTGATGAAGACAATACTCATAATGTCGAGATAGGAATTTTGACATGCTTTTTTCCTTTTGTATATATATGCTTGAAAGAAGGCTCACATATATGTATGTAATGAAGCCATGTATATGATCACACTTTTGAATGGTTGGCTACAAAGTCATTTTGACAATGTTTTATCACTGTATATATATAATGGATATACTTGTTTATGTTAAGCCTCTTTGTCTTCATTTTTATGTTTTCACAACATGGGTTGAATCCCTTGCATCTGAATTTAATTTTTACAACTTGAGTAGCATAAATTTTCTCTATTTTTTTATGATGGACTTCATGAATTTTCCAACCTCCTTCAATGGTGAAAAAATGTGTAGAAAGAACTAGCCAACAAAACATGAAAAGAAAACTAATTACACTTTTTACAAATTGACACCTAAATGAAGTAATTGCAGCCTAATTGAATAATTTTAAGTGAATTCCATTGACCATAATTCCTGGTGGCTCTTGTTCCATGTTTTTTAATTAGAATGCATTGTTTTGTTTGCATTGAATTATTTTGGAAGGGCCTTCCCACAACTTGTCAAATTTTCCATGTTAGCCAGGCTTTACTACTCTTTCATTGAACTTTAGTACCATGTCTCCACATTTTAGCTCTGGATCTGAAGCCTTTTTATCGAACCATATCTTAGCCACCTACTGGAGATTAGTCATGGCTGTTAGGGATTTCTCCCTTTTTTCCTGCACCTCCAGTAATTCGGCCAATTGAACTTCCATAGCTCTATTCTCTTCAATCTCTAAGGACTTGAGTAGATATAATGCAGGTATCTCTATAGAGATAGGTAGTATTGCTTCTTTCCCGTAGACCAGCTCATATGACAAAGTCTTCAGGGATTTTTTGGGAGTTATGTGGTCCACCCATATTTTTTTTCATAGACTCTTATGCCATTCCTTCTCATGACCAAACCTGATCTTTTTAATGAGTTGAACTAAATTTTTATTAGTTGATTTGGCTAGGCCATTCCCCTGTGGGTAATAGTTTTTTTATTTTTTATAGAATATGTCATCTGCAAGTGTGAATTGGCATACCTTAGAGCCTAGGAATGCTTTGGCATTGTCTGAGATGATGGTCTTTGGCAGGTCGAATCTTCTTACCAACCCCTCAAGAAAACCAATTTTTTTTGCTTCGATCCCATTCTTTAGGGGTAGGGCTTTGGTCCATCTTGTCAAGTAGTTGGTGGCTGTTATGATCCACTTGTATCCAGTGTTGGAGGTAGGGTTGATCATCCCTATGAAGTTTAGCTCCCATTGCCTGAATGGTTCATCTGATACTATCAGATTGAGGGGAATAGTAGAATTTTTTCTCCTCCTTGCGTAGAATTGGCATTCCTTATAGGCCTTTATCATGTTGTAGGATTCATTCAATACCGTGGGCTAGAAGTACCCCTCGTGCAATATTTTGAAGGTGGTAGTTTTTATAGAGAAGTGTCTGCCTTTGAGGCTATTGTGGAATGTGTCAAGAATTGTCCTTCCTTGCTCCATAGTGACGCATCGTAACAAGACACCATTGAAATTTATCCTAAAGAGAACCCCTTCAATGAGTGCACACCCACTATTTTGTAATTGGTAGAACCTTATTTTTTGAGAAGGAAGACCTAATAGATATTTTCCAATGTGCATAAATCTAGTTCTATCTATTAGCCAGCATCCTTTGGGTTTAGATTCATTCATCAGGATCACTTCCACTTGCTTTGCTCTAGTTTATATCTCTTTGTTGTGTGCCAAATTTTCAAAAATCCCTCTTCCTTTGATAGTATTCATAAGCTTGACCTTGATGTCATATTCTAGGATCTTAGTGATCTAGTTGGCCATCTTTTTGGTGATTTCACCATCCATAATATATTTGTGCACACTAGAGTGTGTGACATAAACGATCACCTTGCTGCAACATATCAGATGTCAGAAATTTTTGAGTCCCTTTACAATTGTGAATTATTTTATTTTGATGAAGTTGTAGTTCACCTCATATTCCTTCAAGGTTTGAGAGTGAAAAGCTATCAGATTTTATTCCTTTCCTTCATTTTCCTTCTCTAAATAGTGGTGATGCTTGTCTCGCTACTAAAATCATACATCATGAAGTCTTTGGACAAGTCAAGATTTAATAGCATAGGGGCTAAAGAAAGAGTGTCCTTTACCTTCTCGAAGGCTTCTTCCACTTCCTTCATCCATTTGAATAATTGGTCACTTTTGAACATCAGGGTGATTAGCCAGATTATTCTTCCAAAATTAGAGATGAAGTTGCTTACGAAGTTTACCTTCCCCAAAAAGGACTGAACTCCTTTTTCATTGATTGGAAGGGTCAGCTCTCTGATCGCCTTTATCCTTTCAGGATCAATAGCAATCCCATCTTTGGACACTACGTTCCCTAGTATCTTGCCTTGCGACATGCCAAAAAAACACTTTTTGGGGTTCAGGGATACCCTGAACTCTTGGAATTTTTTGAAGACCATATCCAGATGATCAAAATGGTCATCTTTGGATCTAGAAAACAGAGTGAGGTCATCTAAAGAGATGAGAATGATCTTATTGATTATTTCACTAAAGGTGATGTCCATTGTGCACTAGAAGGTAGATCTCACATTTGATAGGCTAAAAGGAATTTTAGAGTATGTGAATGTTCCCCATTTGGTGGTGAACGTGGTTGTATACTGATCTTCTTCTTTAATCGAAACTTGATTGTAACCCGAGAATCCATCTAGTAGAGAAAAAATTTATGAACCTACCATAG
This sequence comes from Sequoiadendron giganteum, assembly GCA_007115665.2. Classification (NCBI taxonomy): domain Eukaryota; kingdom Viridiplantae; phylum Streptophyta; class Pinopsida; order Cupressales; family Cupressaceae; genus Sequoiadendron; species Sequoiadendron giganteum. The sequence continues at coordinate 815,149,312 of CM021102.1, forward strand.
TCTACAAAATAGATTCCATGGAAGGAAACAGATAATGGTCTTTTAATGATGCTTTGTTCAAGTCACGAAATTCAACACATAAGCAAATGTCTCTATTCTTTTTAGACTAGCATGAGGATAGATACCCAAGTTTTGTGTTTCATTGGAAACACGATCCTTCACTAGATCAACTTCCCTAGCTCTTGTGCCATCGGGGCTTCAATCTTTGGATTGATAGGCCTTTGGTTTTATCAAATAGGTTTAACACCTTCTGTGAGTTCTATGGTATGTTGGATGATGACAGGATCATACCCTCAAAGGTCATCATAAGACTAGGCTATGAATCCTTTGTATGATTCGTAAAAGTGTATCAACCTATCTTTATTGTTTTGTGGGAATTCTTTTCCAACTTTTAGTTTTCTTTAGCCTTTGACCTCCAAGTTGGCGTAGTCCACTTGGTTTTCAAAAAATTTCCTCCTATCATTTCTCACATCATCATAGTCAAACAAAATTTTGAGCATGACCAGCCCTTTTAGAAGTTTATTTTATCTTAATTGGATGATCTATCCTTTGTATGATTCTTCAATCTTTGGTTGCAGTTGATCGACGAACATGTCTGCCTATTGAATGAATGAGGCAATGTGTTTGTCACTTTTAATCGTTATCTGGAATGGATGGTCAGATGATTACCTACACTGAGTGTACATTCTTCATCAAGTCAGAAATAGGATCGAATTGAGATCCTTGCATTGCCATGTGATCCACAGCTGATTTTTTCTCCCTTGGTACCCCATGAATGTTAAAATATTTGAATCTCTCAATGAGGTCCCATAATCTATGCCTATAAGATCACATGCACATGTTTTTTGTAGCTGAGGTGTTTCTGACTTTATTCACTATGAGTTCATAAATCCCCAAACACTTTTATTGGCTTGACACCCATGCGCTTCGCAAGGCTTAGTCCTTGCACAAGACCCTCATATTTGGCCTCGTTGTTTGAGTAGTCAAACTAAAAGTGGTAGGATCTAAGAATTTTCTCATTTTTTTGAGATGTTAAGCATATCCTGACACCAGTGCCTTCTTTGCATCTTGCATCGTCAAAGTGAAACATCCATAGCTCGTAATTTTTCTCAACTGCAGAGTCCTTTGCTATCTTCGACAACTCTTGATCTTCCTCATAAACGACGTAGGTTCCAAAACCAGTAGCATGATAACTGTCAAAAGGATTCATATTTGCATAGTTTCTCAGAAATACTTCTTTAGAACTAGCTTTAGCTTTAGTTGCCTTCTCTCCTCCTTACAACGTGCTACTGATGACTTCTTCTTTAGTGTAAGAGATTTGAGCAGCTTTAGTTTCTTCTCTTGTGGGAGAAGTATGGGTAGCCTCATAGTTGATCGTGGCTTCATTGGCCACATGCTCTAAATGTAGGGATTTTGATACAATCTTCATCTTGGCTCCATGCTTGGTCTTGAGAGTTAGGTGAAACCAATCCAAAGAAAGGTATCCACCTATCTTTTTCATACTCACATGATAGATAGAGGCCGAACATGTGAGGAATGGCAATGATCATGGTATCTTGTGACACTGTGATACTAGGACAAGAAAACAATGTTAAAGGAAGGTATTTAATGACACCCACCATTTTGACCTTGTTTCCATCTAGATGTATAAGTCCTCTTCTTAGGGGCTCATAGCTATGTCCTAAGGTTTTAGCTATCTACTTGGGCATGACTGTGGTACTAGCACTATAGTCAATCATGGAGTTGTGTAACATTTTTTTCCCTACAATGAGTGTTAGGAAGAAGGGTTTAGGTTTTAGCTTCTCCCCTTTTACCTTTGTCAGAGCCTCCTCTATAGTGTTTGCAAGAACTTTAGCTAGAGGTGATGCGTCGATTGTCCTTTCAAAAGCGCTTTTTTTTTGTTGTGCAACTAAATCTTTCAACAGGGCCTCCTATAGCAATGAATTATTTTTTAGAATGGTTAAGATATCCAAGAGGGACACCATTAGTGAAATATTTCTTCAATTGTTCCACCACGTTGATTGGTGATGGATTTGGAGGCTTTTGTTCCTTTGCCTTGGTGATAAAAAAAAAATTTCACATTTGAGGCTCTGGAGAAAATGTAGAAGGGCTAGGGAGTTGACTCAGAATACTCCTAGGCTACGGAGTGACTATCTCGCCTCTGAATCTTCTCTTCAATCGGGTGTTATATTTGGACTGCACTTTTGGGGTCACCAATGTGGATGCTTCATAAGTGAACACTACTTCATCCCCTTCCATCCATGAGAGGAGGGCATGGTCAGGAGCTATGTTAGATTTTTTATGTAGGGTCATTCCTTTCATTTGTGAGGTCAGAACCGCATCCTCCATTTGGGAAGAGGCATATGTATACCCTCCCAAACTCATCACTATGCCTTGGCTACCCTGTTCGGCAATTTTCTGCTGTAAATTACCACATGGACAATTTCATGGCATATGAGTGTCGCCACAAGGATAGAACCAATGATTGAAATCTATGGCAAGATTATTCTATCTCGCGGTCAACTCCCTGCCTGTACTTGTCTAAGCAGCTCCCAACGAAGTTGGTGCTAGTACTATTTGGCTATTTTTTTGAGTCAAAGGAGTTGTGCTTGCTCCCCCTTGATATTGGTTTTGTTTGTAGGAGGGTTTGTTATCCTGCTAACTTTGATAGGTTGATCTCGGAGGAACAACCTAACTACGTTTGATAGTGGTTACTTCATTTTTGAAGTTCCGTAACATCTCCCTTATGTTGCTCATCTCATCCTTCAAGGTGCTAGATATAGGAGCAACATTTGGTTGCACACTTTGATATGTGTATATATATGATGACAAAGGCGTGGTTGTTTTGATAGATGGCATCTCTTGATTAGAAGTTGATACTTCAGGGAATATAGACATGAGGCTGTGAGGTGGCAACTTCCGAGCATCAATCAGATTATTCTCTTCCTTCACCACTACGGTGTAGGCATCTAGTAATGTGGTTCCGCCAAGTGACTAGATCATCATAGAAATGTCAGCATTGATGGAATTTAGGTAGAACATGAATGCTAGCTTGGCCAGTGGTCAGATGGCATTCTAGATTCTTTTCCAAGTTGTATGAAATCGGGCATTAAAATCTACCATGGCTTTAGATGGTGCCTGCTTTATTGTTGATAGCTGGTGGTAGAACGAAGATCTATCTTCTTGATTTGAGAATCTCTCAAAAAAGGGGTCTTCGAGTTGATCCCAAGTATTGATGGTATTGGTAGGCAGAGTGTAATACCAATCTAGTGCTCTCTCTTTGAAAGAATTTGCAAGCAATCTCAATGCTATGTTAAGATTTGTTACTCTATGCACTAGACACACATCCACAACATCTTGTAGATATTTGGATGGTGTTCTTGAGCCATCTTCAGTGAAATTTGGAATAGATTTTAGAGAAGAGACCAGGATAGGGGCCCATATGGAAATTTTCATTGGGGAAAAAAGGGGACTTTCAACGTCCCAAGCCTCATTATTTTGGTTTGTGATCAACATTATGGCTAGGATCCGAAGATTTTACTGGGTGAGTTTGGGTATGATCTATTACGAGTGGGGACACTAACAAGCCAGGTTTATTTTGTGGTTCGCGACCTAGTAATAGGCTGATGACTTACACACCCTTTTGATTTGGTTATTGTTTAAGGTCCCACCAGGCATGCTAGGAAAGAAAAAAATTGTTGATGCCAAAATTTGGCAAGGTAAAAACCCTCTGTGGGAAACTCAGTTTTAGGGGGAACCTATTACACCAAACTGAGTGACCTCCAAATTTTAAAGAATCCAAATTCTTCTATAACTAGGGTTGTGAATGAGAAAAGGAAGCAAATATAAAATAAAGGGATCTAACTAAGGTGATACACCAATATTTAGATGTGCATCACAGTGAATCTATCTTGGGGATACGACTTAAGGGCCCATGGGTAGTCTTCTATGTTTCAGAATGGCAGAATAAAGATAGAAGCCCGAGTGATTCATTATATGACATACAATAACTTCTTACACTTTTACTAGAAAGAAGATTCCAAGACATGATCTAAACCAACAAACTTGTATTAGTTTATATAAGTTTGGGAATGAAACACCTAGTATAATAATGGCATGGTAAAACTTATCAAATATAAAAGAAAACAAAAAGGATGAACAATGGCATAGTCTCTGAGCTCTTTACAATAATTTAATAAAGCAATTAAAGGCTTGGTTCTTCTAACAATTCCTTTGCCCAAATCTGAACTAAAATTTTGGAACTCAAATTGGAACTCTATTTTGCTTCAAAAAAAAGAAACAGTATTTATAATGAAAACCTAGCTTGACAAGCATGTAACAGGAAAGATTATTCGATCATGAGTAATGATTCATTAACAATTATTTTCCTTTGGCCATTACAACTGTAAAGATTCAAGCCATGAATGAGGACAACCAAGGGTCAGATGCATCCCCTGCAAATTATGGTATTGGTCCCAATAAACTAGAACATTGACACATGCAATCCATTCATGGAAGCAGTTACAGAACATGGTAGCTGGTGATAGGTTGTCACCTACTTGGTTTTCTCCTATGACAAAGTCTTTAGAATATCACATGCCAGCCAGTCGGGGCTTGACGTTTATCCTTCCCTTAGAGAGATGACAAACTTGCATTGCGAAGACAACTGAAGGTCTGTAGCATACCATGTCAAAGGTCGAGTCTACCAAAAAAATGCATGATTTGATACTATGTGGTGTGTGGTTGGGGCTCAAAAGGGAATTGATGCAAAGAGGCAAAAAATATTGTGAACGGTTGACACATGGAGATCTAGCGCAAGATTTTTGAAAAGTGATCGAAGGAAACCTTGCAAGGAGCGCTCGGCTGACAAGTGGTGACATTCGCAAAAGATTTTGTGAAAATGGGCCTGATATTGCCTATTCCTCATAGAGGTGTGGCCAATACTTAGGAAAAACTAAACTCACTTGAAGGGAGCTTGGGAATTTTTAAGTTCACGGAGGGTTTCAACACTGTTCTGTTGTTTGAGAACTTTTAGTTCTACGAAGTGGCCTCCCGTTCAAGCTTATATTTCAAAAATGGATGATTTTCATGAAGAAAAAATTGTTGCTCTCCATTCTCCCCAGATTCAAGTACTCCCTTGTCAATTTTTAGAGCTTCATGATCTGATTTTCTATTTTTTCGAGATCAAAAGAAAATGCAGTTTGTTAAGTTTTTATATCTGCATTTTTGGCAATGTTTCAAGTTGGTCAACTTTTACCCCTAATATATCATGAAGAATGATGATTCAGTAAATATCCTCTTACACAGATGCTCACTACACATAAATGATCTTGTTTTTCCAATGGAAGCACCCCAAGATTTCATTTGGTATTTTTTTCAAAGTGGTGACTTGCTGACCCCTAATTAGTTTTGAACATGTGATGTTGCATAAATGTTTGATTAAGAAACTTTGTCGATTAATATCTTGTACCTCAAAATATCTTTGGCTGATCTATTTGTTGCACTCCATTCTTGGGTCAAATTTATGCATGCCTATATGTTTTCATAACTCTAGGAGGTTGTCTAACTAGTTTTCTAGAGTGACTCCAGAGGCTACCTGCCCAATTTTTACCATTATGCAAGTGTGCCAGAAAACAATTTTTATTCACAACCCACTTCATTTTTGCATGCCATGAGAATTCATAAGCTATGTCAAGACAATTCAGGGTGAAAAATTATTTCCAAATGAAAATTTTTTAGTTGGTCCCATAAGCGGACCCGACATGTTTTACATATCTTCAATGAAGCACTCAACCATGTGAGTGTAACAGTAAGTCACATATTTTAAATATTGATTTATAACTTATGAATGCAATATCATGATTTCAAGCCATGACATTATTTAAATATTGTTGGGTTTTTTAATGGTTACATTATAGTAATCAAGCAAAAAAAGGTTTTGTGAAGCAAAAAATTTCCTTAGTCTTTTTAATTTTTGACTTTTACTTTTGGCTTTGGGAAGATCCGCATGCGAAGAGAAGTTGTGTTTCTGAAGGGCATGCAATGTGCCATGTGATGTCTATGCACATTTTTTCTATCACTTTCCTTTTGAAAAGAAACTTGGGCCATGTGTTAGCTTGACAAAATATTTCTCAAAAGCGCTTTTCACAAATCTTAGAATGTCTGCTTGCTTGACACGTCATCTCTTCACTATAGGGAAGTTGTGCTTTATAGGGTTTTTCTTCAAAGTTTTTCAAAGCGTACTTTTCTTTATTTTTTTAGGAGCAAGGATGTGAGTTTGTGCCATCAAAGCTATTTGATTAGTCAATGTGACTTTTTCCAGGATGTTTTCTAAGATCCAAGCATTTATAGACAAAAATCCTATTAAATATCTAAGGGATATTAATGCAACAATTGAGAGTTGATGAGAAAGGATTGATGCGACCTAGCTAAAGATACAAGATCAGATTTTGAGCTATCACGTGTAGACATCTGGAAGTCATTACTTCTAGGTAAATGATGTGTTTCTCTCTCCTTGGTGATTATAAATTGGAGGTGACAATTGAAGAAGAGGGTTCCTGAACTTTTCCTTTTGGAAAGAAGTGGTTTTATCTTTTCATAGTTATAGAAAGTATTTTTTAGTTTACAAGACATTGTTGCACTCTGGCATGTTATATGTAAAGAGTGAAAAATTCCATAAAAATAATTCGACAATACTTAAAATAAATTCCATTTCATTCCAAATAAAGTCGTCATCACTTTCATACATTCATCATAAAACAAGTCAAATACATACAATGACATAAAATTCAAAAAGATATCTTTCATTACATTTCAGTTTAAATCTTACAAGTGTTGAAATACACATTTCAAATAATAAATACAAAAGATGATACATATCTAGTTTACAATTCGAGACTTAGGCATTCAGTCGCCATAAGCTCGTCATTACATACATTATGAATAATAAAGCATTAAAAAGAAGATTTAGTCTGTCGATCTTCCATCCATAAGAAAATATTCAAAAGAAGACAAGAACAAGGATTAGGTGTTTTTCCGCCCAACCTCGAAGCTTACGCTTCCCCATAATTTCTTAGTCAATCAAGAAATACCCGACCCTGCATGGATTGCTTAGCAAAAAGCAGTCTATGAGCAAGATGGAATCTGGTGCATGCCTAGTACTACTAGTAAACCACAAGCATTTTCATTTTTCTAATTCAGTTAAGAAAGAAGCAAGTTTGGTACTAGGATATGGTAGAGAGCTCAAATAATCCATCTATTTCAATGGTACAAAAATTACTTGTCCAGGTAAAATTTCATGCACAACAATAAAAAGTAGTTTTGGAAAAAGAAAAACTACACTCTCTATTTACCCATATTCGGCACCCGTCCTGGAAGGTAACTTTCCCAAAAACTACACATGCAGAATTATCTATCATTAATGCATGGTTCAAATAGTCAAACACAATCTTTCACAATCATTCAAACATTAACTGAAAACAATATTTAAAATGACAATAGTTTAACAAGTACTACTTTTCATTGTTTCATTTCAAAAAAAAGAACATAAAATCAGTATTTTAATCAGTCATTTAAATAATCAACAAGTTTTAAAATGAAGGTGTATCTCCAATTAATTTAATGTTGTTTCAAATTCATTCTGGAGGTTTTCAATTAATCAAATCTGAAGTTAATTCTGTCTTTTATTTTTGGTTTTCAAACATGATTTTTAATCAGCAAAATATATCTATTTTCTGTTCATAATTGTTTTAGTTTTCTAAAATGATAAATATCGTTTCTAGATTTGATAGATTCTCCTAAATTTCATTTCTCTATTTAATGATAGTTTCAAATCAGTAAATCCTAAATTCTCAGCAAAATAAACAATTTTTCTATTTTTGTGTTTTTGTTGTCAACAATTTGTGTTTCCTCTCAGCATAATTCAACTAATTTTTATCAGCATATTTCGTTTCACTCAATATGGTCAGTTTGTTTCCAAGTTTAAATTGATTTTCTAATTTCTAGTTCATTGTTCTATGAGTGATTTAAATCAAGTTTATCTAATTCTTAGCATAAATAAATTAAATTTATGTTTATGAGCTTTCTTGAATTCTGGAAAAATAAATACACAGTTGGATTTTTCCAATAGAATTTGTTTCCAATTCTAAACTTTAAACTTGTTTTTTGTTTTGGGTTTACTCCTAAATTTATTCAATATTAATAATTCAAGAATTTATATCAAGATTTCTCCTAAAATATGTGTTTCACAATTTGTCTTAAAATCTGGGAAAATAATTTCTTTCTGATTTGTTCACAGTCAAATAAAAATTGTAAGATCTAATTTAGAATTTTAACAAAGAATTCCAACATGGTAAAATTATTGTTTCCTCAGTATTCTCTTTTCTTCCAAATGGCTTTCGTGCTTCGGTAAGTGTTCCCTTGCTGCCTGTCACATGAGAGGGATGAAATTTCTTTATTTCCTATTGTGATTGTATGCTGGGAGAGGTTAATCCCTGCGCATAATCCTTCATTGGTCACGCCTTTTCTTTCTATCTCCATTTCCTGTGCTTGGTAGAGGTGTCTGGGATGTGAGGAGTGAAGATGTTGCTGCGACTTGTGGTGTTGCTCCTAAACTTCACTGGCTCCTCTTTGGTGTGAGCTCTACCTTGGCTGTGTAACCAAATTCTCCTTTCCAATTCAAATTTCCTTGTGTCTTCTTACTTCCTCTCTCACAAATTTTTGATGTATATCTCCAAATCAAAATAAGAACAATGTCTGAGTTTCCTGTGTGTTCTCAATTCCAGATTTTCAATGAGATATATATTTTATTTTTCATGGATTCATGCATAACCCAGATCCACTATTCTCTCAATTTGATCTTCAAATCAGATTCATAACTCTTAGTTTTAGATATTTTAAGATATTTAATTCTTTCAATTTAGTTGAATTCAATTTTGATAGCAATTTTCAAATTCAAATTTTTGAATAGAATTTTGTTTCCATTTCACAATTTAACTAAATTTAAAAATGAATTCTATTTCTAAATATTAAATTAATTTATTTTCACTACTTCAAATTTAAATAACTTTTAAATTTAATAAATAACTTTATTAAACTAAATTTAATCAAATTTCAAGTTTAGAACTCTATTAAATTTTAATTTTCAAATTTCAACTTCATATTTCCAAAATAGGAATAAAATATTAAATAATCATTCTATTAATTTAAATTACATTAAATTTCATCACTTAACAAAATCATCATCTACGAAAATGCATTTTTACAATCTTTAAGAAATCCTACCAAAACTAAAATTTTTGATCCGCAAGCATAATATACGTACAAGACATTTAAAATATCAATCTACGTGAGTGTGTGAGATCCCATCTATTCACAAATGTCATTTAGCTAAACAACTCTACTTGATCGTTGTTCTTGCCTTCAACCTCGTTCACTTGTTTTCCTGCGTTCACTTCCACTCGATTTATCATCAGTAATGACAAACCCCAAAATAAACATAAATACAATAATTTGCATTTCAATTTCAACTTCATTTCATTTCGAATTTCAATTTAACCATCTTTTAAATAATCATTAAATAATCTAAATTCGACAAATCATGTAATGTCTGCATATAGATATGTAAGTGAAAAATCTATACGTGACATTATATCTATTTTTTAACTCAAACTATTGTTGGATTGGAATGTGACCTCTATTTTAAAGTTTATTTAATAATTGAAGTACAAGCTATTTGGGAGAAATATTTAAAACTATGCATGATATGGCCTCTCTCAATGTTTCCTTCTTTATATATTCCTCGAGAATAGAACACTATGTCTAGCTTATTCTGAATATTTTTATTATTTGATTTCCATTCTATATGTTTGCATGATAAAATTATAACATGTAGAAGCTAGATTATGTCATTGGAATTCTCTATTTTCTTTAAAGGTTATTATTTCAACATGTTATTCTATTTTAAGAAGAAGAATTCAGGTGGCTTTTGAATGTTTTTGTTATCTCTTGAAACTTCCATGTTTGGTCGAATCTTAATGAACACTTCCTACAAGTAGATTGAATGACTACATTGTGCTTGTATATAGTATTTGTTCCTTGTTCTCTTCCCAACAATGAAGGGTTGTGGAATTTTGTGTCTATGATATCATTCATGGAAATTAACTTGAGGTTTTGAAATGTTGTAAAAGCATTGTCGCATCGCCACTTTCATGTTTTATGTTTACATTTCTTTCTACCCTTCTTCCCAAACTCAAGGAAAAGTCGACTTTCTATAAAAATCCTAGAGGTATTTTAGTGAGGTGCAAATTAGTCCCCCACTCACTGAATTTCCCATAAGACTATTAGAGAGGTGCAAGCTTTAATGATCAACATTTTTATTTTCATGCCTAGTGGGACTAGTTTCTGAACGTCTAATTAGAAGTTGGAAATGTTTCTTAAATCGGGCCAAGGAAAGAAGCTGTAAGTTTCATGCCCAGAGTCTGTTAGTTATTTTTCTTGCAACCTTCAATCCTAAGGAGAAACACAATGCCTAAACTAGGGGATTAATTGTTTAGGATAAGGAATTTTCACTATCAAGAGATTTAAGACAAGAAAATCCAACGAACACAGCCATGAAAGCCTTCTGCACTTTGAGCTCCACAACACTCGAGAGGGTGCTCCTAATTGTAGGCCTAATTTTAAGATAAAATTATGCCAAGCAACAAATTATAGACCTATGAAAGTGGATAGTTCTTAAGTGTATGAGTGTTGGGTATTGTATATTCTATCAAGTTCAAGCATAATCCCACTTACATTGAACATTACCGAGAAAAAATAACTTTAATATCTTCATCTCTAACACATAAATGGTTATGAGGTAAACTTATCTCAAATTCAGCCTCTATATTGTTTCAAACACCATGAAGATGGGTGAAATCACAATACTATGTCTCAGTTCTTTCCCAAGATGGACATTTACATCAATATTTTTAACTAGATCTTCATTTTGTGAGACCTATAGAAGCTAAACCATTAAGAATTTGAAGATGATGTAAACTAGTGATTTATGGAAATTTGTGTGTAGATTATAACTATATTTTTTTTAATTTTTCTTTGAAATAAATCTTGAATCTTTCAACATATCCTTTAATAACTAGTTTTAATCAAAAAACAACATTTTCATAAAGTAATGTTTGTTTTGTACAACATAAATTTTTTTTGATAAAGGATTAAATTATGAATATAGAAATTTAGATTCTCAACATCAATATCTATAGAAAGGATTATTTTCATAATTTTTTGTTTTGGTCATACATGTGTTCTATACAACTTAACTTTTTGTGTATATATCAAAATCCAATATTTTATTTTTTGGTGAAACAAGGACATCAATACCTAAGAAAAGGGTATTTTTTGAAATATTTTTATAATGGTTTACTATTTTTCCACCTTTGTACAACAAAGAGCTTGATGTTCACAAAAAAACCTATATTTAGTAAAATTAAAATATATCAAATCTATACTTGTTGGAAAGCTTGTTTCAAGGGCTACAATCTCTAAAAATATAAATTTTAAATGACATTATCTGATCCCTTAAAAGGTAAATAAAAAGTGGTTTTTTTTTTAGCATTTTGATAGGTGCGAAGGAGACTCCATTGTGGGTATGATTTAATACTAAAGGGGTTATATCCAAGGGGGTTTGATCTAAGGGGCTCTTATCTATCCCTCTTCAATTAAAACCCTTTAGATGGAGACTCTCAAGACTTAAATAATTATTTTTTCTAAGAACAATGATTTCAGGCAAAAATCAACACATCCCAAAAGTGAGACACACTATTGTGGCAACACCCAGATATATGAAACTATAATAACTTAAACATGAAAGAAAAAGGACTAAAACAATAGATATTTAATATTATTAGATTGTTTTTGAACATGATCTGGGTAATATCATAGATCAATGCCTAATCCTAAGGCATAGAGTCAAATCTAAGCTCATGAATGCAAACTTAAACAACTTATATCAAATTAGTGGCCATTTGACAATTAATGCCTTGCATTAATTACAACCTCTCATATTATTGCATAATCATACTTAAAGATCTATTTCATTCCCTCAAACCCACAATAATTTTCATATAGAGTTTAATTCCTAACTTGAAGAAACCCATACACAAATCACACAACTGTAAAAAGATCGCAATTACAAATCAATATATCATTGATATATTTAATCCATATGTTATCTAAGAATATAAAATGGAGATAAGTTTTGCAAAAAAAATTATTGATTTGCTCAAACTAATTGACAGTGTTATAGGATTTTGTAGATTCATATACTGTAAATAAAAATCCAACTCACAACTAAGGATTTTCTATTTCCTTCCCCTAAACTAGAAGTTCAAACACTATACAAATGAGAAAAGAAGAAAATATATAGAAGGAGAAAATCTAAAACTACATCTTCAATTGACATCTATCATTTTTAGCTCTCATTGATCTATAACTGCCTTTGCTTTCGCATCCATGCTTTGTTGTTAAAACTATTCTTGCAGCTGAAAAAATATCTCTATGAAAGTTTGGGTATGTGCAAGATCATAATGGGCCAAAAACTGGTGATATCTAAGTGATATGATGGCTCATGTGGCTGATAACTCTTTTTTTACTCAAAATTCATGAAATGAAAAGAGTTTTTCAAGGATATTATCAACTTTCCACGAATATAAATTATTATTTACTTTTAATTTAATAAATAATTATTATTCATTTTCTATCTAAATAACAACTAAAGTCCTAATTGATAGGCTGATTGAAGAACATCTATAGCTTTCAAACAATATCACATTTTTTGAATCCAAAAAATGTGTCACATTCCATGCTTCACATACTATAGGATTAAAAAAAAAATCATGAAGTTTTGACCAAGTTAAGGTGGTTAGACATATGAGTTTTTTATATTTTTTAAAATTTGTAATAAAAAAATCATAATTAATTATTTACTTGGAAAAAAATCACAAAAAAATATGCATCACATCGGGACATGAATCCCCTACTTATATCTAAAATCTTATAAAAAAACTATTTGCATTTTACTGTGGTTAGGGTGGTCAAACAGTTTAGACACTTAAAAATGACCTAGGCCTGCAAGCTCTATTTTACCACTTTCATCCTAGCATAATTACAACATGTCATTATGTCCTTGGTCCACATTTGACTATTAATTAAGTAATTCATTATTATTTAATTAATTCATGTCTATTGTATTCTTCATGATTATTAAATAAATAAATAAATAAAATTTATTCAATACGTCATTAATTGTCTATTGTCTTCTTACAATTAATTAGATTTATTAATTTATTTAATTACATTTATTTGTTTATTCTTCTTGATTATTAAATAAATGAATTTTAGTTGTTTATTTAATATGTCACCAATTCTCATAATTAAATAAATTTATTAATTTATTTAATTATCGGTCATAATAATAAATTTATTTAATTATTAGTCATAATCCTCTAAATTAAATAATTATTTTTAATTATTTAATTACCTAATTTAGCATTTCTCTCATTTTAAATAAATGAAATTATTTAAAATGAATTCATTTTATTAATTGTTACTTCATTTTAGTAAATAATCTGAGAAAGATTATTTATTGTCACATAAAATCATTATTTTGAATTAATTTAATTCAAAATGGTAATCTTCTTCCAAATATCAAGTAATTGAGCAAATTCTTGATTTTCCAAAAACTGCTTTTTAGTTCAACTCTTATCTTATTGATACATTGGTGAAACCGACACTTTTTCAATATTTTTTATTTAGTTTTCATTCGATTTTTTATTTTATTTTTTTTGCAGGTACAAGTATGGAAAACCGTATTTGATTTTTTTTGTGTCACATCTGATGCGTTGTGATGCATTCACAGACTAAAATGACACAACCATCCTACTAAACCACATACGAAGCATTGAAATCTGCATGTAAGAAACAAAAGCGCATACACAGTTTCAAACAATGCATTTGAATAACTGAGATGCACTCAAAAGTCCAAATGATGCATCTATCTATTAAAGCATGGTGCAGTTCCATGATGCATATGCTGCACAAAGTGATGCATTCACTCTATTGTGACACATTTTCCTGGTAATTTTTTTTGTTTCTTTATTTTTTTATGCATTCAGATTTTCTAGATTTCGGCATTCTGACTAGCATAGGTGTTTCTGGAGTTACTAATCTTTGTTTGCAGCATGTGGAATTTATATTTTATGGGTCCAAGACTATTTGTTCAAACTACTAATTTGTGGTTTTGCAGATTCGTTTGTCCAAGAAATCCAAATTTGAAAACATTTCATTTGGTGCACTTAAAATGAACATGTCTTCTATTTTTTCTGATTCTGTTTGAAAGTGATAGGCAAATATGCCCTCACCCTGTGCAAACTAGGTGATCAGAAAGCCAAACCCACTTTGTTTATGTGTAGCCCTGATGCAATAACCGAAGTATCCTCTCCCCTTGCTCACTCATACGATCCTGGGTGTAAGAGAACTGATTATTGCCTCTAAAAATTGGGCCTACTTGTAGATTTCATCACCCCAACATGACTCAAACTAGCAACAAAGATAAATCCAAGCTACCCCCGACCGGTATACAAATGTGAATCTTAAGGGAAAACCCAATATTATAAGTGTGGATATGTCATATGGATCAAGTAGTACTCCCCAAAACCCTATTGAGCTTAACCTCTTCAGGCAGGAGTGCTTCCTAAAGGGAGATTAATCTTGTGCCCCATGTATGGCCACTCAAATGAGGGTCTTGAATTAAAAACTCTTGTTTAGTAAGCCTAAAACCTTTTATTTTCTAGTATAACACTGGTCGGTGTGAAGCCTTCCATGTCTACGTAGTATTTAGTCGAGGTGATCAATCTATCATGGGAGTTTCATTGGGGTTCGAAGATTGGTTGGCCTGAGAAGAGAGTGTACTATAAGGGGGATCCCTTGCAGCCAAGCTTCTCAATTCACTTGCTACTGATATGCAATTGGGGAAACCCATGTGGAGTCTAGAAAATATTGTCCTGGCTTAACCATAGGATTGTATTTGTTATCTTATGTGCTTGATTAACTTTCAAAAATCATGTTTGCCAAGTGTTTATTGGATACTGAAAAAAAAAACAACACTCAAACATTTCAAATCAAACAGTCAAACTTAAAACAATTCGGGCTTTTGATCACAAATATTAGAAATTTAACTTTTTTCTACATCTTGCAATGCATCTATTAAACCACATTCACCTATCTTGAAACACACTTTCCTTCTGTAAAGCCGCATTTGAAATACTGAATCGCATTTGCCTTATGTAAATCCGCATCTAAAATACTGAACCGCATTTGCCTTCTACAAAGCCACATCTAAAATACTAAACCACATTTTCCTTCTGTATAGCCTCATTTGCAATATTGAACCACATTTGACATCTAAAAATCCGCATTCACAAAACTGCACTGCATTTGACATTTCCAGAGCCACAACACATTTGCTGCCTATAGCGATGCAATCGCCTGACAAAAAACCAAACACTATCTCAAACCAAAATTCAAGTCTAGACATCTTAGCCTACTTTCAAACATATTTTTCAAAAAGTCTCTGTCAGAAACAAGAATTGAAATTGCTCAAAAAATACATCATTTACATTCATTAGCTTGCATTTTAACCATAGGTTTAAAATTTCCAGATTTTAGTTGCATTCCCTAGGCATCATAATCATCACTTTTAGCATAAATTTGTCCTTAGGTTTCATCTTGGAAAACTTTGGATTAGTTCAAATCTCCACACTTTGCAAAAAAACCATTATTTTAAAAACTAGGTTATCTTGGGACTTGGTCATTATTCCTCTTTCCAGTCATTGTCCTTTTTGTGAGAACCTCCAACTCAATAGTGTAGTTAGGCAGGATCACTCATCATTTCAACCTTGTCATTTAGTCCCTTTAGCAATCCCCTTTTGATAACGAAAATTTTGACATAATTCAAGCTTAGAGTGGTTAGGCAAAGCTTTCTCCAAATATTGTCCAAACTTAGTCCTAATTTTAAACTTATACTTTGCATTGTGCACCTCTAGTCCTCATTTTGAACCTAGACTTGGCATTAATCATCTTATTCCTTTGTCAGCATTATAATCTTAGTCCTCATTTGACACTTTGGCTTTGACAACCGTGTCATCTTGCATCAATCAGTTCCTTAGAAATCATTCTTGCATTAGCATCCTTTATCAAAAATCCAAAACCATAGTTTTTCATTGTCATCCTTTATCCAAAAATAAAAAAACACAGGCTAGTGTCATCCTTGCATTTAGTCATCAGTTACATCACTCTCATTTGAGAAATTCCATTTTATGGTGGAAACTAGACTCCAAAGAAAGAAAAGACAAATGGAAAACTTTGGACAAGATTCTCATTCTAGTGTCACCAATCATACTTACGACCCAAATTGGACTTTTGACGACCTATTTAGCGACACAACTACTCAATCGCTTATGACCATACCATCATCATGCAAAAAATATTTTGAATTTTTCTTATGTAAGGATGAATATGGAAAACTACTTGAGGAAAACCTAGAGGAAGCAACACAAGATCCGGAGGTGGCCTACTTCGCAGAACAAATGGTCCTATATGACAGAGACAAATATTTAGCCATACTTTTAAGTGAAGGAGCTAAATTACCTCGTGGCTTCAACATTAACACTTTGAGACCACCATCTCCTGACCCTAATTTCACTAATATGAATAACATGTCCAATAGTGGTCAATCTCCAAACAGCACAAACAATACCTTTTTTTATGCTACTGCACAAACTGTCACAACGACCATGAGTGGAATATTCTTGGTCACCATATTCCCCAAATATCAACCCAAATGGCTACGGGAACATTCTGACATATTCATCCCATATTCATACCCATCAACACGTCCCCAAGCCAAACTTTCAATACCAACACACAAACCAAAACACATCATACATGTCACAACAAAATATCCCTCAACAATAGACCAACATCCACTCACAACAAATGAGGAACCATAGTGTACCAATCAATCCAATGTATGATGCAAAAAATGACCCTATAATCGATGCCTTACAAGCTAATCTCATGGGTCTAGACAAGACTATAGAAAACATACAAATATCCAGCAAGAAATCAGAAGTGTCATATGATTTATTTGTATATCCCTTTGACATAAACTTATACATGCCACCATTTCCTCTGTGATATGTGTCGCCTAGTTTTACCAAATATAGAGGAAAGACAAACCCTATCGAACATGTCCGAGAATTTGCGACCAACTGTATGGATGTCACCTATGAACAAACATACTTGTTGAGACTCTTTTCTAAAAGTCTTGCAGGTCCCGCCCTTGAATGGTTCTCCACTAAAAATGAGATCCAAACATGGGATGAACTTAAATGAAAATTCATAAAAAACTATGCATACAACATTAACGTGGACACCTCTATTACTAGCTTATGCAATCTCACGCAAGAGAATTCTTGTGAAACGTTCATCCCATTCTTCCAAAAATGGATAATTCTATCTAGTCATTGTCACATTGACATACTGGAAAAGGAAAAGGTTGGCAGGTTAGTACAAACACTTCTAGGTCCCCTAAAATATGCAATGTAGATGCATTGTTGCACAAATTTCATGGACCTAGTTGAAAAAGGTGTCCAGATTGAGAAAGCACTTATTGCAAAGGGAGAGCTAAAATACGGTCCTAAAAACACAAACGCAAATCATCCCATTGACAAAAATCAGTATTGGCTCAAGAACAAACACATCACCAATGACGGTGTGGTCGATGCCAAAACCATTAATGCAACAGGTCATGTACTCACCATCAAAGGAGTTCAAAATAAAAATACACCTCTGACCACACCCACACCAACTACCAATGCTATTCAAAATAATCCTGCTCAATTTAATCAAAGGGAGCCATGTCAACCACGATAGTTTAAAAAATGCACATACACTCCCTTGGGTGAGCCTATCAAAATTATCTTACAAAAACTTATCGAAAATGGTGTCATAACTTTGGAGGACCCTAAACCATATGACCCTGGTCAGTTCAAGCCATCATGGTGGGATGATAATGCATTTTGTGATTACCACTGTGTCAAAGGGCACAAAACTCCTTCATGTCATCAGTTACAAAATCTTGTGCACGACCTTATTGAAAACCGCACCATTGAGTTAGGACATCAACCGTTTGCATCTAATTCAGATCATACGATCGACAAGAATCCACTATAGGATCATGGTTTTGGTAATCCCTCCTCATCTAGCATGAAAAATAACAATAATCAAGCCAATCGCGTTTTTCTCACCTATAATAACGTCTATCCTACCTACAATTATTCTGGTAGCACTATCATTAACAGTCTTTGCGCTACTAATGAAGATAAGTGTGTCCATACTATTAGCATTAAAAAGGCCCTAGAATACAATGTCACCACACATAAAGGCAAGGTTACTATCCCAGGTCCCTCTACTTGTTAGCCTAAAATTACCATACCTAGTCCGTCTACCAAGCCATCTAACCCTAAACTAGAGTTCAGCCTTATTGAGCAATTAAATAAAACACCCACTCAAATATCCATTCTTGAATTGATTTGCATCTCGCCCACACATAAGTCCAACTTGGATAAAGTCCTACAAGAGTCTTCTATCCCAAACAACATTGATGTCAATAATTTTGAAACTGTGGTAAACTATTTGACTTCACCTCACCACATTTCATTTTCGGACACTGACTATTCCTCACCTAAACCATCTCATAATGACACCCTTTATATTGAGTTTTTTGTCCATAAACATAACATTAGATGAGTCTTAGTAGATGGCAGAGCAAAATTGAACATCTTCTCTTTAAAATTGGTTAAAGCTCTTGGCTTCTCTGATGCATGTGTGGATGCTACCAAGAGCATTATCATCAAGGCATGTGATGATGAAGAACGTGCTTCTATAGGCGTCATTACAATTCCAATTCATGTGGGACCAATTATTATCGATACAACATGCCAGGTCTTGGATTGTGACATACATTACAATATCTTACTTGGTCGCCCATGGATTCATGCCTTGAAGTCCATTCCTTCCACATACCACCAATGCCTGAAGTTACCTTTTAATAGTACTAAAATTACTATCCCAGGAGGTCCTTATCCATTCCAATACTATACAAATATGAGAGCCACTGCTGAGCACCAGGTACCCATTAATTGGGAGGCCTCAACTTCCACCTCTTCCAAATATATTGACCCATCTGCACTCACCAAATCATCCATATCCATTCCATCGACTTCCACCACACCATCTTCCTTGGCCTCCATACCAAGAAAAGACTTCCTGATCTAGGACCTTGGCTATGGAGAATTCAAACTAAATACGGCTTATTGTATCACCACAATACCTAAGCCACCTAAAGTTTATGGTAGACCATGTTTTGCAGTCGAACCTAAAACAACTTTCAATGTTCCAACAAAAACAGTATTCACCCTATGGGGAGATATGGGTAATGAATTCATTATCAACATAGGTAGTTAGATCTACACAGACCTAGAAGGATTACCTCCACTAATAGTGAATCTCTATGGAAATGGCTATGACGTATGCAAGGCACTAGGTTTTGACGACATAAGTGGCATTAGAAAATCCAACAATGGAAGGTGAGAACCTATTATTATTTCTGCACGACCAAGGTACATGCGGTTAGGATTTGACCAACTCAAAATTGGCGATTGATGTACTTATGAAATTTGAAGTGAGGACCTAATAGTTACAGAAAGTGTCGAGACACACAAAGACTCCCTTACCAAAACTCACTCTAATGCATGGGAATGGGGATCTGAGAAAACCCTTAACAACTATTATATTGACGAACTATTCCTAGCACCTGGCCAACCCCCCTTTGAAAAAAGATTCTGACAAGAATACAACATTGATCCTATTGATTGTCATTCTAAAAATAAGGAATGGGTAAGTATTCCTCGGGATCTAGAAGAACATAAATTATTGTTGGCAACATCTGAATCATCCCACCCTATTCTTGAGCCCACCCAAGAACCTAACATGTCTAAACCTACTATGCATGCCTCTAAAATGCTAGCTTCTAGTCATGATGCTGATAATTTTATCCCCTATTATGACTATGAATTTGACTCATATGAATCTGAATATGTTCCATCCATTTCATCTAACATGGAAGTTGAAATTGACAACTTTTCCTTCACACTTGAGGCTTCAATTTGCACACTTTTTGTATCTTCCCCATCTTTTACCAGCACTAATGATGGGATTTCCCTTGTTTACTCACAACTAATTGAATGGGACCAACAAGAACCACCAGTGATGGATATATTTTAGAATGATGAGGCAATAGTATAATTCATGGGGCTTTGGGAAGGCATACCATGGGGTGATCACAAAGTCAGATTCTTTATTGACCTAGATTGTCCAACTTACTTTGGGGAGACTGTGAAAACCTCTCTAAGGTGCCTAAGGATGGAGGATTGAACTTTCTTCCCATCACATAGGAAAAATAAGCTATGCTTATCAAAGACACAATGAAAGTTAACATAGCTATGCCAGAGAATCCTAAAATGGTTCTCTTGGCGGCATCATTATCAGAGGAAGAAAAAATTGAATTTCAACAATTTTTCACTGAAAGGAAATTTAACTTCACATGGTCATATGCTGACATGTCAGACCTTGATCCAGAATTGGTATTGCATCATCTTCCTCTAATCCTGGGAATCAAGCCTATCAAGAAAAAAATATGGAAAATGCATCCACATATTGCACTACTTGTAAAGGTTGAATTAAAGAAGTTACTAGATGTTGGATTCATAAGATCAATAGACTATGCTGACTGGATATCCAACATTGTACCTATTACAAAGCTAGACAAACAAATTCATATTTGTATGGATTTGAAAGATTTAAATAAGGCTTGTCCAAAAGATGATTTCTCGTTGCCAGAAATAGACATGATTTTTGATCTCATAGCAGGGTATGAGATGTTGTATCTCATGGATGGTTTCTCAGGCTATAACCAAATCCGCATTGCAACTAAAGATCAACACAAAATTAAATTCACATGCCCATGGGGGACATATTGTTGGAATGTCATGCCTTTTGGCTTAAAGAATGTAGGTACCACATACCAGAGAGCTATGACAATAATATTTCATGACATGATGCATATCTTAATGGAGGATTATATGGATGACCTTTAGGCCAAATATTTGACATGGAAAGACCATCTCAAGGTCTTGGAAGTTTTTTTTAGATGGATAGAAGATTACAAGGTTCGTTTGAACCCAAAAAAATGTGTCTTTGGGGTCACTTTGGGTAAAATGTTGGGCTACATAGTTTCATGAAGAGGCATAGAAGTTGATCCTAATAAAGTAAAATAAATTCTAGACATGCCACCACCAAAAGGAATTGGTGAGTTGAGAACACTTTAGGGAAGACTGCAGTCGATCCAATGCTTCATTGCACAATTGGCAGACCAGTATCAACCATTTCAATATCTACTCTGAAAAAGTATCCCCTTTATCTAGACATATAAATGCCACACAACCTTCAAACAAATTAAATAATATCTATTGACACCATGAGTCCTGATGCTACCCATTGTAGGCAAGCCATTGATCATGTATGTCTTCACAACTACAAATGCATTAGGGGCATTATTAGCACAAAATGACCATGACGAAAAAGGAAGAGCCATATACTATATTAGTCACACATTGATAGGATATGAATTGAAGTATACAACCATTGAACACGCATTTCTAGTAGTTCTCTTTGCAACACATAAACTTAGAAATTACATGTTGAATCACCAAACACACCTAGTAGCTAAGATTGATCCATTAAAGTATCTTCTAAGTCAGGCACCATTGATAGGTTGGTTAGCAAAGTGGGTCATGATTTTAAGTGACTATGACATACAATATGTTGATCGCAAGGAAATAAAAGGATAGGTAATAGTGGATCAACTTGCAGATGCATCCATCCAAGGTACTCATCCACTGATAACTAGTTTTCATGATGAGTCTATCTTTCATGTTTAACCTATATCACCTTGGAAACTATATTTTAATGTGTCCCACATTGGTCACGACTCAAGAGCTGGCATCTTGTTCATCACACAACAAGGGGATTCCATTCATAAGCCATTCTCGATGGCCTTCCCTTGTACTAATAACATTGTAGAATATGAAGCGTTGGTCATAGGACTCAAAATTGTAAATAAATGGAAAATTCAGACATTGCTAGTATTTGCGGATTCTTAGTTAGTTATCAACCAAGTGAATGATGATTATGACACGAAAGATGAAAAGTTGCTCCCTTACAAGCGAATGGTGGATAGCTTCATGACATATTTCAAAATGATTTCTTTTGAACAAATCCCAATGACACAAAATAAGGCAACTGATGCAATGGCTACTATTGGATCTCTCTTAGACATCCCCAAAAATGTGTCACAATTTGAGTTCTTAGCGGAACAACTATTTATGCCTACATATGACATCCCAGAGTTAGAAATGGTTTGTGAAATTATTGGTCCCACTTCACCTTGGTACCAGGACATCTATGATTATCTTAAGTCCCAAACCCTACCACCCAACCTTTCCAATAACCAAAGAAAGTCCTTTATCCAAAAATTCACTCAACATGCCATCGTCAGTGATAATCTATATCATTGTGGCTTTGATAACACCCTTCTTCATTGTCTCAACACTTATGAAGCCCAAAAAAATATACGATAAGTACATGAGGGTGTATGCAGATCTCATTCGAGTGGTCCAAATTTAGCTAGGAAAGTCACCAAACTTGGATACTTTTGGCCAGCACTAGAAAAAGATGCTCTTTAGTTTTTTAGAACATGTCAAAAATGCCAAGTGCACAATGACCTAATCCATGCACCTACACAGGAGCTGAGACCGATCACTTCTCCATTGCCCTTCGCACAATGGGGAATCAACCTCATGGGAAAGATCCATCCATCCTTCTCAAACGGCCATAAATTCATAATCACCACCACTGAGTACTTTACTAAGTGGATTGAATCCATCCCCCTAACTTACATCACCAAAAAGAAAATATCAAACTTTATCCTTAATTACATCATCTACCAGTATGGTGTTCTGTAGTCCATCATCACAAATAATTGGAGTCCATTCAATAATTAGGACATTTGTGAACTCTGTGAGCGATTCCACATCCAACATCACTTCTCCACCCCATATTATCCACAAGGTAACAGTCAAGCAGAGGCATCAAATAAAACAATTATTTGCATTCTAATGAAGACCATCAATGACGCTGGTCGAGATTGGCATTTACAACTCAATATTTCCTTATGGGCCTACCATACCAGCATTCGTACACCCACTGGCGCCATTCCATTTTCCCTTGTCTATGGATCAGAGGCCATATTTCCCATCGAGGTTGAAATTTCTTCTCTTTGAGTCTCCTTGAAGGGAATGATCAATGATGAAGAGTACAGATAGTCTCACCTACATGAGTTAGAAATGTTACAAGAAAGACAACAAAATTCTTTGAATCACTTATAGGCATATCAAAATCGTCTCTACCAAAGCTATTAAAAAAGAGTGAGGGTGAGAAAATTTGAAATTGGTGACTTGGTTCTCATGCAGAACCTAAGAAATTGGGTTGATCATGAAAAAGTTGGAAAGTTTGAGGCTAACTAGCTCGGTCCTTATATTATTACTGCAACATTAAGTTCTAGAGCTTATCATTTGGCCACATCTGATGGAGAAAATTTGACATAACCCATCAACAACCTACATCTACAGAATTTTTACACATAGCATTAGAGAGCTTGGCTAAAAACCTAAAATTACAGAAATAGAAAAATAGAAAAAAAATCGTCCCTTGATAAAAACTTGGCAAAAATGCATCTTGGTGACACCAAAAAAAATAAAAAATGACAAAAATAGTAAAAATAAATGAATTCGTCCAATAGTGAAAACTTGGCAAACAAGTGCTTTAGATAGGTACCATGGCAAAAACCTAGAAAACAAGTTCTAGGCATAGTCAATTGTTTCTCCACCATCTACTATTACTCTAATCGATTTTGTGCATGATCACGATAGCCTAACACATTCACGACCTTCGTCACATGTCTTGTCAATTCCAGCCATGGCTAGCATCAGTTGACATCACCCCTTGCATATCCTTGCCTTTTTTGCTGCATCAGCCTATGTCGATATTACTCAAACTATTTGGGGTCAATACATTTTATCACGTAACTGCAGTGGGTGTCGCACATGATCCTGCATTTGGAAAAAGTCATAAAAATCTGAAAAAGTCCTAAAAGAAGTCATAAAAATCTGAAAAATTCTTGAAAAATGTCATTAAAATCTTAAAAAGTCCTGGAAAAAGTTATAAAAATATGAATTTTTTTTGAAAAAAGTCATAAAAATTTGAAGAAGTCCTAGAAAAAGACCTAAAAATTGAAAAACGTCCTAAGAAAGCACAAAAACATCAAAATCAATGTCAAAATCCAAAAATAGAGTCAAAGTCGATGTTTGTCTTCTCAATCCAATCAGTCTCGTCAATCAATATATTTTGTCCATGTCCAAACTACATTGTCTTTGTGCATTTTCTATGTGGGCAAGATTCATCTTTGAATCCCCGAAACTTTAGGCCAGTCTTTCTAGGTTTGTCAAAATAAAATCATGATTCAAAGTTTTTTCCTTTAGACAAGGTCATTGGTTGTGTTGAACTATGAGGTCTCTGAGTGCACGATGTAGCCAAGGCCATCACCTGATGAGCCCCCGAGGCCGCACTGGGTCAGTCCATTAGGGTTCATAACATTACACTGGCACACACATCAAAAGTATTCAAGTAAGAACAAGTCATTTCCATACATGACAAACTCCTAAAATGAATTACGATAATCAAACCAGCATGTCAACATTGACATGTAGTCAACTTCAGTCAACATCGGTCAAAATTAGTCAAAACAAGTCAAATTTTCACAACCGATCAAACTATCCATTCTTTGTTATCTTTCAAATGTATCCTTTTGAATAATAGCCTCTATCATTTATGCTTTAGGATGTGTCCTTCCTAGGCATCATCACCGTCATCTGAAATTTTGAGGGATCCTCTCGACATCTAAGGATCATTCCTATCAACATTAATGTTCTTTTAGATGTGTTCTTTTGAGGAACAACCTCCATCATTTATGCCTTAGGATGTGTCCTTCCTAGGCATTGTTAGTGTCACCTGGCATTTCGAGGGATTCTTTTTGGCATTTAGGGATCAATCCTCTTGACACCAACATTATTTAGGATGTGTCCTTCCTAAATTTGGCAATCTTTGGCACTCATCATCTTGGCATCATAAAAAAAGACAGTTGGCATTCACACACACTTGGCACTTTTCTTTCACCTTTTCATCATGTTACTAGTTTTTCAGCGAGATCCCGACAATAGGATTTAGAGAAACAACAATGTCTCATGACATTTGTCTTGTCTTTCGACACTCATGTTACTAGTTTCTTAGCGATGTCCTGACTACAGGATTTATAAAAATAGCGACGTATCATGATAGTGGCTTTATTTTTTTCTTTCGAAAATCATGTTTCTATTTTCCTAAGGATGTCCTAGAAAAAAGATTTAGAGAAGAAATGATGTTTCATGGTTTGTCCTTCTTGTCTTTTTTCTACTTGTGGTTGGTTATGGAAAAAATAATGGGGCAATTGCGCTCTTAGTATGAGTCATGATCATCCTTGTCTGTCACTGCTTGTCTTATGTGTTGGTATGACCTTGTACACCTTGATTTATGTCATATCATGGTTTTTGTTGGCCATCACAATAATTTTCCCAATGATGATTAAGAGAAATAAATATTAAAGTCCTATGGTAATATATTGAAGGATTTGGTTTAGGAACTAACATGCATCTCCTTTTGTCTTGTCATCTTCTCTAACTCATCTCATGTAGGCATTGCATCCATATAATCATCCATATCTTTTACACTAACATTTCTTTGTCTCTTCATATTCTAGTCTTCTCATCAATTTCAAGAGCACACTCATGTTCTTGGAACCCATCTGTCCTCTTGAGGGGGCATATCGCTACCCTCTTCATCATTCTTCCTCATCTTATTTTGTACTAGGGAATATTTTTGACTTATTTTCTTTGTCACAATGCGACATGCTACATTATGACAAAGAGGGGAAAAATGTAGTCACTTAAAAATGACCTGGGCCTACAAGCTCTATTTTACCACTTTTGTCCTGGCATAATTACGACATGTAATTATGTCCTTGGTCCACATTCAACTATTAATTAAGTAATTCATTATTATTTAATTAAATCATATCTATTGTATCCTTCACGATAAATAAATTCTATTTATTTATTCGATACGTCATTAATTGTCTATTATCTTCTTACAATTAAATAAATTTATTAATTTGTTTAATTACCTTTATTCCTTTATTATTCCTCATTATTAAATAAATGAATTTTATTTGTTTATTTAATATGTCGCTAATACTCATAATTAAATGAATTTATTAATTTATTTAATTATCGGTCATAGTCCTCTAAATTAAATAATTATGTTTAATTATTTAATTACCTTATTTAAAATTTCTCTCATTTTAAATAAATGAAATTAATTAAAATGATTTTGTTTTATTAACTGTCACTTCATTTTAGTAAATAATCTGAGAAAGATTATTTATTGTCACATAAAATCCTTATTTTCAATTAATCTAATTCAAAATGGTAATCTTCTTCCAAAAATCAAGTAATTGGGCAAATTCTTTATTTTCTAAAAATTTCTTTTTAGTTCAACTCTTATCTTATTGATTTTTTGAATATTGCAAATCAAGCAATCTTATCTTCTTGATTTTCAAAAATCTTTATCTTTTTGACTAGTTATCACATTTATTCTCGACTGTCGATTTGATTTAATCAAATGGCATCTTGTCCACTCATTTAACAATATTTCCCTAACCCTAATGAGGGATTGTCACATAAAATCTCATCCACTGATTTTAGGCTTTGTCAGCTTTTAATCTCGTCCGTCTATCCAAAATTGCATTTTCTATAAAATGTCATTTTTTCTCACATTTTAGGCACCACTTCATTATTAGAAACCACTTGATTATTATAGAAATTTTATTCTTAGAAATCATTTTGCATTTAGCTTAGTTAATTTGATTAATTTTCATAGTCTTTTGTCATCAAATCCTTCAAAACTTGCATAGGACAATGTCATAGTCAAATTGCTCACACACACAAATATGAGGGCAACAATCATACGTTGCATGCTAGGAGGTGCTATGGAAGTGAATCATGGCAGCTTCGACATATATCTAGTATAATCGTTTTATTATTTTATTTCTCTGTATTCCATATTTTCTTTGGGTATTATTTAAACTAAGCCACTAAACCATTTACTAGAAAAAATAACCCATTGATACAGACAGACACCTACTTCTTATTTTTCCCCTAAATTTTAAGTACTATTGCATTGAAATTTCAAATTTTCACCAAATAGATTTAAAAAAAAAAAAACCTAGTATTTTAGAAACTACATTCAATTTTCTACATATTCTGTTGTTACATATTTTTTAAATAATATAGATAACTTATTCAAATTTTTACGTCAAGTTGCCTAACTTTGATTTTTTGAATTTTATTGCCACTTAAGGGCCTGTTTTTTCCATGATGATCCTGCACATACCCATCTTCATTCCATTTTATCTAGGTGGTTAAATTCACTCTTCAATTACTCCTATGGTAAAAAAATATCAGCTCCACTATAAAAAAACTTCACCCACTTTATTCTTCCTTGAAGTTGAAAATTTATTCCTCCACCATTTTTCCATGTTCTCTACTTTTCCCATGAAAACTCTTTTATTTGTTTTGGCCCATTTGTTGTATAAATTTTTTATCTCCAACCAATAAAATATTCACTTTGTAATGCCCCTTTCATTTTTTGAATTATGTTTTATTTTAATATTTGAAGGTCTCTAAAATATTTCATTGAGTAATGAAAATATTTTATCTATGCTCTCCATATTTCACTCCAACAAAGAAAATGCTTAATTGTATTTACTAGTGAAGTTTTTTACTTCGAAAATTACAAAAATATTTCACCCATGCCCTCTTTACCCCTTCATATAAAATTTTTTGCCTTAAAAAATGGAAAGAAGGCTTTGAAATATTGAGAAATAGTTTAAAAGGTAAAAAACCTTTCAAAATATTTACTTGGGCCCACCCTAGAGCCTATCCCTACCTCCCCATAATCCTCTTCTTGTGTCACCACCAACTTGCACGTGCTAATGAGAGAACATATTATGAAGCCCAAAATAAAATATTAACAATGCTAATGAAGGTTTAAAATATTTCTTTTTGAAACCTTTCATGAGATCCACCTTTTATTTTTTTCCAATGCCCATTTCTCCATTACACTTGATGACTGCAGAAAAGGAAATGATCAAGCTCATGGGAAAGCTGAAATTAAGGCTTTAAAATAAATCTTTTCAATAGTTCAAAATGGATTTATTAAAATCCAAAAATCTTTCCTCCTACTTCCGTTGCTACTCTACAATGATGTCATCCTTCATCTTTGTGGGCTATCAAGCAAGACTTGTTTTGGGCATGTGCAGGATCATGATGGGCCAAAAAGTGGTGATATGAAAAAGTAGTGTTTTGCACTTGCCAAAAAATGCGAAAAATCTTGAGTTTGCTCTTTTTTGGGTTGGGTGTTAGTACATTGCTCCATAGCAATGCCCAAGCCAAAGTTTTACAAATCGCATATCTTATTTGAATCAGACATCTGATTTGAATCAAATATCCGATTCGGGGTTGGGTAATATAAATGAGAAAAAGGTCATTTCAAAGTCATTTTAACACTTTGAAACCTCCAGCGATGCAAATAGCGACAATGAGTGCAAATCCGATATCAAATTTGAGCTAATATCAGATTTTGAAGGTAAGTCTTTTGTTGTTTTTTGTTTTAATCAATTTTTATTTGTGTTTTGTATAGTTTTAATTAGTTTTTAACATATTTTTATTAAAAAATAAGGGTTTTTATAGATTTTTATTAAAAACTAGGGTTTTTTACAATAATTTCAATTAGATTAATTAGTTTTGAACTTCAATCAAGTATGATGGCTAAGAATCAAAACCCACAAATACCAAAATATCCACCACCTCCACACCCATCAATTGAAGAGTTAATTAGTGAAAAATTGGACCAATTTAAGGGCATTTGTGATGTTTATAAGATAATCCCTCGATTAAGGAAGATGACAAACGCATTGAAAGAAATAATTAAAAATATAGAAACCCTCTCCACCCAACATAATGTCTTTATTTCATGGTGATAAAGCATTAAGGAATATTAATCCTATGGATTGTCTTATGAAGATGTGAAATATCTTGAAATAAAAAAAGCCCAAATAGCCTCTTTATTTGTTAACCCCCGCACCAGTTTGCTAGTTAATGTTAATAAACCAAAAATTTCTATAAAATTGTGCATGAATAAGGACATTGTAGATAAAATTTTGGATCATTGGTACATGGCTTTTGATAAACCACCCAACAACAATAGTGATGTACCATTTTACTTTAATAAAAATTATACACTGAGTTTGTGTTAGGGCATCATATCAATTACTTTGACATTAAACACTTCTAGAGCGTAGGTGGAGGTATGCCCTAGGATAGACCAAGGTTAGTTAGAGTAGTCTAGGGCCCATATGTTCCCTCTCCTCCCCTTCCTCAACCACCTCCAATATGTCATCCAGATATTATCGAGGATGTAGCCACATAGACTATTCAGGCTATTCACTCTTTGAGTGATCTTTTGGTTTCCCATACTGCTATAGTAGCTCAACCACATGTTGGTGATGTTTGTGATGGATCAAGTGTTGCTCGATCCTTCTCCTCAGGTCCATATATCTATGTGCCACCAGATATGCTTGCGTCCTCTTGTACAACCCACTGAGCATCCCTTGGACACATCTAATTATGACCTCCATGATGTGGATGTTATAGGAGATCAGATGAAGGAGATTGGAGCACACCCTACAGAGTCCTCTCCTGCTAGAGAGGATAATGTTGGAATATTTATACACCTATAGGATTTAAGTTGTAAATTCATAGCTTGCATTTATTTTTAAATGAAAATTAATAAGAGATAGTATCAACTACTAATATTTATTTACATGGTATATTTAAAAATTGATATCTGAGGAGGAGCTTACACAAGTAACTGATAGCACCCTTAAGGCCATTTAATTTGTCCTCGACATGCATGTGGTCTATATTTTTACACTCACTTATTTACATTTTATTATTATATACGTGCTTGTCATTTGAATTTTCACTAATGAAATTATATATTAACTTATATGTTTATCTTATTTTCCTTTGGTAGGAAACACCTAGAGCGAGTGAGGTGTAGTGTTGTCCAGACTTTGGAGGTGTAATGGTAGATAACGAAAAGGTAATTGAAGTAAAATTTGATTGAATTGAGTTTTTTAAGATCTTATAGTGATTATGCATACATCAATATAGATTGGTAGTTTCATATACTTATCATTTTTATGTACAGGCAGTTATGAGCTACACATCCTTGTTGAAAAGTGTCACAATGCCTAAAGGAGTAGGTGTTTAAACACCTCAAGGAGGAGTTGTCAAAACACCCGAAGGAGATAAAGAAAAAGAGATGCCTAAAGAGGTATCTATTTATTTTATTTTATTTTTTGTTTGGTAAATATGTTCCTATTACTGAAAATTATATGCTAACTTGTATCAATTTTATGTTTTTGTTCACATATATAGATTCGAATTGAAAAATTTGATATGATTTGTTCTTTGAGAGGGGTATATTCTAGAACTCTTGACGGTTTGAAGAGACATATATATGAGGTAATTAAGATTTCAATTTTAGAGTTCAATTGTAATTCAATTTATATTGACTTTAAAGTTAATTATTCAATTTTAAATTATATAATATAACTATTCTCAATTATGGTTTGAATTTTTCTTGTGCAGTTCCTTCAAAGCCAAATATTACTTCAAAGAAGCTTCATTTTAATGATCCACTGGTAGTTTAGGATGAGATAGATATTTTGACATGTATATTTTGAATAGATATCAAGATGCTCCATTTTGATGATCCACCAATAGTTTAGGATGAGATAGAAATTTTGGAATGTATATTTTGAATAGATATCTATTAAGCCTATTCCACACATGCCTCATTCAGAATGAGGAAACTCTCTTTCTTCTTTTTCTCACCGGGTCCCTTTTTCTTTGCCTCATTTTTTGTGCCCATTTTTGCATCCTTAAAGATCAAAACATTCTCAAAAGTCTCTTTTTAAGTTTGACCAAAATTTTCCTCTTCAAGAAATTGTAAAATTTTAAGCCATTTCAAGTTTTTTCTATCTATCGACCTTTCTGGCATCCGTGGCTCCTCCCGAGCCCGGACCCTCGGGTTTCCCCTCTCGGGTTTCTATTCCGGTCCTGCCATTCCAAACAACAGTTGTGCTAAGTATT
The DNA here is from genome assembly GCA_007115665.2 of Sequoiadendron giganteum. NCBI lineage: Eukaryota > Viridiplantae > Streptophyta > Pinopsida > Cupressales > Cupressaceae > Sequoiadendron > Sequoiadendron giganteum. The sequence continues at coordinate 815,180,913 of CM021102.1, forward strand.
TTTGGCCCTTCGAGCCTGACCTGTCGAGATTCCCTTCTAAGATTTCTCTTTTGACTTTTCTGTTCCAAGCAACCACAAGCTTTTGTCTTCTCAAACCTCGGACGATGGATCTCCCATCACCATTTGCATTTCACTTAGCAGATATTTGAAGCGACCATTCATCCGCATCTTTTCAGACCCTAGAGTGTCATCATCCCATCGTCATCTAGGAAATTGAAAACATCTACCTCACCTAACACCATACCAAGCATTTAATTAGACATTAATGGTGTTGGGGGTTATATAAATAGGTTTTCGACTATCATTTTCACATGACAGACATGATTAAAAAAGACAACACCGCCCCAACAATTTCTACCACCATCCCTGAAATTCTTTTTCGTTGTTCCTCACAAATTTAGTAGAAATATTCTTTGGGGTTTTGAGGTATATTCACCATCTACATGCCTTGTCTTTTTTTCTTCAAAATCCTAGCTTAAATCAAGTAAAACGGTAAAATGAACTAAAATTTGGTAAGGTAGTACCCCAACCTAAAAACCCATGAATTCTAAAATTGGAAAATCCATTATCTGATCGATGAAATTTGAAACCGAAGCTCCACCTCTCCATCATTGTTCTTCAAAACAATCGATGATGCCTCTCGGGCTCAGACCTCCCTGCGGCCATCCGGGTGCAAATTTGAACTTAGAAAATAATAGTGTCCACCTCGCTCTGGGTCCCAGTCTCCAGAATTCCCTTCTCAGGTTTTCGTTGTGCTTCCGCCATTCTGAACGACCTTCCTCGAGCAACTTCTTGAGCCTCAGACCCCGGGTGTGTAAATTCCATCTTGAAACTTGTAGGAATATCAGAACATACAAGCTGTCCCCGAACCTTGACCTCCAAAATTCCATGTTGCTTTTGCCATTTTGGACGGCTGTCTCGGGACGTCTTTTTGAATCCTAGACCCCGATTGCCTCTTTTCCATGCATAAAATCTAAACAAGAAGCAAAATTTCCAAATGATGTCCGGACTCCAGACTTCGAAATTTCATCTCTAGGATTCACTTCTGATTTTGGCATTCCAAACGGTCGAACCTAACCATCTTTTTGGCCTCCAAGCTCTGACCTTTGGTTCATCACCAGGCTTTTCTTAACTGATGAATTCATCTCTAGGGATTATCCTTCGGACTTCCATTGCCATATTGTCACCTACCTTTCTCCATTTTTCATGGTTGTCCCGTGACAACCTCCCAAACTTGGGAGATTGACTCTCAGAGTGTCGTCTTCCCTACGTCGTTCCAGATGGCCATCCTGCAGCTCAAACCCGAATGCCTTAATGGGGGCTAAAATGGACTCCAAATAAAAAAAATATTTTGACCAACTTCCTAATTTTTTTTCTTTTTTCATGCCCAGACTGTGTTTGACCAAATCCAAAACCAAAAAGGTCATTGAGAGTTCCATGCCTCGTTTTCCCTTCCAAACGACATTCTGCCAAGTGAATTTCGGCCCTAGGAACCCATGTTACCTATCTTTCTTCATAATGATGTTTTATTGAGTGTTAGAAATTTATCAAATATGAATGATGATTATGGATCTAACCTTGTTGTGCAGGGATTTGTCTGAGGTCACTTTTCCATGATAATGTTGCTATTTAATGTCTTTTTGTGTGGGATTTATGGAATCCAGTGTAGAAGCCCCTAGTGCCACCAGGGAAAAGGACAAAAGATGTTTTAAAATGTAATATATATTTGGGGGTAGGTGAAACCCTAGTGTAAAGTGCATCTTGGCCACTCATTTTTCTTTTTGAAAAACTATAAATAGAGGTCCCCTCCTCTCATTTTAAGAGAGTTGAGTAGTTGTAAAGGCATGTTGCAAAAATTTCAATAGAAATACATTGACTTGGTGCATTTCTGGATTTCTTCCCATGTTGTATGATTCTTCTCCCATTAGTTAAAATTTTGATTTAAGTTATTTTTTTTACTTTCAGTTAGCTTTGGTGGATTTAGTATGTTGTCTCTAGTTATGAAGTTTTTTGTTGTGTGTATGCTTTCCATGTCCATACTTTTAGTCATGTGCTACAGGTAGGTGACTATGCAAAGTTAGTCTGGACTATAATTCCATAGGTTCTCTTTAAACTTAATATTTTTTCACATTTACATGGTGAATGAATGCTGAATATCTACAGTCCTTAGAAGATAGCATAGATTTCATGACATTGTAAGAATTTTGATTAAGTAAAATCCTATTTTAAGGAAACTATCCACAGTAGGAACCTCCATGATCACTATTCATTAGTAGTTGCAGGTCTAGGAACCTTCCTTCTTGCTTGCCCCTTTTCCCTTTTTTAAGAAACAACCTGTGCTAAGGTTCATTGCACATTCTAAAGCCAAATCCAACGAAACAATGGAATTCTTAACTGTTGTTTGAACCTATAGTGAAGTGCACTAATTTCCTACCCAAAGAACTCTATTCAAAGACCCGATCCTCCTACAAATTTAAATTCCATAAGGCCACCTTGTGATTGCAAAAAATTGCATCAATCAACTGATATATTCCAAGCATCATCATGACCTGACATCCGAGAGACCTTAGGATAGTGTTCTGCAATTCGATTGTGGAAGATTGTCTTTCAAGAGAAGTAATGCACCTACGTATTACCTGTGTTGTGAAGTGCATAAAAACACCATCAACAAAATTGGTGCTAGAAGGAGGGCCTTTTAGAGATAAAACTAGAATGAATTGGGTCATTCTCCCTTGACAGGTTTCATTGAGTCTTGAGATCTACGCTGAATAAAGGATAATTTTAGGAATTATAGCCACTGTCTAAGCTAAAAGAGCTAAATGAAGGGAGCCATCCATCATTGACTCATCAGATCAACTCAATTTTCTTTCATCTCCATCTTCTCCAGCATCATTGGAAGTACCACCTTCCACTCATCTGATCCAAACAGCCTTCCAGGCTGCCACTCCATCTGGGCTGAACACTCCCTTTCAGCCAAACACAATCACTAGCCCTGCTATTGTCCTATCAATTGTTGTTGCCCATTTACACTTACAAGCCAATTTGGTGCAACCACCTCCATTTCCCCCTCCAATGGCATGGCTAGGAAATAACCCATCTCCTTTGGCCTTCAACCTCTACCACAATATGCTAGATAATCTTGATAATTTCTGCACAAAGTTCAACTCCTAGGATCCATAGAGGACAACAGAGGAACATGTCAAGATCTTTGAAATCTCCCTAAAGGCTAGGAAAATCATATATGAAGATGTGGCTTGCACACTCTTTCCCTACTCCTTAGGGGAGGAGGCTTTCTACTGGTACATCAATTTTCCATCCAAAACTATCAACACATGTGACCTTCTGAAGAATGCTTTTTTGTAGAAATTCAAGACCTCGATTAGCCCCATAGATTCATACCGACACTTCATGTCAGTTCAAAGAGAGATTAATGAATTGATCAGTTTGTTCAATGACCATTTCCATAGAGTGTACACTTGGCTGCAAGCCCCATACATTTTCAATGATTTTTTCCTCTTACCTATTTACTATGCAGCATTAGATGACCTCACTTCAGCTCTAGTGAAAAGAATGTGACCATAGCCCATTAGGTTGGTAGATGCATATGTTGATGCCATTATTGCCAGCACAGATTTACGGTAGAAAATTTCTAGGCTACTACCTTCTCTCAGGAAAACCGCACATCTAACACAAATTTAGGGGCTTACTCAAGCCTTGTAGCATCATACACCCCTATTGAGTCTAGTGCCACAACTACCTATGGTTCTACATCCTGGGTAGTGAATGAATCAGGCGTATTCGGTACCTCACTACTTGCTACCCCAGTAGCAGCATTCTCATGCTCAACCATCCCAGGTGTCAACATAATTCCAAGCAATTGAATTCCAACCCATTCCACAAAATCAGCCGGTTGCATAGCTTGTGTTCCCCCAGAATTCGGCATTGCAACTAGATAATGCTGAAAAGGACCAGATTGATGAGCTCACATAAATGATCAAGAAGATGTGCACAAAAATGACACACTTACGAAATCAAAACAACCAGCTGCAAGCATCACAAAAAAGCATCCAAAACAACCTTAATCATGATAACCAAGATCAACGTGAAAGTCGAGACAGTCAGGATGCTAGCACGTCGTTCAGGTAGAATTATGACAAAAATTGAAATTCAGGTAAGAAATTTGACAGAAGGCCCTTCCAAAGGAAAAAAAGACATGGAAGACATAACCCAAAAATGGTGGCATTCCTAGGCCTCTTCCTTAGCCCAGCATCAATGAGAACCCTGCAAGCAAAGTTTAATTGGTGGAGGCTACTCTATCCGGTTGGTGTCGCATACACAAAACAAGATGGCATTCTGAGTTGGATTATCTCGAATTCCAAACTACTACTAAGATTTTCCAAGTTGAAGTCTCGAATGCAATGGAAAATTCAGGGTGTAGAGACATTGTCTCGTCCAAACCATACGACTCCTCGGTGTTGGTGGTGAACCAGGCTCCTTTCCCAAAGGCTAAATGCAATGCGCCAGAGTAGGAAGGGGCCAATTTGAATAGCAATGATAAAGTAGAGGTAAGTTCTAAAATTCATTTGGCTCAATTTTTTGATTCAATAGATAATGGTTCTAAAGAAGACGAAGAACAGCCTAGGGAATACAAGGTCCAGATGTTTCACCAATGGACTATCCCATACAACCTCAGAAATAGACAAGTTGGTGGTCATGCTGGAGGTCCTTTCATGACCTCCAGTTTGCCAAATAATTTCAGCACCCCTCCAGATCCAAATGCAAGTAATAACTCAGGTTTCCCCTGTACACCCACACCGTATCTCAACAGAACAACAATCAAAACTAAGCCCTCAGCTCCTCCCAAAACATCTCCTATGATCAAGAAGTTGAGTAGATGGGGGAGTATATTGCTGAGTAATTTAAAAAATTGAAGCTAAAGGTGTTTGCATTTGAACTTCTAAGGGTGCCTACCATCAGGAATGCCTCTTTCAGAATGATAAATGGGGCTCCATCATAGGGGCCAACTCAAGAAACTCCCAAAAAGAGGGTTTCCTTTGATGATCAACAAAGTGAGTTAGTCATTAGGAAAATCTTAAATAGTAAGGTTGACCTCCCAGCAAGTTAGCAAGAAAATAAGTAGTCTGACAGAGTAACTAATTAGGTACCAACCCAAAGCAAGGGAAACAAAAAAGACAAGGGCCAAGTCACCCAGGTGGACATTTCCAGAGGATTGTTTGAAGGGAAATTCAAAACTCCTCCCTTTCTGACCACCATTCGTGTATTCAGGAAGAGCCTCCACAACTCCCTGCTTGATTTAGGAGCTTCAACCAATGTCATGCCCTTGAGCGTATGCAAGCCACTTGGAATAACACCAACTCCTTCCCGACAAAAGGTGACATAGCTTGACAAAACTGAAATCAACATAGTAGGAGAAATTAATAGAATACCTATGCAAATTGTTGTTGATCATTGGATCCAATAGACCATAGACATTCAGGTGGTTGATATCTTAGATACGTATGGTATAATCCTAGGAAGGGATTTCACAAGGGCTTTGAATAGATACACCATGACTGATTACTCGCATATGTGGCTTCCATGGAAAGGAATTCTGAATCAGATTTGGATTGATCAGGAACCATAGATGAGGTTCATGATCACAAAGTAAAACAACATGAATGAGGTGTTGTATGTTGAAATAGATCTGGGGAATTATTCCCTAGTATCGTGTGGAAACGAGCAGGAATGCCTTGAAGAAGAGGGAACAAGCGCGGTCTTCCTTGTATTATGCAGCCCGCCTACTGATTTAGCCAATGCCTCTCAGAGCACTGAAGTGTTGATAGAATCAGATGATGAAGAGTTAGGAGAGGATGACAGTCTTGGACTATTGAATGGTTTCCAAGATTCCATGGAAAACTATGTTCAGTACTAGCTTATTCTAGGAACTCGAATGAATTTTTAGAAAATCTTGCTCCCTAACTAGTGTAGGGTACACAATGATGCCCACTTAGAATTCAATTTATTTTTGTATCAAACAACAATTGAACATGTTAAAATATAGGCTACTCTGTAGGAGAAAGAAAGATCAACACCACAAGAACAAGCATACTTTGTCCCTGCACCTCTAAAAATGGTTACTGAAATGAAAGCCCCATTGAAGGTGAAAGTCAGGTCTATTGTTTCTACATTCAAGGATTCTTTTGGATTTTGGACGTTGTGCTTTGATGGGTCTAAATCCAAGTACAAAGCTGGGGTAGGTTTTGAATAAATCAATCCTAGAGGTAAGTCATACTTTGCTGCTCATAGACTTCAGTTTTATTGTACCAATAACGTAGTAGAGTATGAGGCTTTTTTTTTGGGCCTCTTAATGGCATTAAGAAAAGGTGTCAAAATGCTCCAAGTGTATGGAGATTCAGAGTTGGTCATAAAGTAGGTTAGGAAGCTTTATTCCTGCTATAATCAAAGACTCATGAACTACAAACACCGTGTATGGGATCTACTAGAAGGACTAGATGCATTCAATGTCCAATTGATCTCACATGCTCTGAATCATACTGCCAATGCCTTGGTGTAGGTAGCGAGCATGCTATAGCCATTATCCTTATCTGACCTCAAAATATTCACGGTGGAGCTCACCTTTGTCCCATGAGTGCCAGATAATGTAGCCAACTTCCAGGTATTCAATGATGACAAACACACTAGATTTAATCACCAGTTCGAATGTGTTTTCTATGCAAATAATCAACGCGGTGGAACCTCAAGAGGAGAACTAGGATATAGAGGGGATTATCAACATAAATACCAATACCATCCCTAGGGGGATGGTCCAATTAGAGCAAATCTTTGACTTGGATCAGATCAGAGTTCAGGACTAGCAAGCTAAGAAGGATACCATCAGCGGCAAATGTGACACTTACAATCTTGGAATGACTGGGAATTCCAAGAACGTGTTCATTGGTAATGTGTGTGCTCCTAAAGAAAGAAAGGGGATAATTGAGTCTCTACAAAAGTATCACAACATCATCACCTAGAGCTACGAGGATCTCAAAATGTAAGATACATCAATTATCACCCACACCATCCCACTCAAATTAGATGCAAAGCCATTTTGGCAATAGCAGCACCTTGTCAATGCTTTGTTGGAACTAATAATATATAAGGAGGTACAAAAGTTTATGTTAGCCAGGATCATTTTCCTAGTTAGACACTCCACATGGGTGTTAAATCAGGTTCATGTTAGAAAGAAAAGTGGGGAAGTAATATTGTGCATCGACTTCTGCAATCTGAACCGAGCCTCAGAAAAGGAAAAATATCCTGTACCCTCATTGGATGAGGTGTGGTAGATAGTAAATGGCTCCTAGATGATGTCCTTCCTAGATGGATATTCGGGGTATAATCAGGTTATGGTACAATACAAAAATCAACACAAGACAACATTCACCACCAAATGGGGAACTTTCTCTTATAAACGAATATCATCTAGAATAATCAATGTTGGTGCCACTTTCGAGCATGCCATGGATATTGCATTCAAGGACCTGATTGGAAAATGCATAATCATCTACATGGATGATTTGATAGTGTTATCAAAGTAGTGGGGTAATCACGTCATAGACCTATGCAAGGTCTTTGAAAGGTGTCACGAATTGGGGGTTTCCCTTAATCTGCAGAAGTGCATCTTTGGTGTCAGTGAAGGGAAGCTCCTTGGGCATGTCCTGCCACAACGGGGGATTTCTATTGATCCTGAATATATCTAGTCAGTCATGAAGATCGAGCTGCCAGGAAGCAAAAAGGAATTAAAATATTTTTTCAGAAAGATCAACTTTGTCTGCAAGTTCATCATAGGCTTCACAGAAATTTTCAAACCACTCAAGTCTATGCTAAAACAAGACGCTAAGGTTGAGTGGACCCCAAAAGCAAAGAAAGATTTTGGGGAAATTAAGAAAGAAATTGCTGACGCCCCTATGCTAGTCAACCCCAACTATATGAAGCCCTTCTACATCTACTCATTTTCTTTGGATCATTCTTGTGCCAATATCTTGACACAAAAGGATGGTGAGGGGAGAAAACATCTGATTGCCTTCATGAGCACCCATCTGAAGGATGCTAAACTATGCTATCACAACATTGAAAAACAAGCCTATACCCTTGTTAAGGGGGTCAATAATTTCAGGCATTATATCTTGTGCAACAAAGTGTTTGTTATAGTTCCTGACCCCGCAGTGAAGACATTCCTCATACAGAATGAGCTAGGAGAGTGAAGGGAAAAGTGGATCACATTGTTGCAGAAGTATGATATGGAAATCCAATCGATGAAGTTGGTAAGAGGGTAGGCACTTGCCAAGACAATGGTAGAGGTGGCTATTGATGTTGGACCCAAACTCAAAGTGCAACAATACCAATTGGAGGATGTCTCTCCAAGGGAATGGTACGATAACATAGTGTATTACCTACTGAATTATAAATGCCCACCTCATCTATAGGGAGTCCAAAGGCAAGACCTTAGATTGAAAATATAGAACTACATATTACAGGGCACCATATTGTACAAAAGGAATCATGAAAGTATCTATTTGAGACTCCTTGGTAAGGAGGAAGTTGATTGTGGTATAAAGGAATTTCATGATAAGTTCGGGATTGGTCATGGTTTTGGTTTATCAACTACACATCAAATATTAAAGGTCAGGTAATATTGGTCCACCACATTCAAGGATGCTCATGGTCATGTCCATACCTTCCATGTGTGCTAGACCACTACCACCCGATAAACGAGTGTTTATTTTCCTTTGCAACCTTTTTTGGAGGTAAGGTCGTTCATGTAGTGGGGTCTTGACTTCATTGGTTTGGTAAGCCCTCCATCACCTGTTGGACATAGGTACATTCTGACTGCTTCTGATTATTGCACTAGATGGACGGAGGCAATAGCTTGTAGGCAATGCATAACTTAATTAGTAACTAATTTTTTGGAAAGTTTTATTTTAAATCGCTTTGGTTGTCCTTATGCTCTAGTATGCGATAACGGTCCTACGTTTTCTTCATTAAAATTCTCAGGTTGGGCCTTTGATTATGGTATCACCCTTAATTTTTCCTCCAACCACTACCCTCAAGGAAATGGACTTGTTGATTAAACCAACAAGAAATTGATCACCGTGATCAAGGAATTACTAGATAGGAATCCCAAAGAGTGGCATACCCAACTTCATTTCACCCTTTGGGCGGATCGCACCTGTCACAAGGCTGCCCTTGGAGATTCCCCATATCATCTTGTTTATGGCTTGGAGCCCATTTTCCCTATACACTTGAAAATCCCTACCCTCTAGTTCATCAATTATTTTCATGAAGGAGGAGACCGCAAAGAAGCTTGCCTTGTCGAGCTGCTGCACCTTAAAGAAGTACGAGACCCTACAATAGAAAATTTTTCCAAAAAATAGGGCGTAGTGAGAAGATGGTTCGGCCGCTGAGCCAAAATTAAGGCCTTCTGCATTTCTGATCTAGTCCTTTACTAAGACAAGGCCCATGAAAAGAAATGGGGACACAAAAAATTTGACAAGCTTTGGCTTGGCCCCTTTCAAATTGTTGAAATCCTTGGAGATAACGCTTTTCGCTTAGAGACTTTGACTAGTGAAGATGTCCCATTTCCTGTCAACGGGAAGCACCTTAAGCATTACTTCCAGGACTGATCTCTTCCAGAGCTATTTGTGTAAATACCTATACATAGGTTAGAATTGGTTCCCTACTTTGTCCTCCAGCTATGCTCTATTTCCTAGCTGTTTTGTTTTGAACCTTGGAAGATTCTTCCCGTTCTATTATGGTGGTCATGCTCGGCTTGTGAAATGATTTTCCTTGCTTCCCACTTTCATTATGTTCTCTAGATAGGCCTTCATTCCCTATTGCTAACATCTGAAAGGTCCTAGGAATTGGTCTTCAACTTTCAAACTCTAAACTAACCCAGGATGGCATTGCGCTTGAATTCCTTACGTTTATCATGGAACACACGGAAACACATTTTAAAATTTCCAAAGAATGGTATGGTGATTACTGAAAAGGCTAGATAAGTGAAAAATCTAATTATGCTCTAGTGACCACTGTGATTCCCAAGACCATAGTGAGCTTCATTTCTTACGTGGTTGAACAAAAGAAAAAAAGAAAAATGCTGAAAATAAATATCAAATGAAAAACATTGACAAAGTGAAAATAGAAATCATATGGGTGTGTGAATATCTCTACTAGGGCTATGGACACCTAGATCGTAGTAGAGCTATGTTCAAGGGATCACAACAAAAAATTCATTGGGGCTATGGATACCTCACTAGTAGTAGAGCAATGTCTAGGTTACTTTTGGGGTCAAGAAAACTACATAGCTTATCCCTCCTGACCGGTGGTTTCTCATGCTATCTCTAAGGAAAGTAACTGAACTCACCATGCACACACCTCCATGATGATGTCATGGCATGATTCAATCTCACCTTCCTTAACCTACTCTTTGTTCAGCTTTGAAAATCAGCTTTGGTGTGGGAAACTAGAGATCATGGGTTCCAAATGAATATTTATCTTTAGAACGCCAAGAGTGTTCTCTTAGTGGAGTCACCATTTGTTGTGCCTGTTCTACACATGCTCCATTCGAAATGAGGACCCTCTCTTTCATATTTTTCTTGTTGAGTCATTTTTTATTTATCTCATTTTGTGTGCCCATTTTTTCCTCCTTAAAGGTCAACACATTCTCAAAAGTCACATTTTAAGTTTGACCAAATTTTACCCCTTGAAGAAATTGCTAAATTTTAAGCCATTTCTAGTTTTTCTTGTCTGTTGGCCTTCTTGACATTCGTGGATCCTTCGAGGCCCGAACCTTCAGGGTTCCCCTCTCGAGTTTCCATTATGGTTCTACCATTCCAAACAGCAACTGCACAAAGTCTTTCCGGCCCTTTGGGCCCAACCTGCTAGGATTCCCTTCGTAGGTTTCTCTTTTGACTTTTCCATTCCAAACAACCACCAGCTTCCATCTTCCTAGACCCCAAACCCTAGATCCCGAAGCTCCCATCATCGTTTACATTTCACTTGGCATATTTTCAAAGCAACCATCCGTCCATGTCCTTCCGGACCTCGGAGTGTCATCTTCTTGCTGCCGTCCCAAAAATTGAGCACATCTACCTCACCTCCCATTGTACCGGGAATTTAATTGGACATTAATGGTGTTGGGGGTTATATAAATATGTTTTCAACTATCATTTTCACATGAAAGACATGATTGAAAAAGACAGCACCACCCCATCAATTTTTGCCACCATGCCTGAACCTCTACTTCATCGTTCCTCACAAATTCAGCAAAAGTGTTCTTCGGGGTTTGGAGGTATGTTGGCCATCTACCTCTCTTGTCTCTTTTTCTTCAAAATATTGGCTTAAATCAAGTAAAATAGTGAAATGAAATAAAATTTGGTAAGGTAGTACCCCAACCTAAAAACCCAAGAATTCAAAATTTGGAAAATCCATCATTTGACCGATGAAATTTGAAATAAGAGCTCCACCTCTTCATTGTTGTTCTTCGAAATAGTCGACGGTGCCTCTCAGGCCCGGACCTCCCCCCGGCCATCAAGGCACAAATTTGAGCTTAGAAAATGATAGTGTCCACCTCACCTCTGGGTGCCGACCTCTAGAATTCACTTCCTGAGTTTTCGTTGTGCCTTTTCCTTTTTTAATGGCCTTGAGCAGCTTCCCAACCCTCAAACCCTAGGTGTGTTAAGTCCATCTCGAAACTTGTAAGAATATCAAAATTTCCAAGCTGTCCCTGGACCCCAACCTCTAGAATTCCATGTCCATAATTTCATGTTACTTTTTCCATTTCGAACAGCTATCCCAAGACATCTTTCTAACTCCTGGACCTCGGTCGCCCCTTCGCCACACATAAAATCTAAACAAGAAGCGAAACATACAAATAATGTTCAAATTCTGGACTCCGAAATTCCATCTTCGGGATTCCGTTCTAGTTTTTCCATTCCAAATAGCCGAACCTAACCATCTTTCTGGCCTTCGGGCCCCAACCTTTGGTTCAACACCAGGATTTTCTTAACTGATGAATTCATCTCCGAGGATTACCCTTCAGACTTCCATCCCCAGATTTTTGCCTACATTTTGTCATTTTGCACGGCTGTCGTATGACAGCTTCCCAAACTCCAGAGCCCAACTCTCAAAGTGTCATATTCCCTATGTCATTCTAGACGTCCTTCCTACAGCTCAAACCCGAACACCTAAATGGGGGCTCAAATGGACTCCAAATTGAAAATGGACTTCAACCCACTTCTTAAAATTTGGTCTTCTTTCATGCCCAACCTGTGTTTGACCAAATCCAAAACTAAAAAGGTCATCGAGAGTTCCATGCCTCGTTTTCCCTTCAAAATGACATTTTTCCAAGGGAATTCCGGCCCTACGAACCTGGGTTACCTTTCTTGCTTCATAACGATGTTTTATCGAGTGTTAGACATTTATCAAATATGAATGATGATTGTGGATCTAACCTTGTTCTGTAAGGATTTTTCTGAGGCCACTTTTCCATGATAATGTTGCTAATTGACATCTCTTTGTGCAAGAATTATGCAATGTATGTAGAAGCCTCTAGTGTCACTAGGGAAAAGGACAAAAGATGTTTTCAAATGTAATATATATTTGGGGGTAGGTGAAACCCTAATGTAAAGTGCATCTTGGCCACACAATGGAATTGAATCTTAGCCCCTCCTCTCATTTTAAGAGAGTTGAGTTGTTGTAAAGGCATGCTGTAGAAATTTCAATAGAAATACATTGATTTGGTGCATTTTTGGATTTCTTCCCATGTTGCATGATTCTTCTCCCATTAGTTAAAATTATGATTTAAGTTATTTTTTTTTGTTCTATTTTACTTTCAATCAGCTTTGGTGGATTTAGTATGTTGTCTTTGGTTATGAAGTTTTTTGTTGTGTGTATGCTTTCCTTGTGCATACTTTTACTCATGTGCTCCTGGTAGGTGACTATGCAAAGTTAGTCTTGACTATAATTACATAGCTTCTCTTTAGACTTTGTCTTTGTTCACATTTACATGGTGAATGAATGATGAATATTTGTAGTCCTTAGAAGATAGCATAGATTTCATGACATTGTAAGAATTCTGATTAAGTGAAATCCTATTTTAAGGAAACTGTCCACAACAGGAACCTCCATGATCATTGTTCATCGATAGTTGTAGGTCTAGGAACCTTCCTTCTTCCTTGCCCCTTTTTCTATTTTTTTAGAAACAACCTGTGCTAAGGTTCATTAGACATTGTAAAGCCAAATCCGATGAAACAATGGAGTTCTTGACTGTTGTTTGAACCAGAAGTGAAGTGCAGTAATTTCCTACCCCAAGAACTCTGTTCAAAGACCCGATCCTCCTACAACTTTAACTTATGTAAGGACGCCTTGTGATTCGAGAAAATCACATCAATAAACTGATATATTCCAAGCATCATCATGACCTGTAATTTGAGAGACTTTGGGATAGTGTTCTGCAATTTGATTGTGGAAGATTGTCTTTCAAGAGAGTTAATGCACCTACGTATTACCCATGTTGTGCAGTGCATAAAAATGCCATCAACAATATTGAGATGGCATATGCCACATTTTCTAAAAGTTTGTTTTATTTGGTGTTGATTTCAATTTTGTATATGGACATACACTTTGATTATTGGATAATTTGATATCTATAATTTGAGAATCAAAATAATTTGTTCCTCATGTGCATGTTTAAACTGTTCAAAAATTTAATCTTGAGCAATGGTTAAATACCAATGTACAATAACATAAAAAATAATGCTTAGATGATATAGTTCACAATAAAAAATAATTAATATTGGTTAAATTATATCATATATTGCTTAGTTATATTATGGTTATATTATATAGTTTAAACACCTTTGAAGACAAGAACAATGGTAAAGTTTAACATTTTAACTTTAAATTTTGAAATAAACAAATGTCATTGTCTCACACTACATGATTTTTTAGGGTCATTAGGGATTCTATCGTGTAATTTTGTGCATTACGATGAGGAAGTTGCAAAATATTGCAAATTATGAAAAGTTGTCGTTAAGAATGCCAAAAGGTTGTAACTTGAGGAAGCCCAATGATCATTTGGTTTTGAAAAGTAGTTGTAACTATTGAATTTGGTGAGAAAACCTTTAAATAGGCTTCCAAACTTGAATAAATGGTAGGATAAGTTGTTCATTGAGAAGAAGCAATAAAATTTGATTGTTTCCTTGCAATTTCTTGAGTTTTCTAGAATATCTGAAGTTTCTTTGTGTTGTACGATTCTGTATAAGGTAATATTTCACTCCAATGGATTTAATTCGGTGGAAAGTAGGGTTAACCTCACCAAAAACTTGGTTTGAATAAATTTAATTTGTTTTTGTGCATTTGAAAGGCAATTTACTAAGGGTCAGTCTATATACCCTGTTTAAGGGTTTTAAGTGCATCTAAAATGGTATATTAAGCCTTTCGCCCACTGTATGCATCTATATATCAATGGATAGGCTTAGTTAGGATTAATAAACATGTTTTCATAATTTCATGTGTAGGGGAGGTCAAGATTATGATTTTGATGGTGCCCTAGATGGCATTTTGGGTGTTTTTGCATGAAAAGGAGAGGTTAGAGTGGGTAAATGTGAGAAATATTTGAGTGAAGTCACTTTTTATGTAATTTTAAGTTTTTTTAGGGTTTTTAAAAGGTTTTGGATGAATTGGGATGGTTTGGTGAAGCATGCAAGTAGGTTTTTCAATAAACCCTTGCCTAAATTGAGTAATTTGAGGGTTTCATTGAATAGGGTCTTGGAGGGCGAGTTCTTGAAGATAAGTTGGAAAATTTGTGGTTTTTTCACTTGGTGAGTGTTTCCCCATTGATTTTTGGGGTTTTTGAAGTGATTCAAGGGTGGTTTCTTTAGAAATTAGGCCTATTTGGCTAGGTTGAGCAGTGTAGTTTGAATAACGCTTTGTAGATGTTTTTCAAAAAGATTCATATGTGGGGTTGATGTATGTTGTATAAGGGTTTAATGGGTGCCTAGAATGATGGTCACTTGCAAAGTTTGTTAAGGAAAGTTCAGAGTTAATTTGGGAAAATTGGGTCTGCGAACCTACAAGGGTGTCTAATTGAGAAAGGGAAAATAAGCCAAGACTGTGTTTGTAAGTAGAAATGTGATTTGTAACCTTTTGAGTTGATAAAGTGAGGGGTTTTTCAACCTAGGTTGCTATCACAAACACTCACCAACACTCCAAAACTCAACACCCTCACTTTTGACAAGTTTCAAGGAGGGTTTATTGAAAACCTCACCTCCAGAGCTTTCCTCATTGTTTCAATGCCTCCAACACATTTAAATATGTTTTCCCCTGCTTAATTAACTCTTACAAAGTGCTTATTTGATGTAAGAAAGGGGGATTTCATCTACACCAAGAGATAAGGACCTTTCACCTAGACTTTAAGAGGCATCTAACAAGATTAAGATGCTCTTACAAATTCAACTTATCCCCAAAACACACCCTCAAGGCTTGTAGCCTCAAAACAAAAATTTTGAAGATTTATTTTGGAGAAGGCCATAAAAAGACCTAAAAAACATCATTTGAAAGATACTTCAACTCTTGATGCAACATACCAAAAGATAAAATAAGGTTTCTTTGAAACAAATTTGTAAACCTTTAGTCTACCCTTGTTTTAGGCTACTCCGTTAGCCCTATTTTACAAAGGAGGTTCCTCCTAAACTCCTTGATGTCACAAAAACTCAATGGAAAGTCACTAATTGTGTGAAAAAATACAAAATTCAAATATTTATTATTATATTCAAGACTTCTTGGCCACTGATCTAGAAAACCCTCACCTTTCATGCAAAACACCAAGGGTTTATTGAAACTCACATCACTCGAGCTTAAAGAACTCAACCAATGCCACCAAAAAATTCTAAATGGTCTCAAAAAACTCACAAAATAAATGCCATCAATCCTCTTATCTTACCAGCAACAAGTACCTCTGTACCTATTGCACCTGTAGAACTATCATGATTTACAACATTATTCCCAACCAATGGACGCACAATGGACCCTATCATGACATTAACATATACCAATTTAATACCAACTTAGTCTTGAAACCTATGGCAGCCTTCATAGATGTTGTTAGAGTATATTTAGATTTCAAAATAACCATTTCACTCAACACCATATTTTGAGTAGATATTGCCTTTGAAGGAAGGTTGAGTGCATTCTTTGAAGTTGCTTGTTTAAGGTTGTAGTTCAAGGTTTGAGGGTAAAAAGGTATTAAGAGGCCATTCCACCTAATGTTCATGCTATGATTTGGTGGAAAGGGCTTGGTTAGAATAATATTAGGTGTAGGAATACATATATAGTTGTGGCAAAGACATCTGGTGGATATTTCCATTCTGCCCCTGTGGAAAAAGCATGAATTTAGGCCTAGGAGGAATAGCTTGAAGTACCAGATTAAATAAATAGTTTGGAAGAAGGTTATAACCTAGTTGTTTTAGTTTTATTCTATGGAGTTTGATGTGATAGAAGGTCTGCAAAGGTACAGTAGGTCATTTGGATGTTTGGGATTGAAGCCCTAGTTGAACAAAGAGTTAAAATGGGTGAAATTGTGAGGTTTTAAGGAGGAAATTGTTGACTTCTTCTGTGGAATTTGTCCTTGATGTCAAAACTACCCTGGGTTAGTGCCTAGGCATTTCTCAGTCTAGTCTTATTATGCATTTGATTGGCACATTTGTTATTTGGCTCCATGTGCAGATCTCAATTAAGGCATTTTGGTTATTGGCTCCTTGTTTCATTGATCAGGTTGATTAATTATGCTTGATCAGTTACAAGCATCTTGATATTCATCAAGGTATACTTCTCTTTCTTCAGTTAGTGGCATGGGTTTGAGGAGAAATCTTGTTAATGTTTTTGAGCACTCAATATTCATTTTTTTGAAAATTATAGGGGTTTGATCATCATTGTGTTTATGGCTTTGAGATACACTTTGATCATTCCTTCTTCATTGAGTTATGGTATTTTGGTATGGGAGAATGGCATTGTAAATTCACCATGCAAATTCAGTCTTCACTACCTCATTAGTCTTTTGACATCTTTTGGAAATGGCACATTATAGAACATTGAATATTTCAAGGTGGCATTTAACCTTGGGTAAAGGTATTCTAATTGGTCTCCTTTATGCATTTGAATCCGGTCTAAAGGTTTAACATTTAATTCAGTCCTTAAGGCCGATAGCTAGTATAAATCTTATCTTTGGTAAGGCCGCAGATGTCTTACCATGGTACTGCGGACTATTAAGAGGGTAATTATTATAATATACTAAAAATTTGGAAAACAAAGTGTGTTAACTCTTTTGAATAGCATCATGAAAAATAACATAAAAATAGAAAGAGAGAGTTAATTGATTATGATGCAAAACAATGAGAAAAGTATGAAATGAAAAAGGGAAAAACTTGTGTGAGAACAACACAATGATTGTATTGAAAAATGTTGAGCTCTGAGATTGAAAATCAAAAATACGAGTTTACTATCAAGTTGTCTTAAGGCTTGACAAATGGTCAAAATTCAAAAGGGTCATGCTTGAACCTTGAGGATTGTGAACATTGTCTGTCAAGAGGCACTTGAGTGAAGATAGAGAAACAGCGAGATCCTCTATATTATTGTATTCTAATAATAGAAAAGGGGTTGGTGCTCCTTGAGATTGGTGTCTCTAAATGAGGGGTTGGTGCTCAGAAATTTGTAAGCAGTGGTTTTGAAATTAAGCCAGTAAGGCAGTTTAGGAGTGGTTTTTCTACCCTAGGAGGGTTTTCCACTCGGCAATTCTTGTGTCTCTCATTTGTGTGTTTTATGTATATCTTGCATTATCTTTCTTTCAGTCATTTATGTTATGGTGGTGATTCAATTGTTCAATGCTCTGATATCTTAAGGTTGTTCTGTTCAAGTCAGTCATCCAAATTTAAGTTGTGCAAATCTATTGCTAAAGGTCTTTCATAAAGTGAATTTGCATCTTCATTCTATGTTAATTATATGAATGCTCAATAGTTTGTCAAAAGCAAGTCAAAGTTGCATTTTTTTTTATGAAGTGTTATAGTTATGTTCTTAAAGCACAATAAGGTGGTTCATAAAGCTTTGATTGAACAATATCATATGATGCTTTTAATATGGGTTGTAAATGTTAAGTCAAGTTTCATGTCAATCTGATCTGAAGTACTGATGAACACTTGCTTAAACAAATCTATCACATTGGGTTATGTTAGTAAAAGTTACATTATGCATTTAGAGTTAAAAGTTAAAATTACTCCACTCTGATTCACCCCCCCTCTTAGAGTGAGTCCACTTCCAACAAGTGGTATCAGAGCGTAGGGTCCTGTATTAGGTTTCATACCTAGGATTGATTCTGGTCTTGGAAGTCTATTTTTGGGTGTTGTGGAGTATTTTTCATGGCTAAGTGCAAAAGGAACAAAGGTCAAAAGAAAGCTACTTTTGTCAAGTAAACATTTGATAAATCAACCCCTGCTAAGTCTTGTGAATTTTTGTCTCAAAAATTATCCCTGCCAGTTAATACTAAAAGTGACTATGTAGTTGATGAAGAAGATCACTTGGTAAGTGACTTTGAATAAGAATTTGATGAAAAGGATTGTGAAGGTGATGAGTTTGAAGCTGATTTAGAGGCAGAATGACTTGCTACCTTAGATGAGCTTAGGAGGATTAGAAAATAAAATCAGGATCTTAAGGTACGCTTACAGGAAGGTGTCAGTGTAAATAAAGTTGTAATACAAGATCAGAATGATGATAAAAAGACTATTGAATTTCTGAAAGCATAAATTGTTGACAAGAAAAAGACAAGAATGACTTATGCAATAAATTGGAAAATGAAGTTGCCTCATTTAAGAGATGTTCAGATAATGATTCCTTGTTAAAAGAACAAACTCTTAAAGATAATTTGAGTATCAATCAGAAAATTGAAATTGAAGAATGCAAAAGGATTGCAGGTTTTGTAAAGTATGACTTGGAAGCTAAAAAGATTGAATGTCTAAAACTTGAAGGAGAAGTAGTTGCTTTGAGAAGAGAGCTTGAAAGTGCTAAGATTCAATTGGTTAAAAATCAAAAATTTGATTGCAGTAGTAATTTATTGAATGAGATGATTGGTAGAAAAAAGCGATTTAAAGATCCTACAGGAGTGGGATATGAGGCCGGACAAGGCTCTACAAAAGAATCTAAGAATGAAACAGTTTTTACTACTACTGGTGGAAATTCATTTACTGCTAAGAATACACCAAGATTGAAAGTTGATCTCAATCACCATACTGTTGATGCTCAAACAAAATAAAAATGGGTTAGGACAAAAAGACCATCAAGATCTTTGTTTATTAGGTATAACCACTCTCAATTTCATGGCTATTGTTTTTGCTGCAATGCTTATGGATATAGAGAAAAAAATTGTTGGATGAATAAAAGTCATAATGATATGAGAAATGTCAAGAAAGGTTCATACAACATGCCTAGAAGAAATTATTCTCTCTTTGGTCTAGACAACTCTACTAAATATTATAGGTGTAATGGGTTTAGACACAAAGCACATTGGTGTAAGAAAAGTTTGATAAAGACATCTAGGGACTACATGTTCAAACAAAAAGAAAAGAATATCGTGGGTAAGGAAAATACAAAGCCTATACAAGTATGGAGAAGAAAGCAAGAAAAGAAAACTGAAGAACTAAAACTTGTGCATGATGCACAAGAATCATCACTAAGTTTTTGAAAGACAGTATGAAGATAGGTGGAGATGATTAATGCTTTTTGAATAAACCCCTTTGATATCAAATAAAAGGTAGCAGAATTTTGTTGTTTCATAACCTACTTATCATCAAATGCGAGACACAGATCTGTTTTATTGTCTTGCTGGAAATAATAGTGATAGTGTGTGATGATAACTATCTTATTGCAATGATCCATCTATATCATCATTAAGTTAGAAGCTGATTTTATCATATGACTTTTGGTGTCGTTGAAATTGATACCTTTTGTGTAGTTGGGCGTGTCCGCACTAAAAGATACAAGTGGCACAATTACATTGTCCACCATTGGTAAACAAATTGTGATTAACCTTACTTTTTTGTAATGCATTGGTTAGGGCAGAAGGATCAATATCTTTTCTTTGTTCTTATCATAATAGGGGATGGTTTGTGTTACTCAAAGAAATTCATGAGGTTAAGATTCTTGAACAATCAAGTAGTGCTCTCTTTGTCTTTATCATCAAATCTTGCTATATTATCTTATCTTTACTCAATACTTTGAAACCTTCTATAACAGCAACTTGATAAAAAATTCAGCAACAAAGCATGTTATGACAGTGAATTCATTGAGGTCTAAATTGGAAGAATGATAGAGGCAATTAGTTGAAAAGAACTAAACTATAAATGTTGAGTTCTACAGTGTTGTGCTTGAAAACTATGAACAACATACTAAGTGGTTCTATAAATTCATCTATTTATGGGATTGTGGTTTTTGATGCAACATTTTTGGCTTTGATTATGTTTGTACTATATACGAGAACGTGAGGACATCAAACAACATTGATAGAAGTTTGGGTATTCTTGAATGATGAAATTTTCAATATGCATCTAATGATCAATACTTTCTTTTGATAGTTGTTTATTACGTGATACTAACAGTTTGGTGTCTTGAGACTTGTGTAGTGGGTTGTATGCTACAGATTTGGCTGCTTTGTGTTTTTTTGGTCAAAGGTGTTATTCTAGAGAACAAGATTAGAAAATATTTTTTTGCGAAGCTTATTCATTGGGGGAGCTTGGTTCTATGGTTGCTCTCTTACAGCTTGTTGATCTCTATTTGCTGCTCTAAGTGTATTTTCAGATGGTTCATTGGTTGTTTTGTCCTTGATATCAATACCAACTTTTATGACACATTTACATTTTTTGGGTGGTACTTAATGTGAATAGTTGGTTCTTGGTTCACATATTTTATGGCATGCTCTTAGTTTTTTTTTTTATGGTACTGATGTTTTCCATATGCTCATTACAACTGGATATGCACTTGTGCATGGTTATTCATACTGGTAATAATGTGTTTACAGTTGAAAATGGAGAATGAAGTTTAAAATGATCAAAAGGTGGAACAGTTGGCCTGGGTGTGTAGTTTTGGTTATGAATCTTTGATAGGTTGCTTGGTTTATGGTTGTATAGTGATGTTCAGATTTACAGTCTTATGATGTTGTTGGTTTTTCAGTAATTTTGGTTTGCTCTTGATGTCAAACCTGAGATTGATACATTTGTTTAAATTCATGGCATTAAGATGATATCCATTGGCATTCATGGTGTGGCAACTTACAAAACTTATTTCTCAAGATATTCATGCTTCCTATTCATATTTTTCCTTAGAAGATGCTTATGTTTTGTTGGACTGACAGTGAAGAACTATGCTACAAGTTATTCAGGATCATGAATTTAGTTTTTGTTACAGGTCACAGTTTTTGCATGGACATATATTTGTTTCAAGTTTGGTTGGGTATAACAGGTAACCATGGTATTGGTTCTTAAAAAGAGGATTGATCTACATCCACATTAAAACAAAGGTGCTTGCAAGTATTGATTCATTGATTATCTATTCATTGTTTTGATGATCATCAATGCTAATTGTTTTTGATTCACTTGGCTTATGGTATTGGGTCTGCATTTTTGATGCATTCTTGTTTTATCTACAGCTGGGTATTGATTACTTGTTGTCTTTCATGGAGAAAATGGGGAGAAAATGGTTGGTGTATAGCACAGGTTTCTTCCTTTGTCCTTGTGACAAAAGGGGAGTTTGTTGACTTCTTCTCTGGAATTTGTCCTTGATGTCAAAACTGCCCTGGCTTAGTGCCTAGGCATTTCTCTGTTTGGTCTTATTATGGCATTTGATTGGCACATTTTTATTTGGCTCCATGTGCAGATCTCAATTAAGGCATTCTGGTTATTGGCTCCTTGTTTCATTGATCAGGTTGATTAATTATGCTTGATCAGTTACAAGCATCTTGATATTCATCAAGGTATACTTCTCTTTCTTCAGTTAGTGGCATGGGTTTGAGGAAAAATCTTGTTAATGTTTTTGAGCACTCAATATTCATTTTTTGGAAAATTATAGGGGTTTGATCATCATTGTGTTTATGGCTTTGAGATACACTTTGATCATTCCTTCTTCATTCAGTTATGGTATTTTGGTATGGGAGAATGGCATTGTAAATTCACCATGCGAATTCAATCTTCACTACCTCATAAGTCTTTTGACATCTTTTGGAAATGGCACATTATAGAACATTGAATATTTCAAGGTGGCATTCGACCTTGGGTAAAGGTATTCTAATCGGTCTCCTTTATGCATTTGAATCCAGTCTAAAGGTTTAACATTTAATTTAGTCCTTAAGGCTGATAGTTAGTATAGAGCTTACCTTTGGTAAGGCCACAAACGTCTTACTATGGTACCGCAAACTATTAAGAGGGTAATTATTATAATATACTAAAATGTTGGAAAACATAGTGTGTTAACAGTATTCAATAGCATCATGAAAAAGAACATAAAAATAGAAAGAGAGAGTTAATTGATTATGATGTAGAATAATGAGAAAAGTATGAAACAAAAAAGGGAAAAACTTGTGTGAGAACAACAAAATGAGTGTATTGAAAAATGTTGAGCTTTGAGATTGAAAATCAAAAATATGAGTTTACTATCAAGTTGTCTTAAGGCTTGACAAATGGTCATGCTTGAACCTTGAGGATTGTGAACATTGTCTGTCAAGAGGCACTTGAGTGAAGATAGAGAAATAGAGAGATCCTCTATATTATTGTATTCTAAAAAAAAAAAGGGGGGTTGGTGCTCCTTGAGATTGGTGTCTCTAAATGAGGGGTTGGTGCTCCTTGTGTTGGTGCTTAGAAATTTGTAAGTAGTGGTTTTGAAATTAAGCCAGTAAGGCAGTTTAGGAGTGGTTTTTCTACCCTAGGAGGGTTTTCCACTCGGAAATTCCTATGTCTCTCATTTGTGTGTTTTATGTCTATCTTGCATTATCTTTCTTTTAGTCATTTATGTTATGGTGCTGATTCAGTTGGTCAATGCTCTGATATCTTAAGGTTGTTCTGTTCAAGTGAGTCGTGCAAATTTAAGTTGTGTAAATCTATCGCTAAAGGTATTTCATAAAGTGAATTTACATCTGCATTCTGTGTTAAATATATGAATTCTCAATAGTTTGTCAAAAGCAAGTAAAAGTTGCATTTTTTTATGAAGTGTTATAGTTCTATTCTTAAAGCACAATAAGATGGTTCATAAAGCTTTGATTGAACAATATCATATGATGCTTTTAATATGGGTTGTAAATGTTAAGTTAAGTTTCATGTCAATCTGATCAGAAGTACTAATGATCACTTGCTTACACAAATCTGTCATATTGGGTTATATTAGTAAAAGTTTCATTATGCATTCAGAGTTAAAAGTTAAAATTACTCCACTTTGATTCACCCCCCCCCCCCCCTCTCAAATTGAATCCACTTCCAACAAAAATGTGAGAGAAATTTGGGGGAAGCATAATTTGAAGGTAAATTAAGTTTTTTGAAGGTTAAATAATAATGTTTGAAAATATTTTGAGGTTGAATGAGGTCTAGAGATGGGTTTTTCAATAAACCCCTACTTATTTGGTGAAAAATGAGGGTTTCATGAAAGAGGGTCTTAGGAAGAAAGTTTTGAATTAGTGGTTGAATAATTTGTGGTTTTAGAGGCATTTTTAGGAATCTCTAATGGTATTTTGAGTGGGAAGAAAGATTGAAGGAAAGTTCCTTTGTTAAAGTGGGCTAATTAGATCCCCTTTTCCAACGTTCAAGGTCAATTTGATGGTATGGTTCCAAAATAAGTACATGTGATTCTATGATTTTTTTCTTGGGTGTAATAAGGTCAGCCATGACCATTTTGAGTTATTTTGAGTCATTTTGAAGTGATTTGGGGTCATTTGTCAAAAAATGTAAAAAATTGTCAAGTTGCTGAAATGTTGTCAAACAACTTTTCCAAGAAATTGCAAAAATGAAG
The DNA here is from genome assembly GCA_007115665.2 of Sequoiadendron giganteum. NCBI lineage: Eukaryota > Viridiplantae > Streptophyta > Pinopsida > Cupressales > Cupressaceae > Sequoiadendron > Sequoiadendron giganteum. Next base: position 815,205,003 of record CM021102.1, read on the forward strand.
TTTTGTTAACAAATTGTTTAAAAAGTGGTTGTAAATGGTTGGGACACATCTTAGTGGGTACATTTACACTAGGGATAGTCATCTTATGCATTGAAATACATGGAATCGCTCTGAGCTATATTCAACTGACATAATCCCTTAAGAGTCAAAAGTGCAAAATGGTTGAAAACTTCAACATGATTGTATTCAAAAAATATGATGCTTATAAAATTCTCATCTAACCCTATGGGATTTTTTTGGGCCCCTATATAATATCCTCTCTCAATTTTTTCTATCTTGGAGGCCTTTTCCTATGGTGGAAAATTCTCGCTTGGGGAAAAAGTTGTTAAATGCAAGTAGTTGAAAGTTGCAAAGTGGTGCAACTTCCATTTTGCAACTTATGTGACTAAAAAGACTATTTTGATACATCCACATGGGTAAATTTATGCTAGGAATGGTCCTTTTTCACATTGAAACATGTGGAATCACTCTGAGCTACATTTAACCGATAAAATCCCTTAAGAGTCTAAAGTACAAAATGGCTGCAAACTTCAAAATGCTCATATTTGGACACTGTTACACTTAGAAAATTCTTGTTTGACCTTATGGGATTATGCTTGAACACTATACAATAACCTCTCCCATTTATTTCTATGTTGGAGGCCTTTTCCTATGGTGGTGAATTCTCGCTTGGGAAAAAAGTTGTCAAATGCAAGTTGTTGAAAGTTACAAAGTGGTACAACTTTTTTTCTGCAACTCGTGTGACCAAACACACTGTTCTGACATGTTCGGGTGGGTATGTTTACACTATACATGGTCCACTTTTGCACCAAAACATACATAATTTATCTGAGCTGTTGGTGTTTAAAAATCCACATAGAAATTGCAGATCTCTAAGAGGTAGCTAACCCCTATGAAGGATAACTACAACCACTAGTGGCCAACCAACAATCTAGTCAGTTGAGGCCTGAACTATCCTACACTTTTGGTTCTATAGGGACAAGGTGGTTAAACCTAAATTTGTTCATAAGAATGCCTCATGATTGGTAAGAACACTTCCTACATACAGATCATAATTCCTACACATTTAGAGGGATAGTCATCATTTCATGGTATTGGAAGACCAGAGAATGATTACCAGTGCCTAAGAGCAATGAAATTGACCCACTTACTAGAAGGAAATACCTCTCGAAGGAGGAAAAGGTGTTAAAAAGTGTTTATGTTCAGTATTTGGATTACCATGCTTAGAGATTACAGTCTTAAACCAAAGAAAAAGCTATAAACATTGTTCAATGCCTCATCCATTGGGCAACAGAGTCATACAGAACAAAATACTGATACTATGAACTTATCTTCATATAGCATTAATATCATGAGATACTTCAGTATACTAAAATAGTACTTCTTCAAGAATCCTGAGCATATACAATCATGAACATGTAATTGACTCTTCAGGCATTTGATTAACTCCTTAAGTTAAAGCAATAAAATTAACTACACTTTCAATTAATTGTTGAAACTGACGGGAGGAACCCTTGATAACTACATTCATAATCCATGGCACACACTTAGGAGAGTAAACCACCATAATTTTATAGATTTATTTTGATATCAGTAATTTAGAAAGAACATCATACTAACTGCATAAAAATCCCCACCTAGGATGATTCCCTAAACAAAATATTTATAACACTTCAATCGTAAAACTTACTGGACAAACTTCAAAGCTTCGGACCCAAATATTCCTGACCCCACTATGAGCCATGAAATCTCCTTCATATATCAGGAGAGCAACAAGCATTAGGCTACATTGTCGATACAAAATTGAACTTCAACTCAAAATTAAATTCAAATTCACATTCCTCATTATTTGATATCATCGTGCATGATCGAAGGAATCAAAAGAAAAACGGTTATAGAAACAAGTCAGAGAGAAAAATTTCATGCAAAGCACATGCAAATCTACATCCACATCCACATGATGAAATAGCAGGAGAAAACACATCCAACGAACCCACCACCGATAACCATCAAGAAAACACACGGCCCCGATACAAGCGACTGCTTCGAGTCTGCGCCGGTGACAACAACGGAACCACCTCTCCCTTACTAGCCTTGTGAGCACCACCCCCAATAACTCAATCTGATGCCAATGCAGTTATTGATTCAACCACCATGGCCTCCTCATTTATTCCAATGAGTTTAGTTAGAGTAGCCAAGTAACACCTATAGTTCGAGCCGATATTAGATTCATCTGAATCCGAAATGATCACCGGGGATGAACAGTGCACTGGCATCTTTCCATTATTTCTTGTAGCACCCTCAGGTGATATGGGTGTAATAGGCTCCATCATGAATGGTAACCCTTGGGATCCCAGCCTCGCTCTCCTGAGCCGAATTGATTTATCCATGACAGAAACAAAGCTCTGCAACACACAGGAGAAGAAACCTTCCTATACACAAATACAAGAAGATGCAATGCTAATTACATACAACTCATTCAACATTTATAGAATAGCCCAGCATGCAAGGTACAATTTCTTGAAGGAAATTCAAGCATTCAAACAATTAGTGACCAAGATAATCATGAATACTCTCAATAGAATGGCACAGTTCGCATGCCGGAGGAAATCAAGTAGAGATCCTCTAGAGAAGGAAAACCCGTGCCATTAATGACATGAGAAAATACCAAGCAACTCATGCCATGCAGACAATTCACGCACCCCCTTCTTGAAATTGAACCACCGATTTTGACCACATTGTGACAAAAATGAGGACGGAGATGAAGTCCATGGATGTTGACGATCCACCTCAACACCCTCAAAAATTAGATCTGAACCACACAATGGGACTAACATAGTCCCATTTGTAGGAAAAGAGAAATCATGTGCCATGCCCTTGTAGACCTCGCAATACTCTCCCAGATTTTTACTCCGCTCATGTGAGGTGTGCGAGAAACCATAATTAACCCTGTTATTAATGGCCATCACCAGTGAGAAGATGACCCCACGTCACATCCAACACCTTGGGAAGAAAACCCACTCATCCGTTCATGTCAGATGGTGACATCTCGCGAGCCTCGCACCACTTTGGTGACACCAGTAGGGAAACCCTTGAGGTCGGCGAGAAGTGGCCAAGATCCACTCTTACGATCATATGGTTCATCAAACTTCAGATAGAAGATTGAAGTGGGGCCCACATTGAAATTTTTTGTGACGTAAAACATAACCCATCATGCCCAAAGACCGATGAATTAGGTGAAACAGGGCCAGTAAAGCATGAACTGAGAAGGATAAAACCACACTTAAGTGACCGGTTCTCCCCGGCAGTAGGTCATCATTGAAACATAACAAGAGGCTTTTAGAAGGTCGATAACCAAAGTTACCATGAGTAACTTTGAAACCCTAAAACCCCAGCCCAATTATCCTAGAAAAATGATGTCCCATCAGTGGCTCTGACTGGGGATGTATGCCCCCCATGGGCATAGAAAGAATCCAGAATCTTTGGTTTCACAGACTAGATTACTAAATTGCACAAGCCTTTCAACAAATATATTGCCTTGTTCTGTCAATTTGACCTGTGTTTACAAACATGGTAGCCCCAAGCCACCAAAGAAGAGAAATCAAGGCTTACCTCTATCAAAAACAAAAAATTTTGTTTCTTGACAGAAAAAGAACTTGCAACATTCACCATTTGATGTTTCGAAGTGCATGGGATAACCAATACCTTTGTGATTGATATGGAGGCTATCCCCACTCGGCCCTTGTATTGAATTAATCAATGCTCTGCCCCACCTATTCAAGAGCAATATATGACCATGATAATATTTTACCTTATTCTAGCCCTGGTCATATTTTATAGGGTGCTGGCTCATCTATTCTAGGAAATGAAAACTCTCATAACTTGTTTGGTTTGTAACATCATCCATTATGTTATCTTCGGTTTGCATATTGAATTAGAAGTTGTCATATAGAACAGTATGCAAAGTATCCTTATTTCCATTAGCTATCCAATATGATACATGGCTCGAGGAAATTTTCTCCTGGAACATCTTTTCTTGTACCTCTTCATTCATCTCAATATAGAAACCCTCTGAGACAGGTTTAAAAAAATCAACTTCACTTTGATTAGAAAAGATAGAACAATACATACTGGTTTTATTGTACTCTGCAATATCTATTGAATATGTTGATCTATAAGTGAATAATTTTGCACAATCTAAAAACCCTTTACTGACTATATCAATGCTAGAGGGTAGTAACACCTCCATCTCCACTTTACATAGATAGTCAGGGAAAACCATAGGGCTAGTGTATTCACCACAATATTGGCCGCCTCTGATTATATTCTTCTGATCACAGGTATCAATATCCTTAGATTGCTCAACATTTATATAACTCCCCTATTCCAATGCTAATATATCTGAGGTACACTTCGGATATACACCATCTGACAACTTTTTCTTCACTTGGGAACAAACATGGGGTTCTTCATCCCCACATAACTATGGAAAAAATAACACTTTTGCTACATTTTCAGTACTCTAATTATTACCCCTAAAATCATAATCATTAGCTTGCAACAAAATCTCAGTAATATTAGAATAATAATCAGGATTAGGAAACACAATAGGTGTCTCATACAATCCTACTTCATCTTGCCTCTCAATTTTATCATTACTTATGCAAACATCTTGTAATGAATGAGCACCACCCTCATTTTGTGTAGATGCATTCCTGGACAACTCTTCAATCTCTATCCATTGAATCACTTGAGCCAAATTAGCAGGTTTCAATTCCTCTAGTAAGGAACTCAGTCCAGATTCATATAGTTCACAAAACAAATCATTGCATTCATAATCATTAGGTCTTTGCTCTATGGGAATTTGTATTAAGATTTCCAAAAATCTCAAAAAAAAAACTCATATGATGATTCCTTCTCTTGTCTTCTCATATCCTACAGTTCTGATACACAAAAACCCTGATCATCTTCACTCAAATCAGACTAGGTTTCAACTTGGATCTCATTATCATCAAACTGCATTTCTGGACTTATAACACTTCTAGCAACAATTTTATCATCAATTCTTTGAATAAATGGCTCATATATTATATTAGCATTGGTTAGGCACGGGTAACCAATACCTGCAGTCGGATACCGCTTCATCATTGAATAGTTCATATCATTTTCAATTTCCATAGCTAATTGGTATGCTTGAGGCAGAGTAGTAGGTTGTTTATCCCTTAATAAAAAACTCATCCTCTTGTTGAGAGCACCTAGATACACAATCAACCTTTCAGCCTCATTTGGTCTTATTTCTTTAGGGATCTCCCTTAATTTTTTTGAAAACCTGAAATTAAAATGCAAGACTAACTCCTCCTCTTGTATGTGAATTCCCATAAATCCTTTTCTCAATGTGTTGGGATTGACTCTTTCACCAAATTTTTCTGTAAAAACAATCACCAATTGATTCCATGAATTAACAGAAAAGGAAGGTAGATAAGAAAACCAATCCCTAGCATCACTTTTTAAGGATTGCACAAATAATTTCATGAAAAAATCCTCATGACTGATTTCATAATCACCCATTATGTCCACAAAATGTTGTAAATGCTTAGAAGCAGATTCTACAACTTGCCTTGTATATTGAGGTAAATTCTTCCTAATTTTCCTAGGAATCAAATTAGGGTAATTACTGATAGCACCAAACATAAAAGGCATATACCTTTGAGTTAACAAACTCCCAAAAGGGCTTAATACAACTTTCTCTTATGGCATATTTATGTTTGACCTTACACATGATAGACTATTCAATAACATATACTTATCAAGCAAATCCCTTGTCAGCTCAACCAAGAGTTTGGAAATCACTAACAAAATTATTCCTTACTTTCCAAGATTTTATGCAATACAAATGTGTTTTATAAATCCTTTTAAATATTTTATTACTAGAAGCATGGTAAAACAAATTCTTGTTCCCTTGTATATGCTTAACATATAAATTGGAAACCATTTTGATCTTTAATCAAAACACCCATTATCATTAAAAGTAGTGAACTGTTTTAGTTTTTGTGACATACCTGGTAGTTGTTTGCAACATGTATCAACCTCTTTTCAAACCTATAAATAGCACAAATCTAGAACTATTTCTTCATTTATTCACTGGTTCTTCAGTCGGAGTCACCACCTCCTTTCAGAGGACAATATTTCAAAGAACTTTGAGAGCCTATTTTCTAGGTTCTGTCAAATTATGGGTTTCATTACCCATTAAAAAGTCACACCATACCACCAGTAATATCTCTTACAGTCATAACCCATTACCATTGAAGTTTATCACTTATCTTTACTTTAAACAACAAGTTCTGGATAAGCAACTCCTACCCCTATGGTTCCTTTGTCTTATTTCTCCCTCTTTTTCTTTAAATTTCTCAGAAGTTCTCCCTAGATAAAACTATCCTTCAATGAATAAGTCTAGAACTCCTGAATCTATTGCTTATAGGACACCATAGACCACAAGATTATCAAGATTATTTAGAACTACCTCCTTTTGCTTAGTTTGAAAACCTTCACTATGAAGATCCAGAACAACACATCATTTAATATGACTCTATATCAGCACCGTCTACCACCAAAACTTCTGAGTTCAATTCCCCAGTAGAGTCGCCATTTTGCTAGTGTTTAAAAATCCACATAGAGATTGCAGATCTCTAAGAGGTAGCCAACCCCTATCAAGGATAACTACAACCACTAGTGGCCAACTAATGTGAGTTAGTTGACGCTTGAACTCTCCTACACTTTTGGCTCTATAGGACCAACGTGGGTAAACGTAAATGTTTTCATAAGAATGCCTCATGATTGGTAAGAACACTTCCTACATATAGATCATAATTCCTACACACTTAGAGGGATAGTCATCATTTCATTGTATTGGTAGACCAGAGAATGATTACCAGTACCAAAGAGCAACAGAATTGACCCACTTACTAGAAGGAAATACCTCCCGAAGGAGGACAAGGTGTTAACAAGTGTTTATGTTTAGTATTTGGATTACCATGCTTAGAGATTACAGTCTTAAACCAAAGAAAAGGCTATAAACATTGTTTAGTGCCTCATCCATCGGGCAACAGAGTCATACAAAATAAAATCCCGATACTATGAACTTATCTTCATATAGCATTACTATCATGAGATATTTTAGTATACTAAAACAGTACTTCTTCAAGAACTCTGAGCATATACAATCATGAACATGTAATTGAATCTTCAAGTATTTGATTAACTCCTTAAGTAAAAGAAATAAAATTAACTACACTTTCAATTAATTGTTGAAACTAAAAGGAGGAACCCTTGATAGCTCCATTCATAATCCATGGCACACACACAAGAGAGTAAACCATCTTAATTTTATAGATTTCTTTTGATATCATTAATTTAAAAAGCATATCATACTAATTATATAAAAATTCCCACCTAGGATGATTCCTTGCACAAAATATTCATAACACTTCAACCATAAAACTGACTAGACAAACTTCAAAGCTTTAGACCCAAATATTCCTGACCTCACAATGAGCCTTGAAATCTCCTTTATATATCAGGAGAGCAACAAGCATTAGGCTACATTCTCGATACAATATTGAACTTCAACTCAAAATGAAATTCAAATTCACATTCCTCATTATTAGATAACATCATGCATGATCGAAGGAATGAAAAGAAAAATGGTTATATAAACAAGTCAAAGAGCAAAATTTGATGCAAAGCACGTGCACATCTACGTCCCCATCCACATGATCAAACATTAGGAGAAAACACATCCAATGAACCCACCACTGGTAGCCATCAAGAAAACACATAGCCCCGGTACAAGTGACCGCTTCGAGTCTACGCCGGTGATAGCGATGGAACCACCTCTCCCTTACCAGCCTTGTGAGCACCACCCCCAAAAACTAGAGCCAGTGCCATTAAAGTTATCGATTCAACTGCCATGGTCTCCTCATTTACTCCAATGAGTTCAATCAGAGAAGCCAAGTAACACCTGTAGTCCGAGTCGGTATCAGATTCATCTGAATCTAAAATGATCACCAGGGATGAACAGTGCACTGACATCTTTCTAGTATTTCTTGCAGCACCCTCTAGCGATATGGGTCTAACAGGTTCCATTATGACTAGTAACCCTTGGGATCCCAACCTTGCACTCATATGCCAAATTGATTTATCCATGAAAGAAACAGAGCTCTGCAACACACAAGAGAAGAAACCTTCCTATACATAGATATAAGAAGATGCAATGGTGATTGCATACAACTCATTCAACATTTATAGAATAGCCCAACATGCAGGGTACGATTTCTTGAAGGCAATTCAAGCATTCAAACAATTAGTGACCAAGATAACCATGAATACTCTCAGTAGAATGGCATAGTTGCACGTCAAAGGAAATCAGGTGGAGATCCTCTAGAGATAGAAACCCATGCCATTAATGACATGAGCAACAGCCAAGCAACGCATGCCATGCAGACAATTCACACACCCCCTTCTTGAAATTAAACCACCGATTCTGACCACATTGTGACAAAAAGGAGGACGGAGATCAAGTCCATGGATGTTGACGATCCACCTCAGCACCCTCAAAAAACATACTCAATCAAAACCGTCAAAAAATAGATCTGAACCACACAATGGGACCCACATACTTCCATTTGCAGGAAAAGAGAAACCACGTGCCATGTCCTCGCAGACCTCACAATACTCTCCCATATTTTTACTCCATTCATGCAAGGTTTGCGAGAAACCATAATTAACCCTATTATTAATGGCCATCACTAGTGAGAAGATGGCCCCATGACATATCCAACACCTCGGGAAGAAAACCCACTCATCCGTTCACACTAGATGGTGACATCTCACGAGCCCCACACCAAAAAGGAAACCCGTGAGGTCGACAAGAAGCGGCCAAGATCCACTCCTGTGATCGGACGGTTCATCAGACTTCAGATAAAACATTGAAGTGGGGCCCGGATTGAAATTCTTGGCGACGTAAAACATAAGCAATCATGCCAAAAGACCAGCGAATTAGGTGAAGTGAGGCTCGAATTGAAATTCTCGGTGACGTAAAACATAAGCCATCATGCCAAAAGACTTGTGAATTAGGTAAAACATAAGCCATCATGCCAAAAGACTGGTGAATTAGGTGAGTAGGGGAGGTGAGTTGAGTGGTTTTGTGTGATGCCCTAGTTGGCAATTGGGTGAGTTTTGGTGAAATTGAGTGGTTTAAGAGTGGAAATGGTGGAAATCCTTTAGGGCAATAGTTTGTTAGGAAATTTTAAGCATGTGCAAGTTATTTTAAGAAATTTTTATTCTTTGTAAATTTGTTATGAGTTTTGGGAAGAGGATTTTCAATAAACCCACCCTAAACTTGCTAAAAATGATGGTTTTATAAAAGTGGGCTTAAAGTAGCGGTTCTCAGGTTAAAGATTATAGATTTGGAGGTTTTTTGGTCTCAAAAATGACTATCTATAGTTATTTGGGATGTGAATATAGTTTGGAGTACATTTTCTTTGAAAATTTGGCCTAATTGGCCAATTAGGACAGCATAGTAGTCCTATTTTGTTGGTGTTGGTCCAAAGTGTCTTGGTGTGTTTTTGTGGTATGATTTTGAAGGCTTAAAAATGTGTCTAAAAAGGTGAATAAGTTAGGTTTGCAGACCTACAAGACAAATAGTGAAGTGTGAGGAGAATCAACCTTGTTAGGGTTTGGAGGAATAAAGGATTGGTGTATCAATTGGATTTGTGTTTAGATGATTCAAGGCCTCCCTACTCTGCATCATGCTATTGCTTACTATTATGCTTTGATATATTTTTTCCAAGAATCCTTAGCTAGTTTTGATGCACTGGTTCTTCAGTCAGAGTTGCCACCTCCTTTTAGAGGACAATATTTCAAAGAACTTTGAGAGCCTATTTTCTAGGTTCTGTCAAATTATGGGTTTCATTACCCATTATAGAATCGCACCATACCACCAGTAATATCTCTTACAGTCATAACCCATTACCATTGAAGTTTATCACTTATCTTTACTCTGAACAACAAGTTCTAGATAAGCAACTCCTACCCCTATGGTTCCTTTGTCTTATTTCTCCCTCTTTTTCTTTAAATTTCTCAGAGGTTCTCCCTAGATAAAACTATCCTTCAATGAATAAGTCTAGAACTCCTAAATTTGTTGCTTATAGGACACCATAGACCACAAGATTATTAGGATTATTTATAACTACCTCCTTTCGATTAGTTTGAAAACCTTCACTATGAAGATCCAGAAAAACATATCATTTAATATGACTCTATATCGGCACTGTCTACCACCAAAACTTTTGAGTTCAATTCCCCAGTAGAGTCACCATTTTGCTAGTGTTTAAAAATCCACATAGAGATTGTAGATCTCTAAGAGGTAGCCAACCCCTATCAAGGATAACTACAACCACTAGTGGCCAACTAATGCGAGTCAGTTGAGGCCTGAACTCTCCTACACTTTTGGCTCTATAGGACCAACGTGGGTAAACCTAAATGTGTTCATAAGAATGCCTCATGATTGGTAAGAACACTTCCTACATACAAATCATAATTCCTACACACTTAGAGGGATAGTCATCATTTCATTGTATTGGTAGACCAGAGAATGATTACCAATACCAAAGAGCAACAGAATTGACCCACTTACTAGAAGGAAATACCTCTCAAAGGAGGACAAGGTGTTAACAAGTGTTTATGTTTAGTATTTGGATTACCATGCTTAGATATTATAGTCTTAAACCAAAGAAAAGGCTATAAACATTTTTCAGTGCCTCATCCATTGGGCAACAGAGTCATACAGAATAAAATCCCGATACTATGAACTTATCTTCATATAGCATTACTATCATGAGATATTTTAGTATACTAAAACAGTACTTCTTCAAGAATCCTGAGCATATACAATCATGAACATGTAATTGAATCTTCAAGTATTTGATTAACTCCTTAAGTAAAAGAAATAAAATTAACTACACTTTCAATTAATTGTTGAAACTGAAAGGAGGAACCCTTGATAACTCCATTCATAATCCATGGCACACACACAGGAGAGTAAACCATCTTACTTTTATAGATTTCTTTTGATATCATTAATTTAAAAAGCATATCATACTAATTGTATACAAATTCCCACCTGGGATGATTCCCTGAACAAAATATTTATAACAATTCAACCATAAAACTGACTAGACAAACTTCAAAGCTTCGGACTCAAATATTGCTGACCCCACAATGAGCTGTGAAATCTACTTTATATATCAAGAGACCAACAAGCATCAGGCTACATTCTCGATACAATATTGAACTTCAACTCAAAATGAAATTCAAATTCACATTCCTCATTATTAGATAACATCGTGCATGATCGAAGGAATGAAAAGAAAAATGGTTATAGAAAGAAGTCAAAGAGCAAAATTTGATGCAAAGCACGCGCACATCTACGTCCCCATCCACATGATCAAACATTAGGAGAAAACACGTCCAATAAACCCACCACTGGTAGCCATCAAGAAAACACACAGCCCCGGTACAAGTGACTGCTTTGAGTCCATGCCGGTGATAGCGATGGAACCACCTCTCCCTTACCAGCCTTGTGAGCACCACCCCCAAAAACTGGAGCTAGTACCATTGCAGTTATCGATTAAAGCACCATGGTCTCCTCATTTACTCCAATGAGGTCAATCAGAGTAGCCAAGTAACACCTATAGTCTGAGTCGGTATCAGATTCATCTAAATCCGAAATGATCATCGAGGATGAACAGTGCACTGACATCTTTCCAGTATTTCTTGTAGCACCCTTCGGCGATATGGGTGTAACAGGCTCCATCATGACTGGTAACCCTTGGGATCCTAGCCTTGCATTCCTACACCGAATTGATTTATCCATGAAAGAAATAGAGCTCTACAACACACAGGAGAAGAAACCTTCCTGTACATAGATACGAGAAGATGCAATGTTGATTGCATACAACTCATTCAACATTTATAGAATAGCCCAACATGCAGGGTATGATTTCTTGAAGGCATTTAAAGTATTCAAACAATTAGTGACCAAGATAACCATGAATACTCTCAGTAAAATGGCATAGTTTGCAGGTCAGAGGAAATCAGATGGAGATCCTCTAGAGATAGAAAGTTGTGCCATTAATGTCATGAGCAATGGCCAAGCAACGCATGTGATGCGGATAATTCATGCACCCCCTTCTTGAAATTGAACCGCCGACTCTGACCACATTGTGACAAAAAGGAGGGTGGAGATCAAGTCCCTGGATGTTGACTATCCACCTCAGCACCCTCAAAAAACATACCCAATCAAAACCGTCGAAAAATAGATCTGAACCACACAATGGGACCCACATAGTTCCATTTGCAGTAAAAGAGAAACCTCGTGCCATGTCCTTGCAGACCTCGCAATACTCTCCCAGATTTTTACTCCGCTTGTGCGAGGTGTGCGAGAAACCATAATTAACCCTATTATAAATGGCCATCACTAGTGAGAAGATGGCCCCATGACATATCCAACACCTCGGGAAGAAAACCCACTCATCCATTCACACCAGATGGCAACATCTCGTGAGCCCCGCACCACTTTGGTGACACCAATAGGGAAACCCATGAGGTCAACAAGAAGTGGCCAAGATCCACTGCTGCGATCGAACGATTCATCAGACTTTAGATAGAACATTGAAGTGGGGCCTGCTTTGAAATTCTCAGCGATGTAAAACATAAGCCATCATGCCAAAAGACCGGCGAATTAGGTGAAACGGGGCCCGTAAAGCATGACCCAAGAAGGATAAAACCTCACTTAAGTGACCGGTTCTCCCCAAAAGTAGGTCACCTTTGAAACATAACAAGAGGATTTTAGAAGTTCGATAAACAAAGTTACCATGAGTAACTTTGGAACCTTAAAACCCCAGCCCAATTCTCCTAGAAAACTGAAATCCCATGATGAGCTACATTCAACCAGTAGAATCCCTTAAGAGTCCAAAGCACAAAATGGTTTCAAACTTTAGCATGCTCATATTTAGACACTTTGATGCTTAGAAAATTATCATCTGACCCTATAGCATCATTTTGGGCCCTTCTACAATAACCTATCTCAGAGGAATTTTCCTGTGGTGGCGAATTCTCTCTTGGGGAAAAATTTGTCAAATGCAAGTAGTTGAGTGTGTAAAAATGACTTTTTAGCCATTCCACCCATTGTATCCTATTGTAACTCAATGGAATGGAATAATTAGGGCTAGGGAACATATGTGCATTGTTTGTTGGAGTAGGGGAGGTGAGTTGAGTGGTTTTGTGTGATGCCCTAGTTGGCAATTGGATGAGTTTTGCTGAAATTGAGTGGTTTAAGAGTGGAAATGGTGGAAATCCTTTGGGGCAACAGTTTGTTAGGGAATTTTAAGCATGTGCAAGTTATTTTAAGAATTTTTTTCTTTGTAAATGTGTTATGAGTTATGGGAAGAGGATTTTCAATAAACCCACCCTAAACTTGCTAAAAATGAGGGTTTTATAAAAGTGGGCTTAAAGTAGTGGTTCTCAGGTTAAAGATTATAGATTTGGAGGTTTTGTGGTCTCGAAAATGACTATCTATAGTTATTTGGGATGTGAATATAGTTTGGAGTACATTTTCTTTGAAAATTTGGCCTAACTGGCCAATTAGGATAGCACAGTAGTCCTATTTTGTTGGTGTTGGTCCAAAGTGTCTTGGTGTATTTTTGTGATATGCTTTTGAAGGCTTAAAAAAGTGTCTAAAAAGGTGAGTGGCTTGAGAGTTTGCAATAATATTTTCAAGAAAAGGTGAATAAGTTGGGTTTGCAGACCTACAAGACAAATAGTGAAGTGTGAGGAGAATCAACCTTGATAGGGTTTGGAGGAACAAAGGATTGGTGTATCAATTGGATTTGTGTTTAGATGATTGAAGGCCTCCCTACTCTGCATCATGCTATTGCTTACTATTATGCTTTGATATATTTTTTCCAAGCATCCATAGCTAGTGTTGAAGCACTAGTTTTAGGCTTTTAGTCATAGCAGCAAAGTAGTGAACTATTTGATAAAATGCTTTGGTAAACATGTAAAAAAAATGTGGTAGCATAGATAAGGCAGTGAATTGTTCGAAAAGATGCCTCAAATAAATGCGGTCTGATAGTGATGGAATTCCATGACAATCCATAGCAATTTTCTTGTCATGGCATTCCATCACCATGAGACCACATTTCTTTGAAGCATTTTTTTCAAGTAGTTCATTGCCTTGTCTATGATATTGCTTGATATTATGCTTTGCTAGACTTTTTCCAAGCATCCATAGCTTATTCGAAAGCAAATGTTTTAGAGTTTTATCCATAGCAGCAAGGAATCATACTATTTGATATAATTCTTTGATAGACATGTATAAAAAATGGGGTAGCATAGAAAAGGCAGTGAACTCTTTGAAAAAATGCCTCAAAAAAATGAGGTCTCATGGTAAAGGAATGCCATGACAATCAAAATAAATTTGATATCATGGCATTCCATCACCATGAAACCACATTTTTTTGAGGAATATTTTCAAATATTTCACTACCTTTTCTATGGCTTGTCATGGCATTCCATCACCTCATTTATTTGATGCATTTTTTCAAACAATTCACTACCTTGTCTATGTTATTGCTTACTATTATTCTTTTGATATATTTTTTCCAAACATCCATAGCTTGTTCAAAAGCACTTGTTTTAGGATTTTAACCATATAAACAAGGCAATGAATTGTTTGACAAGATGCTTTGGTATACATGCATGAAAAATGTGGTAACATAGACAAGGAAGTGAACTTTTTTAAAAAATAACTCAAAGAAATCTAGTCTCATATAATGCCATGACAAGAAAATGCAACTGGAAACTACTCCTAGTTATTAGTTATGCAATGTGAAGTAATTGTATAACTGTTTAGGTTGAAATTGTAGAAACTATATTGTAATTTAAATTTTGTTATCTATTGAACCATCTAGTTATTAGTTATGCAATGTGAAGTAATGCTTTGACTTTGAAAGATGTGAACCAACTTTGTAACTCTCAATAACCTATTGCACCAACCCTTTATGATGAAATGAGTAGGGGATCAAAAAAATCACAATAAAAATTTACTCCAAATCAACCAAGGTTTTAGGGCTTATAACCCTATCTTGTCAGACTTCACCAATTTGACTAGCCTCCCTTGTAGGTGTCCAAACACCAAAACTAGGGCATAAATTCCAGACCACTTAATAAACCCACAAACTATTTAGGGTTTTAGATACCCACTTGTCTCAATCCAAACATATCTCAAATGGGCATATCAATCCTTTGAACCAACACCATGAAATCAGGCTTCTTCATCGTTTTAGACACCCAATTGGGTCACTTATACAAAAGACCTATGTCTTAAAATTTCCTTTTCACCCAAATATAAATTGGGAAGAGTTCACCAGCCAACATAACCCAAAATTATATAATTAGTTTGTGGAGACACATTTCCCAAAGCACCCTACCATGAAAGCCTCATTTCCTACACTTTACATGCGGGGTTTATTGAAAAACAACCTTCCATGGAATATCTAACCCAACCAATTCCTCCAGAACTTCATGAAAAACCTGAAAAAACTTAAAATATTAAGAGATCTCTGCTTCCCCTAATAATTCTATCATTTTCTCACTCAAACCACCCGATTTCACCCAAAACTGCATTATTTTCCACCAAGGGCATCATGCCAACCCAGCCAGAAGATATTCCTTGCACAAAAAACTCATTATTCACCATATTTGTACCTATTCCAACCTATGTAGGCCATCCTATCAAGCCACAACATCTACAATAGATGAGATGGCCTACTTAAGCATTTTTAAACCCTCAAATCATAAGTTCTAGCCACCTATAGTAATTATGCAACCAAATGCACAAAAATCAACAAAATTTCTTCACTCCAGAGCCAAAATGGAGATAGATATTCTACCCAACAAATTTAAATCATTATAAACCAATAACTTAATGTACAAAACCATACAGAGCCTTGAAACTAAAAAATTTCTAGATAAACATAGAAAATTGGCAAAATCAAGGAACTTTCTTTAATTTCCCTTAACAAAGTATGGATCAACCTTACATTATAGTTTCTAAAACCTTTTTAATAATTTTATCACTATATACAACCTCCTAAATTGACTCAACAACCTTTTAAACCAACATGACAATTGGTGTTCCACCTTTTGCACTTTCAATATGACACTTTTTACAAAATATGTATTTTTTGCTTTTTTTACTCCAATGACCCTCCAAACAATTAAAATGCCATTAAATAGTCCCAATGGACCCTGAAACACATAAATAACTTTATTCCTAACAAAATTTTGAAAATTTGACTCTTCATATGCCATTTTGCAGGATTTGGCAATTTTGCATTACAACTTTACATTTTTTTGCAGTTTTTGACATATTAATAGAAAATGACTCAACATGACTCCAAACCACCCATAAAACATGTAAATGGTCTAATAATACCTTATTAAACACAAAATACTCATCACACCTAGATCTAACATACTGACCCCTCCTAGAGCAATGGTCATTTGCTTGGTGCTCTTGTACCACTTTACAACTTCACCTAGTTTCTCTTGTAGGTGTCCAACATAGGTTTCTTGACCTCAAATCTCCAATCCAGTTTCAAACTCACTAATAAAATACATTTTCAAACACCCTTTATGTTCTTAGACCTAAAAAAAGACTCAAACACTAGCATACCTAATACTAGACAATGTTTCTAAAAGTTTCAAATTCAAACTTTCATGGTGCCCCTACACCAAAAATCCATGCCTAAAACATTCAAGCATACAATTTACACAATACAAATCATAAGGGAGATTCAAGAATGGTAGTAGAAAAATAATATTTTTTAATCAAAAATTCGTAAGGCTATATAATGATATATTCTGATAAAAGTATATACAATATATCCAAAAAAACCATATAGGGTTAGTACAAAGGAGCCATATGGACATAGAATGTCATGTATATATTGATAGTAAAAAAAGTATAGTACAAAACATATCTCCCTCTAGGGAAGGAAATAGATCATCTATTGCATTCAAAATTTGATTGGATGGAGTGACTATTGGTTCTCTTGTCTTTTGAACATGCTTGCTAGTCCTCCTCTCTTCACTTTGGAGATCTTGTCCTTTGAACATGCTTACTAGTGAGATCTATCATCACTCATATAAAAATTATACTCTTCGATTATCTTTCGATCCTCTTCTGTACTATTTGGTGCATGCCTAAATGTTATGTGGACAAAAATAACAATTTAAATGGAATTTTAATACTAAGATTGCACCTCATTTTGTGGTTACAATGTGTAATTTTCTGCAAAATCAACCACTGATATAATAGTGCCAATCAGAAAAGAGTCCTTACACATCCTGAATTGTTGATCCAGCCATTGAGACCAATGGTTATGCCTTACATACTTGTAGAAATGATTGCCCTTAAAATATGAAATAAAATCAGCAACATTGCATTTTTTTGTAACCAACTCCTATCTAGAACCTTCACCTCCACTCTGCAAAGTATATTTGACTATCTCATATCTCTTTTTTCTCAACAAGGTTCTTTCCAAATTCATGTTCCGAACCCTCATGAATATATTGAACAAACTTTGACAAGCCACAAAATTGTGAGCACTTTGCATTTAAACAATCACTTCTATAGAAAAAGAAATCATCATCTCTAGAACATAAAAATAGATCTAGCAAGTCCCTTGATGATTTTTGAAGATGCATTGCACCACACTCCTACACCATTTCATTAGTATGCAAAGTACAATGGATATAGCATAATAATTCATGGTACATTGAAAACTCCACATGTTATTTTGAACAAGTATTATGAATTTTAAGAGGCACACAATAAAATGGCTTCAAAATTTCAAAAGTGTTTTTTGTGATTTCCATATTTGGATGTGTTGCAATAAATTGTTTGAAAAACATTGTTTGGCTTGATTCCAAGAAAATTTCAGGATGTGATGTATGGTCTCGATTGCCAATTATTAACTTTAAAAAATCCTTTACATTGGGTGATACTCTAGATTTATCATGCCAAAATTGTTGAATTAACTACTTTACATTATCAGTTAACTTCTTATCAACATGTGGAAGCCTCCCAAAAAATCCCAGGTATCATTTTGAAGAGGATCATCTATTCTTTCTCTTCTTGCAAGTTCTCTATACAAAATTTTATGATAATTTATGTCAAAATTAATACAGTTTTGTCTCATGAAGCGAGCCTTTTTCAATTGATGGCTTACTAGGGTGGTTGTAATGAATCTCTAAGGAACTCTCTTATCTTTTTCCTTGTTATTTTTTCCAAAAGACTTGAGATCATTAAAAATTATTTTGACAATAATAAAAAAAAAATTGATCTTCTTGTTCACATGAATCTTCAACTTGGCTACCAAAGGTCTCATCTTTTGTACATCTTTAGGAATTGTACAAAAAGTTGGCATTGATCGGTCAATGTCTTATTGCTAAAATATTTGTTGAAAATTGCATAGCTCACAATCGAACAATTCATGTTGACCTGTTGCCTTCAAAATTGTTTATAATGTTCTCATCAATTTCAAGTAACAATTTAGGGATTCTTGAAGGTCTTGAATTTGGAATATGTATTTCATCATTTCCCATGTAATTTTGTGAAACATAATTTACACTTGGCTCAATATTATGTTCAACATCTTCAATTCTAACATTTTCAGCTTGAACATTTTCAATATCAATTTCAATAATTTGATTCCCAATTTCAATATTATGTTCAATATCTTCAGTTCCAACATTTTCAGCTTAAAAATTTTCAATATCAATCTAAATAATTTCATCCCCAATTTCAATATCATGGTCAACATCTTCAATTCAAACATTTTACCTTCAACATTTTCAATATCAATTTCAACATTAGGATTTCTAATTTCAATATCATGTTCAACATTTTCACCTTGAAGATATTCAATTTACTCTTCACCTAAAAGACCAAAGGGCATGGGCTCACCAATATTTGACATAACTTTTCTTCTCTTCCTATGACTTCCTTTATCTCTTTGTCTATATCCTTCAATTTGTTCTTTTGTAATCTCTCTCTTACATTTTTGCTTCCAACGACTGTTGCTCCCCATTATACCTCTAAAAAGATGCTAAAAAAAGGATTGCTTATGACAAATTTGAACAGAAGATTCTCCAAATTTTTTATCTTTGTTTCTTCCTATCTGAAACCATGTTTTTGTTTTCTTGAAAGCATGCATATAGAATGTAGGGTCCGTTCGGATGCCCAAAACGACCCACTTAAGGTTTTTATATGGCCCACAAATTTGATGTTGGATAAAATCGAATATTTGATTTGAAAAAAAAATAAAAATTTATTGTAATGGGGTGAAGCCACAATAGTGGTTTACAATTCAAGTGAGGAAGGAAATATCACAAAAAAGGACTCCAAGGCAAAATAAGTGATTTTAGGGGTTCTTATGAACCTACTGGTTTGATCGAACCCTTTTGAATCTTGGCCGCCAAAAAAAAACAAAACAATGCATAGGAAATAGGTTTGAGCGAAACTATTTTAAGGGGAACCCCTATGGGTTCAAACGAACCTCCTTATCCCTCATCCCCCATTCGAGACACAAAAAAAACCTAAATTTTGGCACTTCGGAGCTTGGGTTGAGGATGAAAATGGAGAAATATTCACAAAACCAGCTAGAATCAGATAGTCCTCAGAACGAGCTATCCAACAAATATAATTTTAATATCTTTTGGTTTTATTGTGTATGTGTTTTTTAGATTTATTAAACATAGTTTTTTCACTAAAAATCAAGCTCTTTGTTCTACACATGTGGAAAAATAGTAGATTATCAAAATAATTTTTTTTCAAAAAATTTGAAGCTAGGTATTCATGTCCTTAATCCATTAAAAAAATAAAAATGAATTTCAATACATACAAAAATGTTATGTTGTATATAGTCCGCCTATGTCTTAATTGCGATTGGTTTGACTTTGAAACTTAATTAAGGAAAAAATATTCAATAAAAAACTATGAGAGGAAATGAAAGTGCTAGATATCATAGTTACAAATCTAAATTGAAAAAAATTAGAATTGTATCCTTCATACAAAAAAGTTATGTTGTATACGGTGAGTGTCACTTTTTAAAAATATTGTTTTCTGAAAGAAACCAGTCTTCGTGGGAGATGGAAAAAAAATGCAATCTGATTCCAAAATTTTTGAATTTTTTTGAATTTTAGAATCTAAATACAAAATTTGATGAGACTCTAGTTTGCATCATCTTCAAATTCCTCATGGTTTAGCCGCTATAGGTTCCTGAATATGAAGATTTAGTTAAAAATAATAATTTCAGTGTCGAGTTTGGCCAAAAATTGTAAACCACTATTGTGGGATCACCCAATGGTAATATTTTTGTGCCACAAATTGGATATCCAATTTTTTCACACATCCCAAGAGTAATTAGGAGGTGGAGGGTGTACAATAGATAGAGAGAGAGAGAGAGAGAGAGAGAGAGAGAGAGAGAGAGAGAGAGAGAGAGAGGAGAGAGAGGAGAGAGAGAGAGAGAGAGGAGAAGAGAGGGGAGAGAGAGAGAGAGAGAATTAGAGGGGAAGGGACATGAAAATAAGGGGAGAGAGAGAGAGAGAATTAGGAGGGAAAGGAGAGGGAAGAAGGGAGAGAGAGGGAGAGAGGGAGAGAGGAGAGAGAGATAGAGATAGAGATAGAGGAAAGAGATAAGGAAATGAGAGAGAGAGAGAATTCAGAGGGGGAAGGGAAAGAGGAAGAGGTGAAGAAGGAGAGAGAGAGAGAGAGAGAGAGTATTAGGAGGGGAAGGGAGAGGGGAGAGGGGAAGAGGGGAAGAATGGGATAGAGAGAGAGATAATTACGAGGGGGAAGTGAGATGGGAGGAGGGGAAGAAGGGGAGAGAGAGGGGGTGATAATTTGGATGGGGAAAGGAGAGAGAGAGATAGAGAGGAGGGGAAGGGAGAGGGGAAGAAGGGGTAGGGAGAGAGAATTAGGAGGGGGAAGGGAGAGGGGAAGAGGGGAAGAAGGAGGGAGAGAGAGAGATAGAGGGGAGGGGGAAGGGAGTGGAAGAGGGGAAGAAGGGTTTGAGAGAGAGATAATTAGGAGGGGGAAGGGAGAGGGGAAGAAGAGGGAGGGAGAGAGGGAGAGGGAGGGAGAGAGAGAGGGGGAGAGAGAATGAAAGAGAATATTTAAATAATTTATATATTAGCGGGTTTGAGAGAGAGATAATTAGGAGGGGGGAGGGAGAGGGGAAGAAGGGGAGGGAAAGAGAGAGGGGGGGGAAGAGGGAGAGAGAGAGAGGGGGAGAGAGAAGGAAAGAGAATATTTAAATAATTTATATATTAGCTATATTAATTAATTATATAATATTTTATATATCAACTATATATATACATATATATTTATACATTAACTAAAATATATAAATAATATATAAATTTTCTATACATAATAATATAATATATTATATATTATGCATAATTCCATAAGAGATTATCATAAATTATATATTAAAATAAACTATAAACTATTTATTGCATTTTTAGAATTATATATTAAAAACTATATTACATATTTTATATAAAATAAAAATTATATAAAATCATATATTAAAATTTTATATAAGATATATTGAATATCCAATTTGGATCTGATATCTTATTTGAATCACATATTCGATATGTCTGACACAAACCCTACTACCTAGGGATTAGCCTCGGGTTTGCTTCAAAAAATTTCTAGGACATGCCAATCTTAAGAAGTCAACACAAAAAATGTGTTTAATAGCTTACCTTGCTTTTTTAGACTTCGCCCATGTGGCTGACGACTTTTTTTTTAGCCTAAATTGATGAAACAAAAATGGTTTTTAAAGAGATTCTAGGTTTTCCACCAATATAAATTATGTTTTACTTTGAATTTAATAAATAATTATTATTCATTTTCTATTTGAATTACGACTAGAGTCCAAGTTGATAGGCTAATTGAAAAACATCTATAGTTTTCAAATGATATTACTTTTTTCTTAAATCTAAAAGATGTGTCACATTCTATGCTTCACATACTATAGGATAAAAAAAGAAGTGAATTTTATGAAGTTTTGACCAAGTTAAGATGGTCAAACATACGATTTTTTATATCTTTTAAAAGTTGTCATAAAAAAAAATCCATAATTAATTATTTACTTGAAAAAAATTACAAAAAAATATGCATCACATCGGGACATGAGTCGTCTACTTATATCTAAAATATTATAAAAAAGTATTATCATTTTACTATGGTTATGGTGGTCAAAAAGATGCCTACTTATTTTTTCCCTAAAATTTAAGTACTACTGCATTGAAATTTTAAATGTTCACCAAATATATATATATATATATATATATATATATATATATATATATATATATATATATATATATATATATATTAAATAAACTTTGTAGTTTAGAAACTACATTCCATTTGCTACAGATTCTATTCTTACATATTTTTGAAATGATATAGATAACTTATTCAAATTTTTACGTCAATTTCCCTAACTCTGTATTTTTTGAGTTTTCATTGCAACTTAAAGGCCTATTTTTCCATTATGATCTTGCACATACCATTTCCTACTCTACATCTTCACTTTAAGCCAGTGTATGTTGAGATTCAGTGCCAGGATAAGATTCCACAAGAAATTTTGGTGCGTTCTTATTGTGAGTGCTAACTGCTTAGAAATGGTGATATATTGGGTCATTTTTTCTGAATGAAAGGGCATTTTAATGGTTGTAGACATCTGAAATCCATCAAAAATATGCTTAAAATCTCTTTCCAATCATGAGGAATGGTTAGGGGACTAATTTCAAACATAGAACATCAAATATGAGCTCAAGATGAGCCCCAAAAGATGCCTTGAAGCTCAAAAACGTGATTACAGCCTTCATCAAGCAAAAATAATCTCAATACACATCAAAATGCCTCAAAAGACATCCAAGGGAAGGAAAGAAATCAATTTTCATTTTAACATAGACTATAGATAAAAAACTACACCAAACAAGCCTCCCAACATTCTCCTCGCTTGCCCCTAACTTTCTACTGTGAGCATTTCTTCCACAGGTTGGCGGGGAAGCTTTTCTAAAACATTGTAACATATTTTCTCTGGCTTCTCAAATGTTTACAAATGTTATTAAAATGCCCCTAGATGTTTGACTTCCTCCAATCCCCAATTCCCCGTGAGCACCTACTGCCAGGAGAAAAAGCATTTACGACTAGCAGGAGAGACTCCCATTCAGAGAAAAATAGATTTTGTAAAATTTAACTTTATAAACTTTACAATATTTAATTTTCCTTAATAATTCCTTCAATCTCGTGCATTTTCCTTTCATAATATTTAAATCACATAAGATGTTTTATATATATTACATCAAAACATTAGAGAATACGGAAAAATCTAATTTTGCCTCGATTAAATAGGAAAAATTTATTGCGGGAAAATCGAGACACCTAAAACCATGAAATTTTTTCATAGGGACATTATCAATTATTTATAGAAAACCCATTTCCTCAATTTTTTCTCATCCCTTAAAATGTATGTACCTCCTTTGTAAATTGGCCCTTAGGACGCCTTTGCCATGACTAAAATGAATTAAAATAATGCATCAAATGGCCTCCATTTTTTATGAAAACGGAGCTATAGACATTTTAAGTCAAAACAAGAAATGGGTTGTCATTAGATTTGCAAAATTTGACTTTTTAAAACACTATTTTTGGCCCTGTCGCGATTAGAAAATGATTAACCCATCAGTACTTATCTGGAGACCCTGAAACTGAGTAGGAATGTAGAAATTTGATCCAATACTAGAGTGCAACAATCAGCACAAAAAAAAAAGCCACGAGGTGAAAGACATTCAACATCAAAGTGGCCTATTGAGAATTTTCTGCAACTATTCTTGCTTAAAACTAATTAAAGTTGACCAACTTGTCACTTTTAAAAAATATCAAATCATCTTCTGAGGAACTACCACTAAACTCAGTAGGTCATTTGGGTACACTGAATATGTGTGCAAAATGGATTTTCTTGAATCATCATTCATCGAAATATATTGAGGGTCAAAGTTGACCACCTTGAAAAGTTTCTAAAAATGTAGGTGTGAAAACAAAGCAAATTGCAATTGTTTTTGGCCTGGAAAAATAGAAAATCAAATCATGAGACTTTGAAATCAGACCAAGGAGTACATTAATATGGAGATAATGGAGAACAACAATTTGTTTGACATGCAAATCAACTGGATCCAAATTGTGACCCTTCAAATTAGGTCACTCAGACAGATTTTTTTGGTGCACTTTTGAGTGTGCAAAGGCAAATTTTTCAACATGGGCACTTCAAATTTGAAAATTTGAAGGCACCAACAATGGTTTTGACTGGGGATGTATGCCCCTTGTTGGCATATATTTGGGAAAGTAAACCAGGTCTAGAAACATTTGGCAACAAATTCTTTATTCAATTTTAAACCTCACTCGGCGGCCCCAGGCCACCAAATGGAAAAGGGAAACCAATTCTTACCTCTGTCAAACACCAATCTATTAAAGGATTTGATCCCATTTAATCCATACTTTCCTTTACCACACCACAACAACATGAGTGACTTCATTTTTTTGTAAAAATAAGTGATAAGTTGCCTTTGAACATGTGAGAAATTGCTCCTTGTTTAAGTTTGTTGTGGCATGGCAACCAAATGACATAGGTCATATCACTGCCACCCATTTTATTTTTTAATTTTGTGGCAAGTGACAAAATGTGAGGATAGTGATCAGGACTATGTGAAAATAGTCTCATCACATTCACTAACTTCCTCATAATGGTTAAGGTCAGAAAAGATGTCATCCTTCAAAAACAATGTGCAATCCTTATGTGTGTCAATCAAAGAGTGCTCACACATTTGAAACTCCTTCAAATGATTTGCATCACTGTCAACTATATCATTATCCCAACAACATTACTCCATCACATTGCCACATGTCTCAAGGTTCAAAAAATAAGACTTATTAGCACCCACAAATCCACTGTCCACATTCAAAAGAAATTCCAGCATCCCAAATAGTATTTTCCACTTTATGTTCATGGACAATGTCATCTACATTCTTCATATTAGCACATATGAAAAAATTATATGCACAATCCAATGACTCGGATTTCACCTTTACAACATATTTATCATAATGAATATTTAAAACAAATTCATTGTTGCAATAAATATCATACTCAACATTTCCTGCTATTGCATCAACATGACAATCTGAAGCATACTGCTCATGAGGAAAACTATGAGTTGTAGATTTACAGAAAAGATCAATATATACATCCATGTGATTGACACAATCATGTTCTTCAAATGAAAACTTATCATAAGGACTATCATTAGTTGTACCAATGTTTATCTCTACATTTTCACTTTCATGTACAGCTTCAAATATAATATCATTATGCAAGCATTTAGTGATAAATTTAGAATCAACAAAAGAAGTAGAAGAAATTAAATCATCAAACAAAATAAGATTTTCTTGTTTATCATTATCAACATATGCATGCTTCTTATAATCAACCACTTGAGATGATTCATCCAATGAACCTCTTGCATACATATCTTCTTCTTTTTTCACATTATTGTAGCAACCAGTAGAGCTACCTTCTTCAGTGTCAAACCAAAAACCATTATGTGTCTATTCATTATAGCTATTTTTGAATGATTGCTTCAACTAAAATTCATTGCATACCTTGTCAATTGCATCATAACACTACTGAAAACACATTTCCTCTTCAATTTTTTTATTCAACTCATATTATTTATCATGTTCTTGTGAGGTTTCAAAAAAGTTCTCATCATTTTATTTATTTAAACACTTTCCACTCAAAAAAATCAATTTTTCCTCCTCTTTTTGAAAGGAATCATAGTCACTAGGGTTGCATATAGATTTGAAATCATCTTGGTCACATAGACAAGAATTATTTTTAGCTTGTTGCAAACTTCTATCTACAACACCATTGTTCTCATCATGAAGACATGAAACTTCAGAATCAACATGATCTTCAACTGTATATTCAAAGTCCATAGATGAAAAAATACTTTCATTATCTTTGCATCATTGTAACCTTCTTTTGATACAAAAAATCAGCTCTCTATTTCTATATTTTTAGAAAAAAATAGAAGAAACTTGACATGTTTCATTTATCTCTCATATTCTTCTTGGGCATGTAGATTTCTTTCTTCAGACAATAATTCATCATTCATTATACCAAACCTAGCCATGAACAATCTCTCAAGCTCTTTCCATGAACATATGGAATGCATTGATAAACTAAAAAACAAATACTCAACATCTTCTAAAGTTCTTACAAATAAATTCATGACAACATCCTCTTCTACTATTTGAAAATCTTCCATTACATCAAGACAATATTGTACATGTTGTAATGTTGATTCTTCAAAACCTCCTCTAAACTCAGACAAACATTCATTAATTCTTCTTGGGACAGAATGTGGGTAACCCTATATTTGACTAAAATATAGAGGGTTATATCTTTCACTAGTGATCACCTTTCTTTGAGGACATGGCTATGTTCTAGGCATGATATTACTTGTAGAGGGGGAACTAGGACATCAATACATTTTTGCAAATAAAATTTATTCCCTTTACAACTAGTTTCTTCTCAAGATATCTTTTCAAAATATCTTACTTTCTTATTTCTCTTTTCTACTAGTATCTTAAAATACTAAATAAGAAACAATATCAACTAGAACCTTTTGTTGAAAACCTTCACACAAAAATATTACAATAGAAAAATACCTGAGAACTACTGCAACCAGCTCTTCTAGTGATGTTCAAAATTATATAGAGTCACTACCTCTTTGAAAGAGGAAAACAAATTCAAACAATAGAAAGCTTCTTCCAAGATCTAGGTATTTTTGAGTTCTCTCCACCAGCAGAGCACCAAACTTCAAGAATACATCAGAAAAATTACAATAATCTCCTTCAAGTATCTAGGTCCTTGGATCATTTGACCCATAACTATATATCAACAAACTAATTGACTCCTCAAATGGATAATATTGGAGTTGTCCCCAACGAAGTCGCCAATCTATTGGTGACTCAGATGGGAAAATAAGAGTCTATAATTTCCAATCTCTGGTTACAAACTATTTTGAATCTTCAATGACTCTTAAGGCTAGATGATATTCTATGAGATATGTCTCAAATTCTCCCCAATAAAGTAACCAATTTGTTGGTTATTTTTCTTGCAACATTCAATCCTAAGGAGAAACACAATGCCTAAACTAGGGGATTAATTATTTAGGATAAGGAATCTACACTATCAAGAGATTGAAGACAAGAAAATCCAATGAATAACGCCATGAAATTCTTCTGCACTTTGAGCTCCACATTACTCAGGAGAGTGATCCTAATTGTAGGCTTGATTTTAGGTTAAACTTATGTCAAGCAACAAATTACAGACCTATGAAAGTGGATAGTTCTTAGGTGTATGAGTATTGGGTATTATGTATTCTATCAAGTTCAAGCATAATCCCACCTGCATTAAAAATTACTGAGAAAAAATAACTTACATATCTCCATCTCAAACACATAGAGGGTTACTAGGTAAACTTTTCTCAAATTCAACCTCTATACTCTTTCAAACACCATGAAGACATAGAAAATTATAATAACTTAAACATGAAAGAAAAATTACCAAAGTAATAGAGATTTAATATGATTAGATTGTTTCTGAACATGATCTGGGTAGTATTACAGATTAGTTCCAAATCCTAAGGCATGGAGTCAAAGGGTATGTGTAGGATAATCATGAAAAAAAAATGCCCTTAAGTGGCGATGAAAATTCAAAAAATCAAAGTCAGGCAACTTGACGTAAAAAACTGAATAATTTATCTATATTATTTCAAAAATATGTAAGAATAGAATCTGTAGAAAATTGAATGTAGTTTCTAAACTACTAGGTTTTTTTTTTCGAAATCTATTTGGTTAAAATTTGAAATTTCAATGCAGTAGTACTTAAATTTCAGGAAAAAAATAAGAAGTAGGTGTATACCTGACCACCCTAACCACAATAAAATGATAATTATTTTTTATAATATTTTAGATATAAGTAGAGGACCCATGTCCCAATGTGATGCATATTGTTTTGTAACTTTTTCCAAATAAACAATTAATTATTAATTTTTTATTATATTTTTTTAAAAATATAAAAACTCGTATGTCTCACCACCTTAACTTGGTCAAAACTTCATGAAATTTTATTTTATTTTTTTTAATCCTATAGTATGTGAAGCATAAAATGTGATGCATGTTTCAGATTCAAATAATGTGATACCGTTTGAAAACTATAGATGATTTTCAATCAATCTATCAATCAGGACTTTAGTCATAATTCAAATAGAAAATAAATAATAATTATTTAGTAAATTCAAAGTAAATCATAATTTATATTGGTGGAAAGCTAAGAATCTCCTTTACAAACCCTTTTCATTTCATCAATTTTGGGTAAAAGAAAGTGGTCAACCACATGGACCATCATATCACTTACATATCACCATGTTTTGGCCCATCATGATCCTGCACATACCCCAAATTTAAGATCATGAATGAAAACTTAAAAAAATTATATCAAATTATTGGACCTTTGATAATTAATGCCTTGCATTAATTGTAACCTCTCATATTACTACATAATCATACTTAAATATCCATTTCATTTCATCAAACCCACAGTAATTTGCATACAAAATTTAATTCTTAACTTGAAGAAACTCATACGCAAATCCCACAACTGCAAAAATATTGCAATGAAAAATAAATATATCATTGATATATTTAATACATACGCTATTTGATAACACAAAATGGAGATAACTTCTAAAATATTTTTTATTGATTTACTCAAACTAATTGACAGCATTATAGAAATTTGTTCATTCATTTACTCTAAATAAAACTCCAACTCATAGTTAAGCATTCTCTATTTCCTTCTCCTAAGCTAGAACTTTAGACCCTATACAAATAAGAGAAGAAGAAAAGATATAGAAGAAGGAGAAACCCTAAAACTACATCTTCAACTCTCGTTGATCTGTAATTGCCTTTCCTTCCTCATTCATGCTTTGCTGTTAAAAATATCTTTGCAATTGAAAAATATCTCTATGAAATTTCTCATTCCATTTTATCCATATGGTGAAAATCACTCTTCAATTACCCCAGTGGTAAAAAAAATCAGCTTCATTGTGAAAAAACTTCACCCACATTATTCTGCCTTGAAGTTGAAAATTTATTCCTCCACCATTTTGCCTTGTTCTCTTCTTTTCCTGTGAAAACTCAATTATATGTTTTTTCCCATCTCTTGTATAGATTTTTTATCTCCATCTAATAAAATATTTGCTTTTTAATGCCCCTTTCACTTTTTGCCTTATGTTTTATTTTAGTACTGGAAGGTCTCTAAAATATTTCATTAAGTAATGAAAATATTTTATCTCTTCTCTCCATATTTCACTCCAACAAAGAAATTTTTTAATTATATTTATTGGTGAAGTTTATTACTTAGGAAATTAAAAAAACATTTTACCCATTCCCCACTCTTTACCCCTTCATTTAAAATTATTTTCCTTAAAAAGTGGAAAGAAGGCTTAGAAATATTGGGAAATATTTTAAAAGGTAAAAAACTTTTTAAAATATTTACTTGGGCCCACCCTAGAGCCTCTCCTTTCCTCCCCACAATTATCTTCTTGTGTGACCACCACCAACTTGCTTGGGCTAACGGGAGAACATATTATGAAGCCCAAAATAAAATATTAACAATGCTAACAAAGGTTTGAAACATTTCTTTTAGAAACCTTTCATAGGATCCACCTTTTCTTTTCTTCCAATGCCTATTTCCCCATTCCACTTGATGACAATAGCAAAGGAAATGATCGGGCTCATGGGCAAGCTAAAATTAAGGCTTTAGAATAAAATTTTTCAATAGTTCAAAATGGATTTATTAAAATTCACAAATATTTCCTCCTGCTTCCTCGTTGCTTTGCAATGAAGTCATCCTTCTTCTTTGTGGGCTAGCGAGAAAGACTTTTTTCCTACGTTGCATATTCACTTTGAGCTACTCTATGATGAGATTTGGGTGCCAGAATAAGATTCCACAAGCAATTCTATTTGTGCAAACTGCTTAGAAATGGTGATATACTAGGTCGTTTTTATGAATGAAAGGTCATTTTAATGGTTGCAGACACCTGAAATCCATCACAAATACATTTCAATTTTTTTTCCAATTATGAGGAATGGTTAGGGGATGAATTTAAATAATACAAAATCAAATTTGAGCTCAAGATGAGCCCTAAAAGATTCCTGGAAGCTCAAAAATGTGATTGTAGCTTTCATCAGGCAAAACTCATCTCAATCCGCATCAAAATGCCTCAAAAGACTGCCAAAGGGAAGTAAAGACATCAATTTTCATTGTAACATAGATTGCAGATCAAAAACCACCCCAAACAAGGCTCCCAACATTCTCCCCGCTTCCCTGTGACTTTCTACTGTCGTGAGCATTTCTTCCACGAGCCAGTAGGGAAGCTTTCCTAAAACATTGTAAAATATTTTCTTTGGCTTATCAAATGTTTACAAATTTTATTAAAATTCCCTTGGATGTTTGACTTCCTGCAATCCTCGCTTCCCTGTGAGCACCTCTTGCCTTGATTAAAAGCATTTACATGCTACCAGAGAGACTATCATGCAAATAAAATTGGATTTTGTAAAGTTTAACTTTATAAAATTTACAATATTTAAGTTTCCCTAATAATTCCTTCATTCCCATGCATTTTCCTTTCATAATATTTAAAACAAATAAAATGTTTTAAATATATTGCATGAAAACATAAGAGAATAGGGAAAAATCTAATTTCGGCTTTGACTTAAATAAGGAAAATTTATTGCGGGCAAATTGAGACACCTGGAGCCATGAAAATTTTCATAGGGACATTACCAATTATTTAGAGAAAATCCATTTCCTCAAATTTTTCCAAGCCTTGAATATTCAAGTACCTCCTTTGTAAATTGGCCCTTGGGATGCCTTTGTCGTGATTGAAATGCATTAAAATAGTTCATCAGATGATCTCCGTTTTTTCTAAAAATGGACCTTTGGAAATTTCAAGGTAAAAAATGAAATGGGTTGTTATTATATTTTCAAAATTTGACACTTCTTGGAACACCATTTTTTGCCTTGTCACGATCAAAAAATGATTAAATAACTCATGAGAACTTATCTTGAGACCCTGAAGCTGAGTAGACATGTAGAAAATTGACCTAAGAATGGATTGCAATAATTGTCTCAAAAAAAAAAGTCATGAGATGAAATATATTCAACATCAAAGGGGCCTACTCAGAATTTTTGCAATCGTTCCTACTTAAAACTAATTAAAGTTGACCAAGTTGTCACTGTGAAAAAATATCAAATCATCTTTTGAGGAACTTACAATGAACTCACTAGGTCACTGGGGTGCACTGGATATGTGCACAAAATTTCTTTACTTGAATCATCATTCATCAAAAGATATTGAGGGTCAAAGTTGACCACCTTGAAAAGTTTATGAAAATGTAGGTGTGAAAATAGAGAAAACAACATTTGTTTTTGGGCTAGAAAAAATATCAAGTCAAATCATGATGCTTGAAATTGGACCAAGGAGTACACAAATTTGGAGAGAATGGAGATAAATAATCCATTTAACATGAAAAATCATCTAGCTCTGAATTGTGATCCTTCAAAGTAGGTCACTCAAGCAGATTTTGTTGGTGCACTTCTATATGTGGAAAGGAAGTTTTTTCAACATGGGTACTTCAAATTTGAAAGTTTGAAGGTGCCAAAATAGTCCAAAAAAAATAATATTTAAAGGTTCATTTCCAGTACTCCGAATTACCCTCTTCGATACCTAGGAGAATAAGACTTATAAGTTCTATATCACGTGTAGGTAGTAGAGCAAGGAGTAAGAGCCCAAATTTTAGCACCTTATCCACTCTACCTGGAGGCCAAAGTTTCCAAATAAAAATACCATTTTACCCAATCCATAGGAATATTTTCTCCATGGCTCATGTACCCCCTGTTCCTAGAACTTTCATGACTTGCGGTCCAGTGGTAGTCCACTATGGCCACTTACTCCCCCAAATGTTTGGCCCACCATACCCACTAATTCCCTCAAGGCTATTCCGAAATCCTCTAGAGAGGACTTTAAAACCCCTTCAAAACACCTAAAAGATGTATTATAAGTATGTAGAGTGCACAATATAGCAGAGGAGAACATCGCTATGAGATTGTTGGCTTCCTCTTTCAAAGGGAAGGTTCAAGATTGGTATCAATCTTTGACTTTCGGTTCTATTAGCTCAAGGGATGAACTTGGAGAAAAAAAATCAAACAATTTTTAGAGAAAGGATATCATTCTTCATTGCTACACCAATTGATCACCATCAGGAGAACTCAAGAAGCCATGATCGAATTCAACACCAGGTTTCACAAAACCTAGTAGATGATCCCAACGGCTGCTTGACCTCAAGTTGTGATGGCGTTCATGTTTTACCTAAAATTTATCAATTTGATTATCATGGTGATGATAAATTCCATGGGAGGACATATCTTACCAAATGCATATGAGTTGGTTGTACATGCAAAGAATAGCTTGATAGATGCCAAGAAGCTTCCACCACAACCTTCGATGCTTATTTTTGCAAAAAAATCAGGCACTCTAGTTTGAGAGGAATCTACTCCGAGCAATCTCATGACATAGGTGACGATTTTGGGTCTTCCACAATCCATGTTTCTGTACCCCACCATGCACCTGAGCATGTCGATTTCCTCCTCCTATGCATCATACATAAATTATATGAAGATTCTCATGTGGTATTTTTCTAATGAGTTAGTTCTCATCAAGTGGAAACAAGCAATCCCTTCGAAGCAAGCTACCTAGACCTATTAGGGAGGAAGGCCACCATATGAGCAGATCACATACCAAGGAGCCTTGAGTTGGGGAGGTTAAAAATCGGCATCCACCAATCATATAGTTTCAGTTACTATGTTGTTACAGATGATTAAAGACATCTAGAGCAAAGAGTTAATCCCAGGTCAAAACAACCTAACAAAAGATGAAAATGAATGGTGCTTCCCTTGTGATGACAACCATATGCCCTGAAATTGCCTAAGGGGAAATATGTAGCGAAAGATAGTGAAGAAAATAAAAAATGCACACTTCCAAATGGAGAAGGATATGAGTCCTCCAGAATGAAGAATGCTTGTTCTAGAGTGCAAACGCAAGGGATGTCCTTAGAGCAAGAGTTGGATCAAGAATTATTTTCCTCGATGGAGGAAAAAGATGCATTATTCACAAACGAAGCTCTAACAACAAGTACTTTATAGGTGTAGTTGGACTACAACACCAAATCAAAGAGAAGGCTCATGGGAGAGTACATGTCGCAAGCTCTAGCTCATCCTTAGCCACACCAACCATCTCCACAAGAAAAAAAATCCTTGTAGCTGACTGTTCGACTAATTCAATAGCTGTGGAATCCACCATTGCTTCAAAAACCATTAGATAAGATGCCAAAACCATTCACAATGAACCATTTTCCTTTGAATTCGAATGGAATTTTTCCATTTAGGCCAAATATATTCAAAATAAGAGCACTCAACATGGTAGAGAAGTTGAAGAAGGCACCTGCCAATGTGTCTGTATGGGATGTTATATCTATCCCCAAGCAAAATGCATTGCTTCAGGAGGAATTGAAAAATGAGGAACAAGGATTGTAGACAAATGTGATTCTGCCATGTGATTGAAGTAAAGACAAAGAACCCAGGTTGGATCCTCAAGCTCTGAAGGCTGCAACTTATACAAATGATGTGGGCGATTCAAAAGAGAAAGAGGTAAGCAAGTCAAAGCCCACAACTTTATTTTTAACATTAATTTTGGGAGATAAAATTTTGCACAACAATATGATTGATTCAAGAGAAAATACAATAGTCATGCCAAAGCAAGTGGTTGATGCCTTAATACTTAAGTATGAGCCCCTTGAGAAAGGAATCATGTAGTTGGATGAAAATAAGGTTTCGACAGTTGGTCAGATAAAAGATCTATCTTTGACCCTCTTTTCATGTCCGAGCTCGACAATCTCACTAGAAGTAGTGGTGATAGAAATTCCCCTGGTCTCCAGGATGTGTCTTTCTATAGATTTCACTATAAATTTGGGCATATACTTGGCACTTGATTGGTCCCATCTAATTTTAAGAACCAAGCATGTGGTGAAGATGAAGATCCCATTAGAATATTTGGACCCAGAACATATAGCAGACAATATAGTCCTTTGTTTTGAAGCGGCGCATACCTCCATCTCAAGACAAGAGGGATATTGTTTGGAGATGTTGGAAGATGAAGAAGACACAAGCGAGAAGACTCCCAAAGAAGAGGTTCTTCTTAATCAGTTCATCGACTCTGACCTATTCGGCAATTTCCATGCCATGGGACTAGGCATGTACGGGCGGGTGCATGGAAATGGGTAGCCATTCCGTGGACACCCTTTAAAAAAAAAAGTTTTTGGACATAACACAAGTGCGTTATATGCTCTCACGTTATGTCATCAATTAAACCTAGGTAAGGTTCGGCAGATAAAAACTACAAAGAGATAATGTGCTCACATTATAATGCGCTCGCGTTATCGACTGTTAAAAGTAAAAAAAGAAATGCAAATCTCTCATTTGCATTTTGACTGTTTTTTTGTGCACCCGCAGCCAAAAACACCAAAATAGCACGCTCGCATTCGGGGAGAGGAATTTCTTCACCAAGCATCCAAATTTCTTCACAATGATGGCACCACGACAACGAGGAGTTGTAAGAGGTAAGGATTCTATGCTTTTTATTTTGAATTTGTTAGTTTTAGGTTGAATTTGTTAGTTTTAAGTTGAATTTGATATCTATTTGTTTGAAATTTCAGGAGATGTAAATCAATCTACAAACCCTCAAAATCCTCAACAGGAGGACCAACCAAATCCTCAAGATCAAAATCAACCACAAAATCAACCTCCTCCACCAATCACTCAACCCCCTCCTAGCACTCAACAAAATTTAATGAGTGAAATTGAAAATAACAAAAAACAAATTGAGGATTTGATCAATAGGTTGAGTGATCCAAATGGTTCAACTACAGAAAGAATGACCCTAGAAAATTCCTTGAAAGATATGTTAACAAACATAGATTCAATTAGCAAACAAATAACTAGATGGGAAGATAGGAGGCAGGTGGCTAGGGAGTATTATACAAATAAACTATCATACAAGGATGTGAAAGATTTAAAAATAACAAAAGGTGATTTGTGCTCATTATTCACCGACCCATGCACAAAACAAAATCTTACCCTCAATGCAAAGAGGTTTCCTATCCATTGGTGCCACCACCAACAAATGAAGGAGCGATTTTATGATAGGTGGTACATGGTTTTCGATTACCCACCATGCAACAATTGTGAGGTCCCGCAATATTTCCTTAGGAAACTATACAGTGAGTTCATATTGAACAAAATCCCAAATTATTTTGATATGAGGGATTTCCAGGGGAGAGGTGGGGGGTCAGCTCAGGATAGACCTGGTGCACAGCCGGATCCTACATGGCAAGGTAGACGAGCTCTCACTAGACTGCCTCATGAGCACATTGTTATGCCTTCCGTCATGAAGAAAAGTGCTAAGATAGAGACATTGTAGGCAATCAGCACTTTGACCTAGAGTGTCATCCATCATACTATCCCTATTCTACAACGCCATCTAGGGGAGTCTTCTAGTGGTGGTCTTTGAACACATGTGTGTCAATC
Source organism: Sequoiadendron giganteum (assembly GCA_007115665.2). Taxonomy (NCBI): domain Eukaryota; kingdom Viridiplantae; phylum Streptophyta; class Pinopsida; order Cupressales; family Cupressaceae; genus Sequoiadendron; species Sequoiadendron giganteum. The sequence continues at coordinate 815,240,984 of CM021102.1, forward strand.
TTGTGGAGATACTTGTTCACATGACCCCACTGACCCTCAAGAGACTGGTACGCAGGATCTGTCTAGAGCTATGGAGATGGAGAGGGTAGCTGACATTTTGCATGAGGCATATGGCATTGATAGTCAGGTAAAAGTTATTGCATGTGTTCATTGAATTTAATTTATTAAATTTTGATTTTGAAATGAAAGATTAACTAAATTTTTTTTATGATTTTAATAAAATTGCAAGGTCATAGTGTTGAGACTGGATACATCAGCCCCCCACCAACCTATTTTTGTAGTACACCTATCGCTAGGGTATGTAACTAGTAAACAATTATAAGTTTATTGCATATTAATGGAATTGTTTTATGAATGGTAATTTAATATGCAATTTTGGATGTTGAACAGACTAATATTGGAGGTTTTGATGGAACACTTCCCAGTGGTGGTGGATTTACTCAAACCTTCATGCAGGTAATAGAATAAAGAGTTTAACTAATGAATCAGGTACTTAATAGATTTGTGTAGTTTATACATGCACATCGTTGATTATGTTGAATAATTTGTTGTTTTATTTTCAGTTGTTGCGAGATGATACACCTCCGAATGTGACGAGGGCAATGGATATTGGTGTGATATCTGCTATACAATCCTCGATGGCTCTGACAGAAGAGGTATGAGGCAAATTAGTAAATTTTAATTTACATTTGTTGTTATAGATGTTAGTTAGTCAGAAATCAAACCATTATTGATTCGCGTAGTTTTTGTCTATTTGTATGATTTATACAGGGCTTGAGCACACCTGAGCATGGGCGTGAGGATATTTCCCTCATGGAGAGAGATCGTGAGATGGCTATAAGTGATTATTTTGTCAAATATATCATTTTTTATAATGTAATTTCTATATATTCATGTCTTTACTTCTTATTGTAACAGTTAAAACTTCACCATGAACTAAACCCTAGGAGGAGTAGTAGGAGCACTCCACGAGCGCAACAAAAATGAGTGACAAACCTATCGCCATCCGAGCAAAAAGGAAAGGGAAAGATTTTATTTCCTGGGCATGGAGAGCAATGACTTTTGATTCCATAGTCTTTTATTGTATGCCTGCATGGCAGTTTTGTACATATTTTTTATTGGACATATTTGACATTGTATGCCTAGATGGCATTCTCCTAAGCCTATATGGCTATTTTTACATATATTTCATACTTATATCGACATATATTTATGTATGCCTACATGGCTATTTGGCTAATACAAATATCTTTTTTCGATGCTTGCCCATATTTGCATTCTAAATTGATGGTTCAATAGATATGAGTTACATATATTCAAGTGTATACTTTACAACTTATGTGTATACTTTGTGACTTACATGCATTCGAGTGTATACTTTGTGGCTTACATGTTTTCATGCATATACCTTGTATTTGTGCATATACTTTGTTTTAATTTGTGTATACTATGTATTCATTTGTATACTTTTTGAGGCTTACGTGTTTATGAGTACTTGTAGTTCCCTTATTGACATGTACATGTTTGACTTATTCACGTGTATAATTATTAATTGGTTAGCCATAGCATTGATCTATGTCATCCTCAATGCATGATCCTTGAGATGGAGTAAGTACACCCTCAAGGTCAAAAGGAGTTTCACATGCATTCTTCATAGGCTCATTTTGGTAGTGAAACCAAAAACCTCTTGCATCATTGAAATGAAAAAAAAATTCCTTTATAGCAGGTCTGAAGCCATTATCATTCTCCATTAGTTCTTCATGTATCCACTCCCCATTAATGGTTGTCTCATGACCTTCATGAAACCAAGCACTTATCTCATTTGTGATAGAAGAAATGTATGAAGATTTATCTTCCTCCTTATGAACCATTCATTATCATGAGAGATGGGTTCTTGTGAACCACTACTGATGATTCATGGGTCAATGAGTTTGACTTGTAAAACTACACGATTGAATCCTGATAGCAATATCACAATATTTATATATCTGAATACTACCATTGAATCCTAAATACTGCCATCTTACCCACACAAGATTCTGGAAGATGCTTCCCACCCTTCTCTTAGTGGTTGCTCTCATTGCACCTTCTACCTAGCTTCATCTTGGTGTAGACAATACGAAGACCCCAACTTGAGATCTTCACACATGCAAGAACAACTGCATCCTTCCTGCAGCTTGGGTGGATCAACTTGCAACCAAGAACCCATGCTACTTCCTGGTGTAGATTGCCTTCTACACACTCAGAACCTTCTGCCTCTGATACCATTTTGATGCAAAGGACACAACACAAGACAGTGGCTCATCCACCCTTCTCACTCCTTAACCTACTGATCACTACTGATCACTACTAATCAAGACATGTTATTAAGCCTCTAATTCTGTCCGCCACCTTTCCGCTGTTCAAAGCCTGAGTCACACATTTCTCAAACACAATGGTCGAGCGATGTAATGGTTTCTTTGAAAACCGTTATACATTCAAAACCATACAAGAATTTCACACTCGGTTATATTACATATATTCCCTATCAACTGAAACCATTTTTCCCATTCCATTCGGGACTGTCATAAAGAAACCCGAAAACAAGACATCCATGACATTCAAAACAATAGTGAATCCTTCAAAACTAATCTACATTCACAATTTGCAAAACAATAAACCAGGAAAGATAGAGAGAACGACACGACGGGAAATGGAAACTCCTCTTTAACAAATTCCAGATATTAACACTTCAAAAACATACATGCTTTAAATGGCTCTTTGTTTGAAGGCTAGAGAGCCTGATTTCTTCTCCCTCTTGTTTACTCTCTTTTTTGTTTTCCCGTAGTTGCACTCTCTATTTCCTCTATCTCCCCATATTCGGTTACATGTTGTCTCTTTATAGAGATTCTAGGGTAGTTAGACAAATTGTTCATCTACTTGATATTCCCATTCAGTTACAACTGTCATTTAATCCTTTTGATGAATATATCATTGCAATTTTAAACACTTAACCATTTCTTAACATGGTCCCACAAAATTCTAAATGACTAAAACATTACAAAATTATGAAGCTTGTCATAAATTTCAAGAGTCAAGGTGTCCCCGCACTAGTATCCTAGTTGTCCCTTTGTTGATTTATCTCCTCACTGATCCATCTTATTGGATTCTTTCACCTTTTACCCATCGCTTTCTTGAAAAACTCAATTTTAGGCCTTGTAGCCTTCTGCCCCAATTTGGCCTCCTAGAACCCGTTTTCTTGACTTTTCTCACAATCAATCTTAACAACCCCCAAACGTTTTTGTAAATTCTTTCTTTTGATCATCAAGGCTCCAATATTTATGAAGCCTTAGGTCCTACAAGTTTTCATACATATGATTGTCCTCAAACCCCCTATTTTCAAGGGTTCCTATGGTTTTTGGCTCTTTTTCCTTCTTTGAGGGCTTCAATGACCTCCTCAGCTCTCCTCCTGGCACACACATGACTGAGATACATTTTCCTATACTCCAATACTCTTTATTGGCACAAACCAATCCATTTAGCAACTCTCCTTGCTGATGTCCTGTCCAAGCTACTAACCAGAATGCACTTGCACTCGCCTAGTGCTTGATGATTTCATCACCTCCCTGCAAAACAAGACCCCTTAACCTATATGTACACTATTTACATAGTCCCCAACTTGATTCCAAGTGGCCATGAGAGGAAAGCCACGGGAAGTCAAGTGGGACTCATTATTCACAAAACTGGCCTGAACCAGCAATGAGACCAAGAAAACCAAAAACTTGCAAAAAGATAACTAGTTGGTCTAGATGACTAATCTAATGCTACACAAGATAATTAAGTGATACAAATGGAAGACTCAAATTATTAGACAAGTCCCTTCAATCCATTCTTGACTGGATGAAGGCTCAAACACAGAAATTCAATGAAAACTTGCTCTCTTCCAATCACAAAAATGTACTCTCCAAGTCTCAATTCACGAAAACAATCCTCCAACCTAGGTATTAGGGTTTTTCTAACCTTATATACCTTTCTCCCATGTTCTAGGACCCTTCGGTCGGGCTTAGAGAATCATTAATGTCATTTTCCAACTTTTAGGACAAATAGCCAAGGCAACATTGCTCAAAATGCTCACAGTGTCCAAGACTTACCCAAACTGCAAGCCCCTAACAAACCTATTTCCAATTCACTCATCAAAAACACTCTTGGGACTTTATATCATAGTCCTTATTCCCTCTTTCATCCTAATCTGATAGTAGCCACTTTTGAAATCAATCTTGGAGTAGTACCTAGCACCCCCCTAAACAGTCCATTAAGTCTTCTATCCTAGGAATAGGAAACCTATATCTAATGGTTATCCTATTTATGGCCCTAGAATCAGTACACATTCTCCACTTATCTCCCTTCTTAGGTGCCAACACCACTGGAACAACACATGGTCTTATGCTTTTCTTGATCAACCCTTGGTCCAAAAGTTCTTGAACTTTCCTTGCTATCTCCTTGTTCTACTCTGGTGTCATTTTGTATGCAGCCTTGTTAGGCAATGTTGCTCTTGGTACAAAGTCAATTTGATGACTGATTGCCCTCTTAGGTGGTAGTGTAGCTGGTGTGCCTTCACAAATGATATCCTTGAACTAATCCAACAGTTTCTTCACCTCTGTTGTCATAGGTAGCCGACTAGGTGACTCCTCCTCCTTTGGATTCAACATGATTGCATAGACAAATCCTTCTTCCTCCTTCATGTCTCTTAGGAATTCCTTTCCACTCATCAAAAGTACACTGGATTTTTCCTTTTCCACTATCCTTCTTGGGGAAAAAACTTCATGGTTAAGCGCTTGAGCTGGAGTATACTGGAATGGGTGACCTCCTGGGAAGGCCTAGTGCCTCACCTCTGTGAGCATCACTTAGATGCAATGATTGCTAAGTGGGCCATTTAATATCATTTCAAATTTGTTTCTTTAAACAACTTACAAATTTGTAACTTAAGACTCCTCCAACCTAAGGGATCGATCTGGTGGAACATAGCTCGAAGCGATTCCACGTGTTTCGATGCAAAAGAGGACCATGACTAGTGTAAAAATACCTATTTGGATGTGTTGGAATAGTCTGCTTGGTCACACAAGTTGCAGAACGAAAGTTGCACCACTCTTCAACTTTGCACTGCTTGCATTTGATGCTTTTTCCATCAAGTGAAAATCCGCCACCACTGGAAAACCACTCTGAGATAGCTAAAACCAAGAGAGGTTTTTGTAGACAGGCTCAATACAATCCTACAAGATTAGACGAGAAGTTTCTAAGCATCACGGTGTCCAAGTAATAGCATGCTGAAGTTTGCAGCTATTTTGCACTTTGGACCCTTAAGGGATCAATCCGGTGGAACATAGCTCGGAGCGATTCCATGTGTTTCAGTGCGAAAGAGGACCATGCCTACCGTAAAAATACCTATTCAAACATGTTGGAATAGTCTGCTTGCTCACACGAGTTGCAGAGCGAAAGTTGCACCACTTTGCAACTTTGCATAGCTTGAATTTGACACGTTTTCCATCAAGTGAAAATCTGCCACCACGAGAAAACCACTCCAAGATAGCCAAAATCGAGAGAGTTTTTTCTAGAGGGGTCCAACGCATTTCTATAGGATTAGACAAGAAGTTTCTAAGCATCACGGTATCCAATTAATAGAATGTTGAAGTTTGTAGCTATTTTGCACTTTGGACACTTAAGGATCGATCCGGTGGAACATAGCTTGGAGCGATTCCAGGTGTTTCGGTGTGAAAGAGGACCATTCCTACCATAAAAATACCTATTCGTATGTGTTGGAATAGTCCGCTTGCTCACATGAGTTGAAGAGCGAAAGTTGCACCACTTTGCAACTTTGCACAGTTTGAATTTGACATGTTTTCCATCAAGTGAAAATCCGCCGCGACGAGAAAACCACTCCAAGATAGCCAAAATCGAGAGAGGTTTTTCTATAGAGGTCTAACGCCTTTTTGTAGGATCAGATGAGAAGTTTCTAAGAATCATGGTATCCAAGTAATAGCATGCTGAAGTTTGCAGCTATTTTGCACTTTGGACCCTTAAGGGATCGATCCGGTGGAACATAGCTCGGAGCGATTCCACGTGTTTTGGTGCAAAAGAGGACCATGCCTACCATAAAAATACCTATTTGGATGTGTTGGAACAGTCCACTTGCTCACATGAGTTGCAAAGGGAAAGTTGCACCACTTTGCAACTTTGCATAGCTTGAATTTGACACGTTTTCCATCAAGTGAAAATTCGCCGCCACGAGAAAACCACTCCAAGATAGCCAAAATCGAGAGAGGTTTCTCTAGAGGGGTCCAATGCCTTTCTGTAGGATCAGAGGAGAAGTTTCTGAGCATCATGGTATCCAAGTAATAGCATGCTAAAGTTTGCAGCTATTTTCCACTTTGGACCCTTAAGGGATCGATCCGGTGGAACATAGCTCGGAGCGATTCCATGTCTTTCAGTGCAAAAGAGGACCATGCCTATCATAAACATACCTATTAGGATGTGTTGGAACAATCCACTTTCTCACACGAGTTGCAAAAAGGTGTGTACAAATTGTTTACATGACCTTTATATGACCTTTTCCACATTGTTTACATTTCAAAATTCAAAGTTTGCAAATTTTCCTACTCAAGGCATTTATAGAACAAGGTGCTACTACACCAAACATGAACTTCAGCCTTACAATATTTGAGTATATCTCATTATGTAATTAAATCTTATTAAAATGCCTCTGGCACTTCGTTCTCTCAGATCTTTTACAATGTCACTCATACATTCAAGATTCTTTTTAAATGTCTACATCATAGGTGCTCATTATGAGGTTAACATCAAATGAGTAACTTGAGATTCCCTCGCTAAGCTTCACATTATCTCTTATAATGGCTTGAAATCAAAATTGAGATTTGTGAAAATCATCAAAATAATTATGTTGCATTGCTTTTCTCGCTGAGATTTTTGATAATGGCTCTTAAATCAGCATTTTATGCAATGAAAGATCAATCAACCCTTAGTAGTTTACTTACAAATATGCAAAGTAAAAGAGAAAAAGAAAGAGCATCCAAAATGGAAATGAAATAAAAATAGATGGAAGGCACTTACAGATGTTGCATGCAGACATCAAAATAAGAATGTTGCATTGCTTTTTTGGTTGACATTCTCTTCGATGGCTCATATATCAACATTTTTTGCAAGGAGACACCAATCATTGTAAAAGAAGATGATATCATTGGCATCAAAAAAATTAATGTGCATACAAGTATAAATTAATAAGAACCAATGTGCATATACTTACAAATTAATCCAACGAACCATCCGGGTCTGCTCTACTCTTTATTGTGTCAAGTATTGCCTCATGGTCAGACTCACAGACCTTCCATAACATCTTGTTCAAAGGTCTACCCCCATATTTGGTCAAATGAACATTGGATGCCATGACAAGGTTTGAGTAATGAAGAATCTTACGATGCATGTCAAAGTCCTGAAATAGCCAATGTTTAACACTTGAATGTGGGTACCTTCTAAGCCATGTTCTAGTAACCACAACTAAGCCTGTAGGGTATTTGATGTTTTCTCCATCTATAAGTGGGGCCTCCAATTTCTTTTTGGTCTCAACACAACGACACAAGTAATAGTCTATTCCCTCTTCATTGTCTTCATCTGCAATAACTGCATAAACATGCCTTGTATTGATAGGTGCAAAAAATCTCTTGGAATTTGTCAACATTACGAATACAGTACAAAGTAAGATCTAACGATATGGAATTTCAACAACTAAGAAAGTAGATATATCACCTTGTTGAACTAGATCTGATAGGTTGTCAAAATCGATCGATGATTCTACCTGTGTCAGTTCCAATGTCGTCGGAGGTTGATATGTGTGAAGTGGGCTAAGATAACTTGTCAACCATTTTTCAACCCACTCCCCTGACTCACAATCATTCCAGTCTTGCATTGTACATGAAGAACAAAAGCATGCCATCTTTCATGTATTGATACTCCATGAACCTATATTTGAGCTAAGGAAAGAGTGTACCTCACTCGATCCTATTAGTGTACAACATTCTTCATATGGTGCAATGTTAGTATCATCCATCAACCAAAAAAATCTATGAACTGAAGACGTTCCTTCATTACTTGGACCCATCAAAGCATTACACCACTCAACGATTAATTTTGCATCTATCAACTTTGCACTATCTTTATACTTTAACTCTTCTCGTGCTGATGCTCTTTTCACACATGCTCCCCCTTTCCATGTCAAGCCTCACAAAAGTTCCACATATATTGAACACCTATAATGACATGCATCCTGCACAACTAGTAGAATATGTGCGAGTTCTTGAATTGTGTTGCACAGTTATCAGACCATATTATATGTTGATTGTATTCTATGCCCCTCTAAGCCAAACCACTATAGAACATCTGGAAGCAACCTTGCATGAACTCTGCAGAATGTGTGCGATCATCACTAATGTACAATCATCACTAATGTAAAAGTGGTACTCCCTCATTACCTTCCTTTGCTCATTTGTACTATCAGATGCATGAATGAATGCTATGTGCACAAATATCAAAACTTGTGTAGAGTTGTAATATTGTGACTGCACCTCATGTTGTGGTTGTAGAGTGTAGTTCTTTGCAAATTGAACCAAAGATACTATGCTTCCAATTGGAAAGGTGTCCTTGCATAGCTTGAACTGCATGTCAAACCATCGGGCTCTATGGGTATGCATTGCATACTCAGACAGTATGCTATCACAAAATGTGGTCATAAATTTGTACACTAGAATCTTCTCAATAACCAAATCACACCTTTTTGCATGAGACCCATCTTTTGTAGCATATGCCACTGTTTTATACTTCTCGAACTCTACTAGTTTTTGTCCCACCTCATCTGTGCTTTCCATATGTTGGCATACTTTCATACGTTGGAAGCCACCGCAACGCTCGCATGAACCATCCAAGCATGTTGTCCTATAGAATATCTGGCCATCCTCTATTTGACATAAAATTTTTGATAAGAACCCTCTTGAAGATTTTGGTGGGGCTTCTATGCCACAATCCTGTAAAACATCATTAGTATGCAAATCTAAACATATAGAACGATAAACATCGTAATGGTTAGAAAATTCAATATGTAGTCTACAACAACAAGTAGTGCGTGTGTGATTTGTCTTGACATAAAAAGGTTTAAGCAATTCAAAATATCTTTGAGAAATACTAATTTGAGGATAATCATTTTCAAATTTCTAAAAAAATTGGGTTTGAGTCATATCCAAAAAATGCTTTGGATGTGGCTCATGATTCCGACTACTGATTCTTCTTCTTACCACATCCCTTTGATTTGGAGATGGCCTTGTGTTATTCTTCCAGTACTCTTCAATTAGTGTTCTCAAGGCTTCGACAACTTCTTTATCTTTTCGTGACAGTCTCCCCGAGAATGCCCATAATTCATTTGTATCATTGCCCTCAATTCTTTGCCGCCTTTGAATGGCCCTTGATAAAGTTTTTCTACTAATTCCTATTTTTTCACTAGTCTTTCTGATTAGGCAAGCTCTCTTTTTTTGAAAACTTACCAAAGTTGATTTAATCACACGTCAGGTGACATTACTATCCTTTGAGCGTGAGGTCTTACCCACATTCTCATAAGCATACATTAGATTCTTCACAATAGTGTCTTCACTCGATGCATTCGATGTTCTCAACCCAAGAGTCTTCATGATGTTCCTATAATTTACACCCTGCATCATTTCAACAAATAGTTGAGATCTTGTAGTCTCATTTAGCCTTTCAAAGAATCTTTCCCAAATCTTATCAACATATCTTCTACAAGTGCGTGTTGAAATCTTACCTTCCATGTGCTGCAAAATCTCATCATCAATATTAATCAAATACTTTGGTTTTCTACGTAAAATTCTTGGTGGTGTTCTCCTAGTTACATACATCTCAATATTAGGAGTTTCATCAATATTTAATTGAGGTGGGATAGATTGCATACCTTCGATCCAGGGTGGAGAAGAAGACATACCTTGAGGTTCAGATGGGAATGATGGCATACTTTCTTCGTCAATTTCGAGTGATGATGTACTCTCAACTTGAGATGTGTTGGATGGTGTCCAACAATATTCACTTGCGATAAATGGTGTCCCCCCATATTCACTTGTAGTAGATGGTGTCCATCCATATTCACTTGTGCTAGATGGTGTCCCTCCATATTCGCTTGTGCTTAATGGTGTCCCTTCATATTCACTTGTTGTAGAGGGTGTGTCTCCAACTACGGTATCTAAATCTGTCTTACGATGATGCTTTTGCATTCGTGCCTTTTGTGCTGCCAATTCTCATTCTCTTTTTGACGGTTGAGGTTCCTCTACAATCAGGTTGTTCTCATCAATCGTTTCCAATTTCTTCTTTTCACGATATGCCGCCACCCGAACTCTCTCCTTTTCTTTCAAGGTTTCGTTCTCTTCGTCTGTTAGTTTCCTCTTTGTCTTTTTCTTCGGCATGGTGGATAATTTTATCTATACCATGGTAATGAGACGAATATTAGTTCCTAAAAAATGTATCCATTCAAGATAATTGAAAAATATGTCATTGAAGGCTTCATTAAAATAATACTTACAATCATCTTGTACAGAAGTAGTCTTTTATTGTTGATGGTTCTAGCCAACCACCAAGGGAATAAGGACTATGATGTAAAGTCCCAATAGTTTTTTTGATGTGTGAGTTAAGGCAAACTTAGGGTAGTCCAGAGCCTTGAAGTTTGGAGAAGCCTGAATGATGAAATTAGGCAAATTAGTCCATGCAGACTTGGCAATTTGTCCTAAAAGTGGGAAAAGGGCATTAATGATGCTTTAAGCCCAACCCAAGGGTCCTAGCATGTGGGAGAAAGGTATATAAGGTCATAAAAACCCTAATTGAGCATGTGGGAAAGCTATTGTATGATTTCAAGTTTTGGAAGGGCAATCTGTGAGTTGGAAGAGTGCAAATTTCATTGAATTTCTATTTTTGTGCCTTCATCCAATCAAGAATGGATTGAAAGGACCTATCTAATGCTTGGATTCTTTCAATTGTGTCACTTAATTACTGTTTGAAGCATTATATTAGCCATTTAGTTCAATTGCTTTCTGGTTTGCAAGTTTTTAGAGTTTTTGGTCTCATAGTCGGTTCATGCCAGTTTTTGGAAATAATGATCCCCACTTGAATTCTCATGGAAAGGATACCATGGCAACTTAGAATCAATTAGGGGAATTTTTTTTCAGTGTACATATGGTGTGTGGTGTCTTGGTTTGCAGGGGAGATGGTGAATTCATCAAGAACTAGGTGAGTGCAAGTGCATTTTGGCTAGTGGCTTGGAGAGGATAGCAGTAAAGAAAGTTGCTAAATGGACTGGTTTGTGCCAATCAAGATCAATACAATGTGGGCACACGTATTCCAGACATGTGTATGCAAGGAGGAGAGTTGAGGAGGTCATTGAAGCCCTCAAAGTTGGAAAAAGGAGCTAGAACCCTAAAAACCCTTGAAAATAGGGGGTATGAGGATAGTCCTATGTACGAATGCCAAAGGGACTAAACACCTGGTAAATATTGAAGCCTATGGTACCACTAGAAATAATCTATAAAAATATTTTGGGGTTGTTAAGACCGTTTTTGAGAAAAGCCAAGAAAAAGGGTTCTAGGAGGCTTAATTGGGCAAAAGGCTACAAGGCCTAAAATTGGGTTTTTCAAGAAAGCGATGGGTACAAGGTGAAAGAATCCTATGAGATGGATCCGTGAGGAGTCAAATCAACAAGGGGATAGTGAGAATACCCTTTCGTAGCCCCTCAAGTGGTTAGGACACTTTGGGTCAGTGTGGAGCCCAGGGAAGCTTAGTGGTGAATTGAGAGCAATGGTGAAAAATTTGAAATTGGTGGAGAGTCTTATGAGGTGAGAGGGGTTTATGAGGGATCCCTGAGTAGGGTAGAGAGGAATACCCTAGGAAGACCAAAGAATAGGTCTTGGGAAGAGAAATATTTCTCTTCAAAGATAAGACTCCCCATCAATTGTTGAAGGACTGGTCTATGTAATGAACTTTTGACCTTGTGCAGGGTATTTTGAAGATGTTTGATGCTTTGGAATGGTCTAGGAATGGTATTAAAGGATGAATTTTGGTGAACGGTTCTGAATTTCTATAATTGGCAAGTGTAAAATGGTAATTGGCAAGTGTAAATAATTGTGTATATAATTTTCTAATTTAAAATGTGCATTGACAACCTAAGGTTATAATGACAAATAGAAATGAAAGAAAGCCATAATAGAATGAAAGAAAATTTGTAAATACTTCACATACCTTAAAAACCAGACTTTCAAATGGAGGAATTCAACCCAATTATGTAGCCTTAGCTTCTTCTTTCTTCAAACTCCACAACAATTTGACTTGTTCAAAAGCTTGTTCCTTTTCACACTTCAATTGTATATCAATTTTCAATGGAATTCAAACTTCAATTGATATTATATGTCTTTCAACATCGAGACTCTGCTATTTCATGCAAAGGTGGTAAAAAGATCATGGAAAAGGTGATGGAAAGTGAAAAAGATGCTTGCACACTTCACAACATAATCAAATATATATTTTTTGTCGAAGCATGCACAGAACGAGGGGAATATGTAGACTATGGGCCTTCAAATCATGGGTATATTGATTTTTTTACCATTTTAGTAAACTACAAAATGCGCTCGCATTATAACACGCACGCATTATGTTAAATTAAGTTTTCTTAGTGTATTTTTTATAGTATAGGGGTTTCTGAGAGAGTGGGAGGGAGAGAGGGGAGAGTGGAAGATAGAGAGGTATGGAGAAGGGGAGAGTGGGAGAAAGAGAGAGGGAGAGAGTGGGAGATAGAGTGGGAGATACAGAGGGAGGGAGAGAGGGGGAGAGTGGGAGAGAGTGGGAGAAGGAGAGAAGTGGAGAGTGGGAGATAGAGAAAGAGGGAGAGCGGGAGAGAGTGGGAGAGTGGGAGAGAGTGGGAGAGTGGAGGAGAGTGGGAGAGAGTGGAGGTAAGTGTATAGGGCTAAGTGTATAGGGCATAAGGATTAGGGTTTAGAATAATGGGTATAGGGTTGAGGGTATAGGGCTAAGTTTAAAGGGTATAGGGATTAAGGTTTAGAATAATGGGTATAGGGTTGAGGGTATTGGGTTTCAGATTGAGGTTTAGGGTTTAGGGTTTAGTGTACAAGGTTGAATGTAGGGTTTAGGGTTTAAGTATAGGGTTTGGGGATGATGTTCAGGGCTTAGGTTATAAGGTTGAGGGTATAGGGTATAAGGATGAGGGTTGAAGGTGTAGGGTTGAGGTATAGTGTTCAAGGTTGGGGGTGTAGGGTTAACTGTATAGAGTATAGGGATTATGGTTTAGAATATTCAGTATAGGGTTGAGGGTATTGGGTTTAGGGTTGAGAGTTTAGAGTACAAGGTTTAATGTAGGATTTAGTGTTTAATTATAGGGTTAAGGGTTCAAGGATAATGTTTAGGGTTTAGGGTTTAGGAATAATGTTAAACATAAAACCCTACAATCTCAAGTCTTAACCCTATACCTTATACCCTTAACCCTACAACCTAAAACCTAATCCCTATACCCTATACACTTAACCTCATACCCTTAACCTTGAACATTATACCTCAACCCTCAACCCTTAAACTTGTACATAAATCCTAAAACCTAAACCATCAACCCTAAACCTAATATCCTCTCAATCTAGCCACCTCAACTATATACCCAATATCCTAAACCATAATCTGTATACCCTATAGACTTAACCTTATACCCTCAGCCCTAAACACTATCCCTCAACCCTCAACCCTATACCCTATAGAGAGTTTAGGGGAGAGAGAGAGAGAGAGACCTGAGAGAGGGTGAAATTGGCAACTACATTGCCAATTTCACTGAATTGGCAAGCTAGTGGGCCCACTAGCTTGGCAATTCGGTGAAATTGGCAACCTAACTGGTCTCTGTGATGTAAATCACTGAGAGACCCCATTTCTTGGACCCATTTTTTCAAACAAACCACTACATTTCCAATT
>CM021102.1:815255141-815591771 GCA_007115665.2 Sequoiadendron giganteum
TAAACTTTAATCCCTCAACCCCTATACCCTCTGAATCCCTCAACCCTCAACCCTTAAACCCTAATCCCTCAACTCCTATAACCTCTACTCTATAACCTATTAATCGCTCATCCATAAACCCTAAACCCTTAAATCCTAACCCATAAACCCTCTACCCTCAACCCTAGTCCCCAACCCTCAAACCCACTTGGTAAACTCTCTACCCTAATCCCTCAACCTTCTTGACCCTTAAACTCTCAACTCTTAAACCCTTAAACACTCAACCCTAAACCCTCGACCCTCGACCCTCAACCCTAACCCCTTAAACCCTAAACTATTAAACCCTTTACCCTCTACCTCCTAACCTCTACTATCAACCCAATACTTTCTACCCTAAACCCTAATCCCTCAACCCTTAATCTCTCAACCCCTATAACCTCTACCCTATATATTGGACCCTCAACCCTAATCCCTTGACCCTATACCTTAAACCCTCAATCTTTAACCCTCTACCCTTTACCCTATACATTAAACACTCAACCCTCAATTCTCGACCCTCAACCCTTAATCGCTCAACCCTCAATCCTTAAACCCTAATCCCTCTACCCCTTACATTGGACCCTGAACCTAATCCTTCAACCATATACCCTCAAAACTATACCCTAAACCCTCTACCCTCAACCAAGTAAACCCTTAACCCCAAACCCTTCAACCCTAAATGCTTAAACCTAAAACCTTCTACCCTATACCCTCAACCAAATACCCTCTACCATCAAACCTATTCCATCAACCCTCAAACCTTAAACCCTACTACCCTAGAAACCATCAACCCTATAGGTCCTCCATCCTAATCCCTCAACCCCTATAACTTTCTCTCTATCTATACATCTCACCTCTCCCTCCCTCCCACCCTCTCTAATTGTCCCTATCTATCGTCTCCCTCTTTCTACGTACCTCTCGTTCAATCAATCCTTACCACCCTCTCTCACTCCCTCTCTCTCACACTCCCTCTCACTACCTATCTCTCAAGTCTCTCCCTCTCACCCCCCTCACACTCTCAAGTCTCTCCCTTTCGCACCCTACCTACATAACCCTCTCTTTCTCTTTGTCTCTCTCTCTCTCCTCTCTCTCCTCTCCCTCAATTCTCTCTCTCCGACCCCCCCTCTCTCTCTCTCCCTCCCTCTATCCCTCCCACCCTACCTAGCTAAGTCCCCCTCAATCCAACCCCTTCTCTCCCACTCCCTCTCTCTTAAACTCTCACTTCGACCCCCTCTCCATCTCTCTAGACTCTCTCTAAACTCTCCCTTCATCTAAAGACATACATAAATGCATACATACAAGCATAATACATTTGTACATATAATCTTACATCCATACAAGCATACATACATACATGTACATAAAAATATATCAGCATACATAAATATATTAGCATTTAACATAAAGTAAGAAATAACGCGAGTGCGTTATGGCTCAGTAGACATGTTCCCCGCAGAAGCAAAAACCATGTAAAGTGAGAAATAACGCGCGCGCGTTATAATAACGTGCTCGCGTTATATCTTGCTTTGAGAATTACCGAACTTTAAGCTTGGTATTGCCTTGGAATTCCAACCCAAAGGTTTGGAGGGCATTCCCAACGACCAGAGACGTGTTTTTAAGAAATCCACCATATTTCTCATAATCGAGTTCGTACTCACCATTCAGGATTGCATGTGGTTCAATATCAAAAAAATCGAGCACATGGGTAATGTTGGGTTATCTCTTAGCTATCCAACGATGTAATTTTTTTCACGTTCTGAAAATGTTAAGTCTTTCATCCATAATTTATTTTATCTGTATGTCTTTTTTTTGCCAAAAAGCAGTGTTTGGTATTTTTTTCATTATAAATTAACCGTTCATCAATTTTTCAAATAAATTACATTTTTAGAAACTAGACTCCATTCTACAAAATTAAAAAATTAAAAAAAAAAACAAATCAATTAGTTTCCAGAATTTGTAGGGGTAGCACGGAAAAAATTCTATTTTCAAGATATGTCCACTTTGCAAATTCGTAAAAAATCAAATATTCATTAAAAAATTATCAAAAAAATCATGCATCAACTACATACTATTAGCTAACTTCTGACCATTGCGATTTTAAAAATACTAAAAAAAAATTCACCGTACGAGGGTCGTACAAGAGTTGCTATGTTGTGTTTTTCTGACAAAAACAACACCAATTTGTGTACGTCCCTCGTTTGAACCCCTTAATCTGAATCATTTTCAAAATAAATTAGTAGTTTAGAAAGTAGACTTGGAGCACTTGAATCCTTCTTTTTGTTCCATCTCAAAATTTTGAGTCTAAGTATCCTCAATTTCACATCCAAGGTTAGTATTTCCCGATTTCAGGAAAAAGCTGTCCACTTAAGTCCCCTTTTTGGGAACCATCTTGGTGCACTTACCCGTACGTGATCTTTGATGATGACTTGATCTATCTGAAACTAAAGAAGGATCAGGAAAAATATGATCACCCAATGGATAATCATCTATGGACCTTGTAATTTGATTACGCTATATGCAAAACTAGTTTCAAAGCAAGAGTCTGACTATTATCCATGATAGGATCAGAGACCCTCATCGCTTACCAATTTCAATTTTTGTGCTCTAATAATGATCCAAAATATGGAGCCTTGATCCATGGTTCGATTCTAGCCGAGCGAATGGGTTTAAAATGGTTGCAGGAATTCAGAGATCCCAAATTGATCATAAGCTAGGTTTGCAAGCAAGCAGCTTCTAAAAATACGAGAATGAAGTCATATAGACATCAAATATGGGATTTGATTGAAGGTTTTGAAGCTTTCAATTTGTAAGTCATTCCTCGATCCCAAAACAGTATAGTTGATGAGATGGCTTCAATCAGATCAAATTTTGAACCTATTTCTGATTCAAAGTAGAGCACAATGAAAGTCATTGTGTGACCATCGATCCTTAATAATGATCAAAACTAGAAAGTGTTCAAAGATGATACTTAGATCACCACCTTCATCCAAAAGTTGAAAGGGATTTTCGACAATTCACATCTAGGAGTTCAACCTTCCAAATAGAAGGTCATACAACCAAAAGGAAATAAGCTCCCTTGAGGTCTAATCTCCCTTGAAAATCTCTTCAAATGTGAAGATGTTAGGAATGTAAATCAAAGGCTTACAATAGATGAAAATGATTATGAGGAGCTAGATGTCAAAAATGACAAAAAGATAAATTTGGAAGGAATGTTCCTTAAGAGGATAAAGAAAGGTTAAGGGATCTATGTTCTAGATACAAAAAAGTTATAACTTGGACCTATGATGATCTTAGAGGATACGATCTTGACATAATTCATCATACCATTGACTTGGTAGAAGGATCGAAACCCATTCGACATAAGAAAAGACCTATAAATCTAAAGGTCAAGGTGTTGATGGTGCAGGAGCTCATAAAATTGGTTGATTCCTAGATCATTTACCTGATTAAGCACTCAACCAGGTGCCTAATCTGGTACCAATTTGAAAGAAAAATGGTGACATTAGGCTTTGTGTTGATTTTTGAGATCTTAGCAAAGCCTTGCTAAAAGATCACTCTGCTTTTCCATTAATGGAGAATATCCTATAGACAGTGGCCAAATTAGAGATGTTCTGATTGCTTGATGGATTCTTAGGATACAACCATTTACATGTCAAGGAAGGCGATTAACAAAAAACTATGTTTACCACCAAGTGGGTAACATTCACATATGCAAAGATGCCCTTTGGACTCTCAAATATTGGTGCCACTTTTTAGTGGACCATGGACATGGCTTTCGAAGGATTGATCAATTTGATCATTCTAATTTATCTAGATGACCTAATAGTTTTTTCAAAGTCAAAGTTTGATCATTTTGATCATCTAGAAAGGGTTTTCCAAAGGTGTCAAAAGTTTGGGATTTCTTTAAATCCCAAAGAATGTGGTTTTGGAGTACCTCAAGGTAAGCTACTTGGTTTCATAGTATCCAAAGAGGTAATGGAAATTTATCTTGAAAGAGTGAAATCTATAGTGGATTTACCCCTACCAGTGAATTAGAAAGGATTGCAGGCTTTCTTAGGAAAGATTGACTTTTTCAGCTGGTTTATTTTAGCCTTTGAAGGCATCACAATACCTATCGTGCTAATGCTAAAAAATGACTTGATGTTCAAATGGACCCCTCAAGGAAAGGGAGGTTTCAAGAAAATAAATATGGCTATCTCTGTTGCTCTGGTGTTGGTTAACCCAAACTTTTCTAAAGATTTATTGCTTTATCTATACAATGGTCAACATAACATAGCCTTTGTGCTCACTCAGAAGGAAGAAGAGAATAACAGGGATAATTCGATTGATTTTCACTCAAGAACCCTTATGGGTTATGAAATTAGATACAAATTTGTAGAAAATAAATCTTTTTCCATTGTTAAGAGCCTTAAAAAAATTTGACACTTGGTGTTGGATAATAAAATTACCATCTTGGTTACTCACCAAAGTTTAAAGGAATATATTACCAAAGGAGAAATAACTAAGAAGAGAGCCAATTGGATCAGAAAGATCCTAGAATATGATGTGGACATCAGAGTGAATAAGCTAGTTCAGGGAAGAGGCCTCTGTGAGTACCTTGCACAAGAGTTGAGTTTTGAAGCTGACAAGGAGATCGACTGGGTCTACTCAAATCAGTTTGAGTTCGACGACTCCTGGGTGGTGGATTGGACAAAATATATGCAAAAGGGGAACTACCCAACAAGCCTCCCATTACACAAACAAATATACTACCAACTGCAAGGCACTAGGTATGTATTAATTGAAGGGACTTTATTTAAAAGAAACAATGATGGTGTCTTTCTCCTATGTTTAGATAAGCGCCAGGTAGAAAAAATTATTAAGAAATTCCATATTAGTGTTGAGGGTGGACACTTTTCACCAAAACTACCGCCTTGAAAATCACGCGAGCGGGATACTATTGGCCTTCAATGTTTTCTAAAGCACACTATTTGGTGCAAAAATGTACTCACTGCCAATTTTTTTTGGCAAAAGAAATAATTTTTCTTCGCCCTTAAGTCCCAACGTAAGCCTTTTTCTCAATGGGGATTGGATTTTGTCAAAATGATAAATCCTATCTCTAGTGCTGGTCACAAATGAATCCTCACTGAGACTGATTACTTCACAAGCTGTACAAAGGCCATTTCCCTAAAAAATGGTATAGAGGGTGAGATTGTTAAATTTCCTCGAGGAGCTAGTGACTAGGTTTGGTTCACCAAAAACTTTCATATCCAAAAATGCTCGAGCCTTTGTAATTTTGCGAATTTTGGATTTTTCTATTAAAAATGGGATCTACCTCAAGACTTCATCAAACTATTACCCACAAGGGAATGGGTTAGTGGAGTCAACAAATAAAAAGCCAATTAGGTTAATCAGGTGCATTGGGTCTGAGCAACAAATAGATTGACAAACACCTATGAACTAATCAATGGGTAAATCGAATTATGCCAAAATAGATCCTGAAGGAATCTCCCTATGAATTAGTGTATGGGAAAGAGGTAGTGTTACCTATTTCTATGGAACTCTCTACTTTAGAATTATTGAAATCTGTAGAAATAGAGGAAAGTGATGGAATGGAGGTATAGATAGAAAAACTCCTCAAGCTTGAGGAAGACATAGAGAAGTCTTTTGAATCCATGATTGGTCACTAGTAGATGGTCAAACGGTGGTTCAACAAGAAGACTTCTGACCCAAATTTCTAGGAAGAAAATCTAGTGCTAAAATATGATGAGTGTATTGCAAAGCCAAGGCAACATACCAAATTCGAAGAACTGTGGAAGGGACCCTTTTGAATTAGTGCATGTAAGTAAATTAATGCATATGATCTTAAGATATGGAGGGAAATGTTTTAGAGATACCGGTGAATGGTATTTATCTGAAATTGCTCCATTAAAGTATGCTATTATTTTAAAAATTTTCTATAGTTATGTACCATATGTAGTTTTTTTGTAAATATTTTTTTAAGTTTTAAGAATAAGCAATGGGGAAAAAAGGAGCACATAAGAAGTGGTAAAATACTATAATATATATATATATATATATTCATTGAAAATTTTACAAAGGTAATACAACTTGAGTCTCAAGTTTTAACTTGAAGCTCTCTCTCGAAAACCCCAAAAAGGGTCTTGAACCAAAAAGAGAAAAAAGAAAAAAATTAAGGAAAAGTACAAAAAGATCAAAATCTTAGGCCTCCAGCCATAGTTGTGTGGGAAGGTTGCCCATAGTCATTATTTTCTTATTTTTTTTCTTCTTTGTTGATAGGGAAACAAGGGACAAAACAACAAATGATGCATGGACCTTAGCCTCTAGTCTCTACGATTGTACACCAAAAAATTGAAATGCTTACTCAAGTTGAACCTAGGAATGATTTCTACACCATATTCCCGTAGGAAATAGTTGGCCATAGGCATAGACAAGGAGCGGTGGCTTTAAAGGTCCATGGTGTAGAAGTCACTTAGAAAGGGTAGCCAAGACATGATTTCCCCATGATCAACATTCCTGCATAGGTCCATTGCACTTGGAATGTCAAAATCTGGGATAAAAAATTGCACAATCTCACCAATCCCTTCCAGTAGAGAGTTTTTGAACATTTGGAATCACAACTCCACTATATAGGGTTTGTTGATATTAAGGTCTAGGAGGGAGGCCATGAAGTGAGACACAATGTTGCAATTTCTCCTCATCTAATTCTCATCCTTGATAAAGTCTTGGTCGACAACCCACCAAAATGAAATTACCCCAGAAGGTCACACCTCTTCACTAAATGCTTTATTCTATCAGGAGTGATATCCCCAATGAAGGCATATTGTGGCCTTCATGGAAGGAGACAAACATGAGTGCCTAGACCAATAGACATAGCTAAAGCAATAGAGGAGAGGACGATATGGAAATGGAGAAAAGGTTGGATAAACTTAAAAGTTTTGTTTTTGAATGAATATTGCCTAAAGGTGGCATAGCTATTTATACAAAAGAGGTGTCAGCAAACCCAAACAATGGAAAGTCTATTTTTGGTCAAACAACAAAAGAAAAATATCAAAGAAACCAAAGAATATGGGATAAATCATAAGGATAATCTGACATAAGGTCCTAAAAAATAAATCTGGGTGTTGGGAGTAAATGCCCACATAAGCCGATTGTCAACATGTGTCATTTTCCATCATTAACATCAGCTAGTTCACATATGTGAGAATACATGGATTAATGTGCTAATACCTAAAAAATTAATGAGAAAATATTTTCAAGGGTACTTTGCATCACCTAAGCATGATTGTAATAACTAAAATCATGCTCCCCAAGACAACGAGCTCATTTGTGAAGAAAGGTGGCAAAAAAATTGTATTAATTCCATTCTTGCAAGGTTTTTGCTATTCCTAAGGGATACGGATCTCCAACTCACACGTATCACCTCATTGGTAGTATTTAATGGACCAATGGTAATAGGGAAGCCTTAATTTAATGTACATGTTAAGGTAATTAACTACACCAAAAGGTAGATTTTTCTAAAGGAGCAAAAGGTAAGTGGCCATTTTTAGTAAAGAAAAAATCTCTGCAACTTTTTGAAGCAACCATGGCATAGCCATCAATGTCTGGAAGAGGAGCTAAAGCTTCATCAAGAAGGCTTGATTTTTCTAATAAATTTGGGTGAAAATCATTCACCAACACCCCAGTTCCTAAAGAGCAACCATTCAAATTTTGTAGAAAGGTGGTAGTAGATAGAAGTGTTCCTAGAGAGGTAGTGTGAGATGTTGCCGAAAATGTCTTTGATAAAAAACTAGAAAAATCCCTTAGCGCCTTAGGGAGGGAGAACTTCAAAGAGTCAAGGATCACAGTGCATCTAAGGGTTTTGCCTCTTGACTTTGGAATTATGGTTTTCCCTAGTTCATATTGCATGTCGTACACCCATGCCCAAAGCTAGTAGATGCATGTGCCAAAAGGTTAAACAAAGAAACTAGAACCATTGCGTGCAATAAGATAAAGGTCACAATTTCTCCTAGTGCTATACGAGATAGGTTGTGTATTCCTTCTAACTGGGGTGCCGAGTAATCTAGTGAGGAAGATATGGAGATTCTCTAGGAAAAATAAAACTAGAGAGAAATTTTCTATGAGGATGAGATGAATGAAAGGCCACTGAGAGGTTGGTTTTCTTTTCCTCTAGTGCATAAAATTTTCAAAAGCAACACACAAGATGTTGGCTTGGATTTTCAACCTTGATATTGATGAGGAGGTCTACGCTTTCCAAATGCGCCTGGCTCTAATACTCAAATGGGAGAGAGCACAAATTTTTTTTTTTTTTTTTCTGATGTAGTAGCTATAAACATGTTGGAGCAACTAAAGAATTACCATGGTATTCTTCTTTCTTGGCCCACTTGATTCTGCATCAAAATTTTAGGTTTATTGAGAGAAATTTGTGTGTTTCCAGGCTCGATGATAATGGTTTATGCAAGCTAGTTAATTTATGGACCTATGTGCTATCAAAATAATGTAACTATTATTGGTTTGTGAACCACTTTCTGAGACAGATGCTTCAAGAGCTATTTCCATGTCTGATGGGTCATTTTTCTCCTAAGCTTTTGCAATGGATCAAAACTAGATCTACTCTGATGGATTATTTCTTCGGAGAATATTTCACATTTGTCAAATTTTATGGTTTCATCGGTGAGCCTTTCCAACTCCCCACATTTGTGCTAGATAAGTTTTTTGCCTTCGAGGCATGCTGATAGGGAATTCTTGCTGACAACGTCTATGGTAGAGGAAGGAATAAGACAAAACTATATCTTCTTCCCCTTTTCATTGCAAACAGTAAGGTGATACTATAGAAGTGGAAGGCACAGTGGGAGCTTACAAATTTGTTGGGGGCCCTCGGCTTAGTCCTTATTTGTGACACATGGGACTAAAATCCAAGGAAGCTTTTACATTTGAAACATGAAAATCAAGAGTATGTGTAGTCCAAGAATAATTTGAATCAAGAAAAGGAAGAAGTATACATTAGCCTAGACCTCATACCAACTAGATAGCTAGCATGGCTGAATTTCTATACACCACAGGTGCACTATCAGAGGAACCTTCTCATTAATAGAACCCTCAACAATCAAATTAAGTTGAGGGGGTGGTTTGAAAGAAAGAAGACATTTTCTAGAGGTTTGGACAAGAGATGGAATACCAACATAGGTTGATCAGAGAATTTCACCGATATGATGAAAAGTTCAAAGAAATTTATGATCAAGAAGTTGATTTTGATGATAGAAACCTAGAGACTAGTCATGAGATAACAGAGGAATTAATTCCTCACCCTACTTCCCAAACACAAGATCCCAATAGAGGAAGAATCTCTAAGAAAAGGGACTTGCAAGTTGTGTCATCAACTAGTGTTTGAAGTAAGGGAAATCGAACTTGATGGTCCCCAAGAGGGTCAGTTGCTGAAAAGGAAGGCCAAAATCTAGTAGGATCATTCACCAAAGGATTGGGACACACTATTTTAGGTCAGACAAAGAGAATGCGGGTCCAAGACATGGATATAATCGATGTAGCAATTGAGCATGAAGAAGAAGTAGAGTCCAGTCTGCAAAATGTTAGAACGGTCATGGTCCAAGTAATTCTTGTTCCCCCTCTTCTTCCTACCTCTACATCTTTGGTTAATTATTTTCCCCCATATATTGAATAAAATCATCTATCCATGGACCTCGAGCTTCTAGTCCTAAATGAGCCCCCTGCCATTTTTAATACACCATTTGATGTACTCTCAAGTGTCGAGCGAGTTGTATCCAATTTAGTTGTTGTTGATTCTTTGATTGCTCTACCCAAGGACCCTATTAAAAAATTTGAACTAGCTATGTTTCCCATTACCCTAGGTCTATCTTCATCCAAGAAAAAATTGCCCGTTCCACCTAATTCTCTCTTTACCCTAACTAGTCCTTCAGAGGCCCGATCTCAATTTGGCATTCCACTATTTTCCATGATTACCCTTCCATTTTCTTCCCCATATGCTCATATGTCTATTATTTGCCCTTCTATCACTCTTTTTGGTCTACCCCCTGGGTATGTGCAAGATCATCATGGAAAAAACAAGCCCTTAAGTGGCAATAAAAAGACAAAAAAGCAAAGTTAGACAACTTGACATAAAAATTTGAATAAGCTATCTATATTATTTCAAAAAAATGTAAAAAAAGAATCTGTAGAAAATTGAATGTAGTTTCTAAACTACTAACCTGTATTTAAAAAAAAAAATATCTATTTGGTGAAAATTTGAAATTTCAATGCAGTAGTATTTAGTTTTCAGGGTAAAAATAAGAAGTAGGTGTTTGTTTGACCACCCTAACCACAATATAATGATAATAGTTTTTTATAATCCTTTAGATATAAGTAGATGACTCATGTCCCAATGTGATGCATATTTTTTTGTAATTTTTTATCAAGTAAATATTTAATTATGATTTTTTTTATTAATTTTTTTTTAAAATATAAAAGCTCATCTATCTAACCACCTTAACTTGGTCAAAAATAAATGAAATTCAATTTTTTATTTTTTGATCCTATACTATGCAAAGCATATAATGTGACACATGTTTCAGATTCAAAAAATGTGATACCATTTGAAAGTTATAGATGTTTTTGAATCAACCTATCAATCAAGACTTTATTCATAATTTTAATAGAAAATGAATAATAATTATTTATCAAATTCAAAGTAAAGCATAATTTATATTGGTGGAAAGTTGAGAATATCCTCTAAAAACCCTTTTCGTTTTATTAATTTTGGATAAGAAAAAAGTCGTCAGCCACATGGACCATCATATGGCTTACATATCGCCACTTTTTGGCCCATCATGATCCTGCACATACCCCCTGGTGCTTCTCTTGTAGCACAAAGCATTGATACCCCGTAGACTCTTCAAGAACATTTTGAAGTGACTAAGTAGGCCTGATAGGGTAGGAAACAAAAAAGATTGTTGAAGAATGTTAAATTGTCAACCACCAAGAAAATTAAAACCTATTTCAACGAAGAGAGTAATTCTATGTGGATCACTACCATGAAGGCACTCATAGCCAAACCCAAAGGACAAATGAAAATGGAGGATCATGACATCAAGGCTTTGGGTTTGGATCTGAATGAAATTCACCCATATGGTAAGGTGGATGTAGCCAAGACCACTTAGAAGGTAATATATGTAGATTATGAGAGGCTAGATCATAAATTAGAGAAGCACGAGGCAGAGCTAGCGAATGCAAGGGAAATAGTGAATAGACTGTAGAAGTCAAAAATCAAAGCCTGAGATGCTGAAATGGCTCACATAATGTAGATACAAGACTAATAAGAGAGCGGAAAGATCTCTTGCAGAGACTATGGATGAGTGAATTTATCTGTACACCAAGATTGATAGGCTGAAGGATGAGCTTGTTGATAAACACAAATCAAACACATGGCACAAATATTCTCATGAAAAAATAAAGAGAGAGTTGGATGGTGTCCGATCTCAGACCTCTAGCAATTTGCGAAGGGCCCAGGCAAAATCAAAAGAATTAAGAAATGACAATCAAGAAGTCGATTCTACTCTGCATGCTCGTAATTAGGATATTTGAAAATTAGGTTCTGAGTTGGTGAATGCTCTCAAGGAAAGGAATCAAATGGAGGAGAGCGTGAAAGAAAAACAATATCAACTACATCAAGAGCTAGACACTACACAAAGATCTACAACCATTCCTGTAAAAATAAAGTTGGTATCTTCCTATTGGGAGCGAATCAGAATTACGCTCACAATCATTAAACCAAATTTATAGTCTCTAAAGTATGCTTGGGAGATAAATTAAAGGGTTGGCCTATTAGCCAACTAGATTTTGTAGGAGTATGCCCCTTAAGTATTAGAGCCCTAGAGTCTAATTTCAGAGTTTTGTGTGGCAATAGATGAGGCTCTGAGAAATGCAGGAATTCCAAATTGAAGGGCCACCTCCAAAAAAGAAAGTGAATTTTCCCATTGTCACAAGGTAGTAGCAAAAAGAAAGGAACGCCAGGAAGTTCTAAACAAAAGGGTTGATGGAATCAAGAAGGATTTCAGTGTCTTGCATAGCTTTGGATTTACTCCTTTCCTTTCATCAAATGGAGATGTTTTATCATTTGAGTAAATTATAGATGATATTATAAATAAGAATTGGAATTCTATAGAACTCCCATAATCTAGAAAAACACCCATTGTTGAAGTCATTGAGCATGATATTATTCCACTTTCTCATCTCTATTATCACTTGGGAGCTATTTCAGCAAGATGGGGATTTGTTTCCTTTTAAAGAAGTTTTTGAGCTGAATCAGGCATACAATATTTTTTGTAATCTTGCTTGAGAAACTGATGCGGATTGGGAAATTTAGCATGTCGCTTTCATCAAAATCTAGGAATTTTCATAAATCTCGGTCTGTGCCTCCACAATTGAAGCCCCCCTATGAGTTGCCAAAACTATGAAGCAAAATTTTTCCTTAGTCTTTTCAATTTTTGGCTTTTACTATTGGCTTTGGGAAGATCCGCGCATGAAGAGAAGTTGTGTTTCTAAAGGGCACATTATGTGCCACATGGTGTATGCACACATTTTTTCTATCACTTTCCTTTTGAAAAGAAGTTCGGGCCACTTGTCAGCTCGACAAAATATTTTTGAAAAGCACTTTACGTAAATCTGAGAATGTTTACATACTTGACACGTCATCTCTTCACTACAAGGAAGCTATGCTTCTCGGGAATTTTCTTCGAAGTTTTTTGGAGTGTACTTTGCTTTATTTTTCTAGGAGCAAGGTTGTGAGTTAGTGCTACCAAAACTATTTGATTGATCAATGAGAATTTTACTAGGCTATTTTCTAGGATCCGAGTGTTTATGGAGGGAAATCCTATTAAATATCTAAGGGATAATAATTCGACAGTTGAGAGTTGATGAGAAAGGATTATCGTGACCTAATTAAAGATCCAAGATCGTATTATGAGCTATCAAGTGTAGACATCTAGCAGTCATTACTTCTAGGTAGAGGTAACGTTTCTCTCTCCTTGGTAGTTATAAATTTGAGGCAACAACTGAAGAAGAGACTTCTTGAAGTTTTCCTTTTGGAAAGAAGTTCTCTCAGCTTTTCATAGTTATAGAAAATATTTTTTATTTTATAGAAGAATTATTCACTTTGGCATGTTATATATTTTTTTCAACTCAAACTATTGTTAGATTGGAATCCAACCTCTTTTTATCAACCGTAGTGCGCCTTGTAAACTAGTGAAGAGCACCTTCACTGTTTTCCTAAGTTGTCACAGTTTTGGTTTGTTTTTCCATGTGATTAAGGCCTAGTCTTGTGAAATGGTATTTTATGTTTTGTAATAAGGCCAAGGTGGCCAAATTCATGTTGTAGAAACCATTTATGGTTTTAATTAGGAGAGGTCTCAATATTTACATTAATATTATGAAATAGATTAGTATTTTGTGCCTAAATTAGGGCGGTAATTGGAAGCCCAATAGTTAGTTCATTTTGAATTCCATTTGGAAAATTGAAACAAGTTGGAAAGTCATAAGAAATCAGAGAAATCTCTCAGTGAAGGTTGTTGCATGGATATTTTTGAATTAATAAAGAGGAAAGTCTGATTTTTGTGGTTTTTTCCTAAAAATCCATGTTTCTTACTATTTTGTATGACCCGTACAATTTTTATCAATTGAAAGTTAGTGAAACAAAGTGTTTTGTCATAGATTTAATATGAATCATATTAGAGGGGATTTCATTCATTAAGGAGGAAGAGGCACACTATTTTCTAAAAACTCATCTATAACTAGGGTTTTAAGGGTTTGTATAGGAAAATGAATAAATGAGGCCATTCCACAGTTTGTGAATGAGCTACTTATGTGGAATGGGCCTGATTGGATGTAGGAGGATTTTTTCTTTCATTTCAAGGTAGGGTGGTAAGGAGAATTAGGTATCAAACTAAGCTAGAGGTTGATAAGGTGACTTATCCATGGTGTAAACATTGGTTCTTTGTGGAGTCAACAAGTACCTATTTGTTTCTAGGAAAGTAACTTTAGAAGTGTTGAATTGGTGACTGGTACACAATGTGCATGTGGCCCTTGAGGTCAAGGAAAGAATTTTAGGCATACCTCCTTTGTAAAAGAGGCATAATTAGCCCATGGTAGAGCGAAGAAGGATAGTTTGAAGCATTCCAGCCCAAAGAAACCTTTGTTAGGCTGTTGACATGTTGTAGAGAAGGGTAATGGGTACCCAAAGGTGTGTTGTGAATTTCATGAAGAAAACTATATAAGGAGATATAGTTGACTAAGTGTGTCTCCTAAGCTACTAAGTTTCAATAGTCCTAATGAACAGAATCACCCAATTGTGAAGTTGGATTAGTCATAATTAGTCAAGGAGTGTTTAGAGGAGTTGGAAAGCACCCTATATTGCATTAGGTGGTATTAGATCATAGGCTCCAGGTTTATTTAGAAAAAAATCTTGAAATTTCAAGTAAAAGTGAACAAGGAATAATACAAAATACCTCCAAAAATGGGTAGCAAAGTAGTTGCTAAAGAAATTAGAGCCTTGAGAGAAAGGATGGAAGCTATTGAAAGGAAGGAAAAGAGAGCTAAGGGTATCATTGAGGTGAGTGACCCTGAAGAGGAGGGTGAAGAGGAAAATTATTAAGCAAAACCCTAAGAGGAGTTGGGGACTGAAGACAAAAATTTCTTGCAGATGGGTATGTGCAGGATCATCAAGAAAAAGAAAGCCCTTAAGTGGCAATAAAATTCAGAAAATCAGAGTTAGGCAACTTGACATAAAAATTTGAATAAGTTATCTATATTATTTCAAAAATATGTAACAAAAGAATCTATAGAAAATTGAATGTAGTTTCTAAACTACTAGGTTTATTTTTATTTTATTTTTAAATCTATTTGGTGAAAATTTAAAATTTCAATGCAGTAGTACTTAAATTTCAGGGAAAAAATAAGAAGTAGGTTTCTGTCTGACCACCATAACCACAATAAAATGATAATTTTTTTAATAATATTTTAGATATAAATAGGAGACTCATGTCCTGATGTGGTGCATATTTTTTTGTAGTTTTTTTCCAAGTAAATAATTAATTATGATTTTTTTATTACAAATTTTAAAAAATATTAAAACTCTTATGTCTAACCACATTAACGTGGTCAAAACTTCATGAAATTCAATTTTTTGTTATCCTATAGTATGCAAAGCATAGAATGTGACGCATGTTTCAGATTCAAAAAATGTGATACCCTTTGAAATTTATAGATGTTTTTCAATTAGCCTATCAATCAAGACTTTAGTCACAATTCAAATAGAAAATGAATAATAATAATTTATTAAATTCAAAGTAAAACATTATTTATATTGGTGGGAAGCTGAGAATATCCTTTAAAAACCTTTTCATTTCATCAATTTTGGGTAAAAAAGAGGTCTTCAGTCACATGGGCCATCATATCACTTAGATATCGCCACCTTTTGGCCCATCATGATCTTGCACATACCTAGATTCTTAAGGCAGAAAGAGGAGAGGCTCAAGAAGTGAAAATAGAAATACTTATGTATGGAGGAAAGATGGATGGGGAAGAATTCATAAAGTGGATTGATTCTCTTGACAATTACTTCGAGTTCAAGGAGATTCCTAGAGACATGAAAGTTAAACTGGCTAAGACAAAGCTCAAAGGACCAACTCTAACTTGGTGGAATTACACTCAAGAAGAGAGAGTAGAGAACTTCAATCCTAAAACCAATTCATGGGACCAGATGATGCAAAACATCAAGCACCAATTCTTACCTGCTAACTATGAAGTACAAACCTATAGAAGACTACAAAGCTTGAGGCAGAGAGAGTTGGATGTGGCTGCTTATATGAAGGAATTTCATAAATTGACCATAAGGTCAAGGCATATGGATAGTGAGAAGGAAATATTAGTTAGATACCTGAATGGATTAAGGGGTGAAATCCAAGATGAAATTAGTTTGATGACCCCTGGAATAATGGAAGAGTGCTTCCAAGTGACAACCAAGGCTGAAGAGAAGATAAAGAGGATGTTGGAAAAAAAGCCAGGGGCAGAGGTAAAAGCTTCAGAGGTAGAGGTAATCTTGGAGGAAGAGGCTTCCAAAAGACACAAAGTGAACAAGGAACCACTCAAGATCAAAGTGGAGAAACAAGAGAGGCCTTTAGGGAAAGAAGGCCAGGAGGTAACGACACGTTCAATGGACCAACAAGAGTATCTAATTCCTTTTTAGAGAAATATTATGACTACAACCAATATGGACATCCTTCATGGAAGTGTCCAAACAAACAAATTTTGAGCTACCAAGGTGGGGAAAGGATAACTTAGCCCATTATTGAAGAAGAAGAGTTAGAGAGTGTAACTTCTTGTGCATGAAATTCAACTCTCTGAGCTAAGCCAAAACTAGGGGAGTCTTTGATGATTAGGAGGACGTTGATCAAAGTGCCTACCTCAAAGGAGCCACCCCAAAGGAATGCTTTATTCAGATCAAATTTAAAAGTTTAGGGAAAGGTATGTAAGGTCATTATTGACTCTGGTTCCACTGATAATATTGCATCCTTGGAAATGGTAGAAAATCTTAGATTGAAAAGGATACCCCACTCTAATCCCTATAATGGTTGAACAAGGGAAATCAAGTTCTTGTGAATGAGCAGGTTTATGTGGAGTTTTCCATTGGTCCTTATAAGGATATGATTCTCTATGGATTTGTACCCATGGATGTGTGCCACCTAATTCTTTTTAGGCCATGGAAATATGATAAGAAAGCACAACAAGATGGTTTCAATAATGAGTATCAAATTGAAAAAGATGGAGTGAAGATCAGATTAGAGCCACTGCAGGAGGACAAGTGTATAGTCCAAGAAGGACCTAATGTGATGATGGTGAAGGGGAAGGAGTTCCTAAAATACTTGGAAGAGGAGAAGATAGGTTTTGTTGTTATTGGGAAACCAATTTCAGAGGTAGCAACAAAGGACAGTGAGAAATAAGCCCCAAAGAAAGTACAAACTCTACTTGATAGGTATGAGCACATAGTGGTGAAGGAATTACCAAGTTATTTACCTCCTATTCATGATGTAATTGATCATATAGATCTAGTTCTTGGTGCAAGCCTTCCTAACAAGGCTAGTTATAAAATGGCATCTCATTAAAATGAGGAAGTTAAGAAACAAGTGCAAGAGCTCTTAGACAAGGGCCTAGTGAGGAAAAGTCTTAGTCCTTGTGTTGTGCCAATAGTTTTGGCACCTAAAAAATATGGTGAATGGAGGCTCTGTATAGATTAAAGGGCCATTAACAAGATAACCACTAGGTATAGGTCTCCTATACCTCAAATGAAAGACCTCATGGACAGTTTAGTAGGGGCAACCTACTTCTCCAAGATAGATTTAAAAAGTGGCTACCACTAGATAAGGTTTAGAGAGGGTGATGAGTGGAAAATGACTTTCAAGACCAATGAGGGCCTTTACGAGTGGATGGTGATGCCATTTGAGCTATCAAATTCCCCTAGCCTATTCACGAGACTCATGAATGAGGTGTTAAGATATTTCATTAACAAGTTTGTAGTAGTATACCTAGATGATATCTTGATATTCAACAAAATAAGGGAAGAACACTTGGAGCACTTGAACAGAGTGTTGGTAAAGCTACATGAAGAGAAGCTCATGATTAACCTCAAGAAGTGTGAATGGATGAAGCAGGAGCTGATATATTTGGACTTTGTAATCTAAGGAGGTAACCTAAAAATTTATCCAAAGGTTGAAGCAATTCTTAACTAGGCTATATGTTTACATGATAAAATTATAACCTGTAGAAGATAGATTATGTCATTAAACTTCTTTATTTTCTTTAAATTTTATTATTTCTTCATTTTATGCTATCTTAAGAGGGAGAGTTTATGTGGATTTTTAATGTTTTATGTTAGCTCTTGAAACTTCCATGTTTGGTCAGATCTGAATGAACACTTCCTATTGGTAGATTGAATGATTGGACTATGCTTGTATCTACCCTCTGTTGCTCATTCTCTTCCCCAAAATAAAGGGTTGTGGAATTTTGTGTCTATCATATCATTCATGGAAAATAACTTGAGGTTTCTAAATGTTGTAAAAGCATTGTCACATCACCACTTTCATGTTTTATGTTTACATTTCTTTCTACCTTTTTTCTCAAACTCAGAGAAGAGCCCGCTTTCTATACAAATCTTGGAGGTATTCAATGAGGCACAAGTTAGTCCCCCACTTGCTGAATTTCCCATAAGACTCTCGGAGAGGTACAATCTTTGATGATAAACATGTTCTTTAAGAGAGGCTTCCTCTAATTCTTGCATATTCATAGAAATTTGCAAGGCACAAAGGATTCTACTATACCCAAGAGTGTGAATTGAATTCGCACAATATTAGTAATAACTCAAGAAATATTGGATCATGCAAAAATGGGCTCAATAACAAGGAGGAAAAGAAGAAGGTTGAATTTAAAAGAGGGTGATTCTTCTTTTGTAGCTAAAGGTTCCCCCACAAGGAAAGATTTAATGATGGCTATCTTATGGGTGATAACACTTGTCTCATGAAACCTATCTTAGAGGATGAATCCAAAGTTTTCTTTGAGAGAAGTGAGAAAAAGAGGAGCTTTTGCAGTAGGATGGATCTATTGTATGTGGAAGCCACCATGTGATAGAAGAGGGTACACATTCATCAAAATATGTAAGTATGTTTGTTATAGGGAGTTGAAAATTGAAACTGACTCAATGTAAAGGAAGAAACCATTATGCATGCACCAAGTAAATTTAATGCAAGGAATTATTTTGAAGTGTACACTGCTAATGTGGCATCCATTGGGTCACATTGGGAGAAGGAGGCATATTTTCATGTTTAATTCCTAGCAATAGGTAGTTATATGTTTAAAGTTCAACCAAAACTTTGATGAATAATGTCTATTTGCACTTAATATGAACAAATTTGTGTATAGAAGTGTCCTTAAGGAACTAAATATCACATGAACACAATAAGGAATACCCTCCTTGGTCCCACAGAGCCTAAAGAGTAGGAGAAAAGACCTCAAAATACTTTGCTCATTTTTTGGCCACAATATTTGAAGATTCTTGAGAATAAGGGTTGGCTACCCTTTAGAGTATTTTTAAGCTTTGCTAGAAAAAAACACCAAAAAAGTTGGTGACGAGCTTCTAGGGAGAAGTGAATTACTTTTGAATTCTATCCTAGAATCTCTGGTGCAAATTTTTTGAAATCCATTTGGAAAGAGTGAAGAGAATGAATGACTGGTTCAGATGTTGAGAGATTCCAAATCTACAATTTGATGTGTAGCATCCCAAATTCAAAGGACTGAAGTGACTCTGCTAGAAGAAATCGAAAAATTTATTTTCATCGATGAAGATATCCTTGCTTGAAAGGTTTTCCTCTTGTTGAATAGGTGGTGACTCTACTTTAAAATTTATGCTCATGAAGGGTTTTTGTTTGTTATTGTGAACTGAAAACGCTCTATTCAAAAGTATGCACAAATTTTCTAATATGGATGGTTAGAATGAATTTTTATATCCTAGGGGTTTCCCTCCATTTTCATTATCATATGTTTTAGGCCCAGGTTACCACCATGTTAGCAACAATCCTAGTGATCCTTCATTTGGTGATGGTTATGATTATGTGCAATTAGTTAAACCTAGATTTGCAAATATTTATGGATCACCAAGCTTAAATAGCCATACTATAGATACCTTAATACATCTTGTCAAGAATCTTCAGAGGTCTGATAATCCTCAAATATTTGACACTGCTAAGTGCATGAATCCAATAGTGCACAATCCTAAGATAAGGCCAAAATGGAAATATTTGTTTGAGAGGAAAATTAGAGAGATGGACAAAAGGCACCTGATGTATTTACAAGCCAAGTTAAAAGATAACCATACTATATCTACTTACCAAATTATTACACCTTTTGTCA
This sequence comes from Sequoiadendron giganteum, assembly GCA_007115665.2. NCBI lineage: Eukaryota > Viridiplantae > Streptophyta > Pinopsida > Cupressales > Cupressaceae > Sequoiadendron > Sequoiadendron giganteum. Next base: position 815,275,125 of record CM021102.1, read on the forward strand.
ACTCTTTTGATCCATTGTATGACCAATTAGATTTGTCATGGGTTGATTACAAAGTTGAAAGTATGCCAACCCAAGTCTACAAAAAGATGCCTATATTTGATGGATACAATGTGTGTGGAGGAGATAAACATGTCCAAAGTTTTTGTAGCTTCATGGAGAATTTTTTTTTGGGAGATTAGGATATGTGGATGATATTTTTTGTCAGGTATTTTGAAGCTACAACCAAGGACTAGTACTTAATTTTTCCAAAGAAATCCTTTCCCTACTATTATAAACTAGTGCATGCTTATAGAGAAGAAGTTTCAAGAGAACCTTCTGACCTTGTCACAAGGTTGAAGGAGATTAAAAGAAAAGATGAAGAGTCAATCATTGATTTCAGTCACATACTCACTGTTGCTCTTTCACTAATCCCTAAAACTTTGAGACCTAGTACTCCAAATTACATTCATAGGTACTTTGAAGCTTTTGAGGAAGGATCTTTCACACTATTAAAATATTATAAAATATTGAGTATGCAGGTAGCCTACACATTTTTAGATAATTTGGATAAAAGGAGGAATGTATATGTGCAAATTCAGTTGTCTTCAATTGTGGGTAAACATGTTGATGGAATCAACAACTGTGTGAATGAAAATGATCAAATTTCTTCAGTTTTAAATACACACAAATGCATGCTTGAAAAGGTAGAAGTTAAGAGTGATGCAATTTCCATTGTTGATGTTCATGACAATGAAAATGTTTGTGTCTATTCTCAAGAGTATATAAATGATAAAATTAATGATGACACCCAGTCTAGTGATGAAATACAGAAAGATGTAGATTGCTTCCATGACAACCCAAAATTAAGCAAGACTAAACATGTGGACAACTTGTTCTCTCTAATGGATTGTGACCATATTGTTGACAAGGTTATTGTTGATTCTATTTCTTATGATTGGGGAAATCCTATTTATGATCAGTCCATTGAGTTTTCAGATTTTGATAATAATGACACCATGATATATATTGATTTGCAACTGGATAATGCATACGGTTCTAATGAAGTTCACGAAGAAGAAGTGGTTGAAAAAATGGATCAGAATAACAGTCTATTAAGCAATGACCAAATCTCAATTCTGTTGACCACTGAATATCAAAAAAGTAGACATGGGAATAATACTCAATTGTTGTGTGCTACCCATATTGATTTTGATAGTGATGATAATATTCATTGTACAAGGTATGATGCATGTGTTTTTGATCTTCCTTCTAGTTATGAACCAATTGATCAACATGATGATAATGTGGATGAGGACAAGTAGAAATTTGATTGTAATGATGCATTGTATGATAAATATGAATGTATGGATACCGAGGCAAGTTCAGAAATCTATTTTGATGAATTAGAAACAACAAATAACCATGAGATTTGTGTTTCCAATAAGTCAAGTCTTGAGAATTTTACTACAAATTTGGAAAACTGTATGTTTGTTGACCTAGTTGAACCTACTCATGAGTCTTTACATGTCGATATGGATGTTGATTTCAAAGTAGAATTGGATTATCCCTCTAAACCGGAATTGAGCTTATTTTTTAGAAAGCTTGAGATGTTGAATATGTTGATATGTTATGTTCATAACATAACAAAGTGAGTAGAGATGAGCACAAATAAGAAATCCTTGATGATTCTCTATATCAACATGATGGAGGACAGTTAGAGAGTGTGCCAATATATGATTGTATTTTCTTACATACACTCAGAGATAGCTTTCATGATGTGCAAGATCTTTTGGTAAATTCTTGTTATGATTTTACATTTGACATGCAAACTAGTAATCGGATTGAGCTTAATAGTACTAGCCATGTGGTAAAATGTGAGTGCTATTTTTGTCAATTGGAAGAAGTTTTCACAAAGTGTGGCAATGTGCAAAACACCGAAGAATGTTGTTTTTAGCTTGAGAGTGATTTGCATGATGAATATGATAAATAATTGCCACATGATAATCAAAATTTTGAGAGTATTCCTGAACTTCAGATGCATAATGATTGTGATAATGTTGATATTATTGTACATGATGAGTTGTTGGGATATGGCAACATGTTTAATCATGAAAATTGTAGTACTATATTCAGATTGGCTTCAATTAAATGTGATAAGACTATTTCTATGTGGTCTTCATCACTATCCTCAAATATTTCCACTTGATACAAAATTAGAAAATGAAGAAGTTGCAGCGATGTACATATGTGATTTGGTTGCCATGTGATAACAAAGCTAAATGGGGAGCAAGTTTCCACTTTTTTAAAGGCATCCTTGCCCTTAATTTTGTGGAAGTGAAGTTACTCATAATGTTGTGGTGTGATAGAGGCAAGCATGAGTTGAGGGAGATCGACTCTTTTAAAAGATTGGTGTTTGACAAATGTAAGAATTGACTCCCCTTTTTGATTTGGTGACCTGGGGTCACTAGGTGAAGTTGAAAAAGAGGTTGAATAAAGGAGTATCTTGAGAGCACCTGATGGACTCAATACTTGGTCTACTCCCTAGAGATATTGAATCTTGCTATACCTGTAGGGGGCACACAACCCCAGTCAGATCCATTATTGGTGCTTTCAAATTTTGCAACTTTGAAGTGCCCATATTGAAATTTTTTGCTTTGCACACTCATAAGGGCCCTTGAAAAATCATCCTAAGTGACCTACTTTAGAGGGTCATAAATTGAAGTTAGTTTATTTTTGTGAAAAACGTCTTAGTGGACATACTCATGAGACATATGTCAACATGCTTGTTAGTTTTCATCTTCCCCTGATGAGTTTTGAAAGTGTTTTGAAAAGTGAAGTTGGAGGGCTCTAGCACTATTTTGTTGTTTAAGAACTTTGAGTTCTATGAAGTGGCCTCCTATTCAAGCTTATATTTCACAAATGAGTGTTTTTCGTGATGAATGGATTGTTGTGATCCATTCTCCCGACATCAATGTGCTCCCTTGTCCATTTTCAGAGCTTCATGATCTAATCTGCTATTTTTTCGAGATCAAAAGCAAATGCAGTTTGTTCATTTTTTATATCTACATTTCTGGGAATGTTTCAATGTGGTAAAATTTGACCCCTAACATCTCGTGAATAATGATGATTCAAGTAAACCCTCTTGCACACATTCCCACTGCACCTAAATGATCTTGTGTTTCCAGTGGTAGCTCCCCTGGATTTGATTTGGTATTTTTTTCAAAGTGGTGACTTGGCGACCCCTAATTGGTTTTGAACGGGTGCTATTGCCGAAATGTTTGATTGAGAAAATTTGTCAATTAATGTCTTGCACCTCAAAATCTCTTTGGCCGAGCCATTTGGTGCACTCCATTCTTGGGTCAAATATTTGCATTCTTGTAAGTTTTCATAAATCCACAAGGTCATCTGACTAGTTTTTCAAGGTGATTCCAAAGGCTACTTGCCTAGTTTTGACCATTATGAAAGTGTGCCATAATTTTTTTTTAATCACAACCCACTTCATTTTTGCATGCCATGAGATTTCAGAAGTTGTGTTAGGATAATTTAGGGTGAAAACGTGTTTCAAAACAATTTTTTTTTTAGTCGATCCCACAAGCAAACCCAACATGTTTCACATAGCTTTAGGGAAGCACTCGACCATGTGAGTATAATAGTAAGTTACATAGTTTAAATATCGATTCATAGTTTATGCATGCAATATCAAGATTTCAAGCCACGACATTCTTTAAATCTTGTTGGGTTTTTGAATGGTTACATAATAGTATGCAAGCAAACAAAGGTTCTTTAAGAGATGCTTCCTCTAATTTCTCAAGGCAGATTCACAAAAAATTGCAAGGCAGAAAGGATTCTACTATACCCAAGAGTGTGAATGGAATTCACATAGTATTAGTAATAACTCAATAAATATTGGATCATGCAAACATGGGTTCAATAACAAGGAGGACAACAAGAAGATTGAATTTAAAAGAGGGTAAATCTTGTTTTGTAGCTAAAGGTTCCCCCACAAGGAAAGATTCAGTGATGGCCATCTCATGGGTTATAAAACTTGTCTCAAAGGGTGAATCTAAAGTTTTCTTTGAGAGAAGTGAGAAAAAGAGGATCTCTTGCAGAAGGATGGATCTATTTTATGGGGCAGATACCACATTATAGAATAGGGTACACACTCATCAAAAGATATAAGTATTTTTGTTACAAGGAGTTGAAGATTGGAACTGACTCCATGTAAAGGAAGAAACCATTATGGTTGCACCAAGTAAATTTAATGCAAGGTATTCTTATGAATTGTACGCTGCTAATGTGGCCACCATTGGGTCATGCTAGGAGAAGGAGGCATATTTGCATTTTTGATACCCAATGAAAAATGGCGCCATCAAGACTTGTAGTCCTATGCAATGAACTTGGTTGCATGATATACAATGAATGGATTTTTTATAGGGACTTAGAAGCTTTTAAGAAAATGCAATTAACAGTTATGTTGTCAAACTCCATGGCTCAAACATATAAGAAATAGAGTGATAGCATGGTGAGATTGAAATAATGTTGATGCAATCAACACCTTGTGATGCCCTCACATTATGTGTCATGCGTTGGTATTTGGTTACATGGCATGGGTGAAATTACTATAGGAGACACCATTGTTCAATGCTGGCATCTATGAATGCCACCATAATCGGGGGAAGTATTTGCAGTTTCAAGCAACAAGGGAGAAACAATCAAACAAGAATGAGGGCTGAAAAGAGATCAACAACTTGTAAAGATAAATGTGATGTGGCTAAATCTCTGCCCTAGCCTTGAAAGATAAAGGGGTGCATGAGGTTGAGAGGAAAGGATTTGTGGGCTCGTGAAAGGTGTTAAGGGTGTTGATTAATGTTGGTAAGTTCAAATGTATTACCTGATAATATGATTTAGGGTTTTATTTTTTTTAATGGAAAAGATTTAAATGTATGATGAAAAACTCTAAAGCAGGGGAAAAAGCATTTTGGGCCCAATTAAAAGGCCTTCACAAATTTTTTAAAAGGTAAATTTTTTAAATGTTGCCAAGAAAATTAGATATAATGTGCAGCAAAGTAGAAGGGAAAAGTGAAAAAATTTCACGGGAATTTGAATGTTTTTATGGTTGGGTAAATAGAAAATGGATAAGCAGAATAAAGGTTATTTTTTACCACACAAAAAATGAAGAGGTGAAGGGTAAAATATTTTTGCACCTATAAATCAACGAGAGATATTCTACCAAGTGTCTTTTAGAGATTTATTCTAGGGTTGTTTCTCCTTCTTTATCTTTTATTTCTTTCCCATTTTGTTGTGTTCCATTCTAGAGTCCTAAATGGGTCCAGGTGAATAGCTCAAGGAGCATATTGTAAAAACATTGATAATTAGAATATTAAACTATCTTGGGTTTGAATTGTGTTCATAATGATCTTAAAATGGTTTTACAGAAGTCATAGATTATGAGAGAAAATCTTAATTCTGAAATGTATAATCTCCTCTATAATTTTCTTGTAGATTATGAATGAAATGGTTAAGGATATTTTCATTTTCCTTTCGTTTTTTTAAGTGAATGTGTGGTTTTTTTTTTTCGCTTCAATTCAAAGAATGGATTAAATGCTTAAATGAGGTCATAGGTTTGTGAGGAAAGAGCACAAGACTTGGTAAGAATTTATGTTTTAGATGCAGTGAGTTGAATAGTACAAGATAGTATGACAATAGTCTAGAAATGTCTGAGATAAATGACTAATGTATTATTGGTTGTTGCAAATTTGACTCCATTATCCCAATTGATGAAGCACTGGTCTCTTTATTAGGTTATTTGAAAGATATTTGAGTTAGTGTTGTGCCTAGCTAAGAGATTTAGAATGATAACGAAAATCATTAAATAATTTCAATTACAATGTATGAATTTGAAGTTTCATTTAATTCCTAGCAATAGGTAGTTATTTGTTTAAAGGTCAACCAAACCTTTGATGAATAATGTCTATTTCCACTTAGTAGGAAAAAATCTGTGTATATAAGTGTTCTTAAGGAACTAAATATCACATGAACACAATAAGGAATACCCTCCTTGGTTCCACAAAGCCTAAAGAGTATGGGAAAAGACCTTAGAATACTTTGCTCATTTGTTGGCCACAAGCTTTTAAGATTCTTAAGAATAATCTTGGCTACCCTTTAGAGGATTTCAAAGCTCTACTGGAAAAAAAAACCAACACTTGCATCAATACATTGAGTTGTCAATATATTGCTTGTATTTTTCAGAACAACATTGGTTTGAGTTGCAAATGTATCTATCCAAAAGTTCAACAAGTGTGGATTTGATATGTTCATGTTTGGTAAGCTTGTATTTGGTATATTCACATTTGGCATGTATTGATTTGGTTGGATAATGTTGTTTTATTAAAGACTTGTGTATTGATCATTTGGTTGATAGATTTGTAAGTTTTGAATTTGATTTAAATCTACCATAGGGAAAGGTGTTCCAAAATTTAGATTGGGCATAGTCACATTTTTTGTACCATTGAGGTTTATAAGAGATAATGATCCCATGTATGGATTATATAAATGTGAGTTTTGATAATCAATTGGCTTTGTAAGGATTTGATAATTTTGTTGACTTAGATCACTCATGATCAAGTTTATATTCCTTTTTTGTCTTGTTTTTTGACCTTGTTGACTTCTAAGGAATTTAGGACCAATTGTGAGATGTAGGGTTAAAGGGTGAGTGATATGGGTGTTGAATTTTTAGGAAATTTGGATCAATGTTAGAATTTAGGATTTGGATTTGGATTTGTTTGATTTGGATAATGAACTTGTAAACCCTAAGATGTTGGATGTGACCTTAGGATGAACTTTTTCAGAGGGGTGCTAATTTAACTAGAGGTATAAGAAAGGATGCATTCTCACACTCTTAACTAAACAAGGTGATTTTGATGTGTTTGATGATTTACCCAAGTCTAGATTTTTGGTTTTCTCCAAATCTCTTAAAGTTGTTTATGGGATGGAAGTGATAAATGTTTGGGATGGATGAAGTGTTTGATTTGGACCTAAATTAATCTAAGAGGGACTTGTTTACAAGACCAAGGTAGTGGAGAACATGCTTTACCCTATGAGTAGTTCAAACCAAAAGAAATGTTTTTATTGGAAGACCATAAGACAAAAGATAAAAAGAATGGGTGTGGGGTTCAATTGATTTAATCTTGGTTAAATGAATTATTTTTACCACATCAACACTTTTTGCTTAGCTTTTCAAACTGAATATCTATGTCTCAACTCCTTTTCATTCCACAAGGTCCATTATGTGAAATTTAATCAATCAAAGGAATAGTTTTCCTATGTTGAACATGGAGAGAAAAAATTGAGATATGGGCCCAAATACTTAGAAGCCTCTAAGGATAGAATCCCTAGGGACAAGCAGTAATATGTGGACTCTTTCAAAGATATTTGTTCTTTCCTAAGGGTTTAAATTTTTGAGCAATTTTTTGAATGTTTGTTTCAAATATTTAGATCCAAGTAAATTATTTTGAATGACACACAAACTGTACAACCCTAGGATAGAAAATACAATATTTGTTGAGTCTCCACTTGGATTTCTCCAAACACTAAGATAAAGCGAACAACTACATATTTGGCGACACTAGCTCCCCTCCATGACACTCACTTCTCTGGACCACCAAATCTCAAAATCCTTAAAACTTGGAGATCAAAAGGATTTATCCTATTTCTAATTTGAATAATACGAATGTTGAGTGGCTTGAGAATGATCATTCTTGAACCAACAAATAGTAGGTATTTTGGCTTTTGCATAAATTGGTTCTTAATCAAGGCACCCTTTCAGGTGGCCACACAAGATGCAACAATTACTTGCTTGTCTATAGGAGCACATGTAATTTTGAGATTTCCTATAGCATTCAAATTTATATAGCGGTTGAGAGTAGCTTGGCTTTATCTCATTATTGATTGGGTCATTCCCTTGGGGTGATTAATTTTTCCCACCAGGGCAGGCCCTCTACTAGGTAAACATAAGTGAGGGAATACACTTGTAGTTTGACTGGACCCAGTTCATGTAAAGTGCAAGGAGGGAACACACACAATGTCGCTTTATCACAATAGCATGATTGTTCAATTTTAAACCCAAATTTGAAATGTGTAGGTAATCTTCTAGACAACCAATGCCACTAGAATTCTTTTAATTATCAAGATTGTTGTGAAGCGCGAGAGAAGTGCATACACATTTGAGTGACACAAGTTGCAAAAAATATTATGAGACAAAGAAAACACAAGTTTGTTTTAATTCTCAAAGCAATGATGAATTCTTTTTAGAGCACCAAAAACCAAGTGTGAAGTTGTTTGTTCAATTTTAACCCAAAATCAAAGTCTAATAAGTTTCTAAGTTCAATTTTAACCAACTTGAAGAGATTAAATCAATGGTTAATTTTAAACCCAAAACTGAAGTGAGTTTTCCTAAAATAGAAAATAAAAGCAACACCACATGCCCTAGGCTATTACATTAAGCATTAAAAAAATATTTTTAAGTTCAATGTCTAATGCCCACTTTTTGAACTCAAATCTGGTTGTTGTTGTTTTTTGGATTTATTCACCTTGCTAAACCATCATATTAGTTAAAAGTGTGCCATGTGTCTACATTATCCTGAATCCTCAAAAAATGATGCAAAAGAAATCAATGGATATTAGTACTATTGACTTTTTAAATAATTTCAATCAAATTTCATTCAAAAGTAATAACAATGAGAGATTATTTAAAATCAAAATCTAGAAAGAAATAAAACACTTGATTCCTTGATTTTTTGGAAGATTAGAAGCTCACGAGTCCTTGAATTTCCCTTTCACTTCATGCTTATCCACAAAACACAGTAAGAGAAAAAAGTGTGTCAAATCTACTTTAATCATGTGGATTATCTGTACCACTAACTGATCACATCTGCTTTAAATGTTTCAACAAGTAGTTTCTATTTTTCCTAATAAAAGGTTCAAAAGTTAATTCAATTGCAATAAATATGCCAAGCGTTCAATTTTGTCCTAGTCTCATTGTCTTGGTAATCAATGTAATATATTTTCGAAATGATAGAAGACTATACTTTTGAGATATGTGAGATGATGTATTTTAGAATTTCCAATCAAAATAAGTGGCCAGCCACATAGAAGTTCAAGAGTATAAACAATAGAAACTGTATCAAAAAAATAAATAAGATCATAAGGGTTCCATGACTTCTAACCCCCACCTCACCTGAGTACAATGTGTAAGATACGAAGAATTTTTAAAGACTTTTTGAAGCTTAAAAATAAGATTGTGACTGACACGTGAGCTGAAGGTCACAGACAAAATTTTACAATAATCATAAAGTTGCTAGATACATCAAAAAAAAATCTTCCACCTGCATTTAGTAGCCCGTCTTGCATTCATTTTTTATATCTATCTGACATTTGATGGAACACAACTTAGATTTTGCAGATCATAAACAAATAATGGCGTTAATAAATGAGAAGTCAAACAAAACACAACCCAAGAAAATTCTAAAAGACATCACTTCGAGCTATGGACGCCCACTCATATTTAATGCCAGTCGCCTTAGCCTGCACAAAGAGAGGAAATAACGTAATCATGATGCCTCAAAAATTTCTCACCTATTTTGCAGTAATAAAGGAGTACAAAATTTAACATATGGAGATGTGTGTCTTCCTTCAATTTGAATCATGCAAATTATTATTGAACTTTAATAAAATAGTCGCTTGTATTCCACACAAACTGACTGAGTTTTGGTGGCTTTATGGCTCGCAACAGAGGAACAAAGCACACCATGTATTGACCGAATATCACCCTCTTTTTGCAGGAAAGAAAACCAAAAAAAGCTAGAGTCTAAAGGGAAAGCTGCTATGATAACACTGGTGGAGGTCAATGTGGTGAAGGTTGGAGTCAGCTGACCAATTCAAAGGGCGATAGGAGGCCGTTGAAAGACAAAACGTGCTAAGAGGAAGGCGAGCACCTTAAAGGACGCGCTTGAAAGATTTCTTAAAGTTCATGGGATTTCATCTTGCATGAATGCCCCATCAATGCAAGGTGTGTTTTCAAAAGAACTCTTAAAGGACGAAAAATGATGCAAACTCACCATAGAGTAAATATTCGTAAAAAGACTCACCAAGCACTAATGTGTGATCGAATTTGGTGCAAGATAAATACCAAGCACTAATCCCGTTTTCATAGTGCACAATTTCGGTGGAAGGGCACGCAGGAGGTAGAGCTTTCAAGAATCAACACTCGGCCTACTTGAAGTAACTCGGCCTTTGTGCAAGAGAATGTAGTGAATTTCTATTTATGGGTTCAGAAATGTTTGCAACAAATTATTGTTTTGGGTTTAATTCCTATTCATCATAATATCATAGCTTGGAATTAGGGCAATCATGTGGTATGCTCCTCTCAATTTAAACTTAACAAAATTAGGCTAATTTCTAAAGAGGAATCGAAATAAGTTCCAAGTCAGGGTCGTGTTTGAGGAAAATCTAAAGAATTTGGCTCATAGGGGCCTCACCACCTATTCAAGGTTAGAACTATGCACTTATTTTACTAAACACTCACATGGTCGATACTATTTTGCAAAAGAAAAACAACCCACAAATTGGTGAAAAAGGCCCCTATAACCTCACAACTAGCGAACAAGCTTTCAATACATGTCAATTTTCATGCTTTAAATCTATACTATCTTAATATTGATTACATGAAGAATAAATGATCAGGTTTCGAAAGAAAGGCTTACATATCTTCAAGAAACACAAATTGACATATAAGGGAAGTGGCTCATAGCATTCACGACCAACCTTACTTGATGCAACAACTTCCTATGAGTAAATCCAGGAAGAAATCTCAAGTCGTAAGAGAGATATGCAATTTATACCAAACTCAAAATATATAATGCCATATAACTAAAGTCGTAGATATAAACTCAAAAGATATATACATCGATCTCAAAAACTACAATATGGATAAAGTACAAACTCAAAAATTATAGACACAACATGTGAAAGATATGAATCTTTGCATAGATAAGGATATATGCAGATACAAAAATATAACGTGCAAATGAATAAGCTCAAATCTAAAGATTATAAAATTTTACTACACATGCATAGTGCCATATATCTTTGACCAACTTTAGATCAACGGATGATATTTAGAAACAATAAAGCATCAATCAAATTTAGAAATTTTAGTAACATATGAAAGCAAGATGAGGTCATGGGTTTGAGCCCCATGGTGGGTGTCAAAATGTAGATGCTAAACCTAAAAATAGTTAAAATTTGGCAAACATTAGCAATGATGTCAAATTAAACATAACAAATAAAGAATCCATATGAAATACTTGATCATGCTACATATGCAAACAAGGAAATAAGAAATTAAAGAAACTAAGTGAAAGAATAAGAAAGCAAGATCAAACTCTATCCCATAGTGGGAGTGTTGCTCCTTTGATGTGGAAAGGATAACCTTTCTCATCCCCTTGTTAAGCTTCAGATGTGATGAAGATGCAAGTGCCTATAGTGAAAATGCATAACATTGTAGATCTAGCAAGAATGCTTAAGATTGTGGATGATTGTGGCTTATATTTATAGATTTAATGGTTGAAGAATGAAGAGATAGGGGAAATGTGGGACTAAAGGAGAGCCAATGAGATTGGGACACTTGTCTCAATTATAATGGGTGAAGTTGGAGCATATTTTGGAGAATGTGCATAATTAATGCATGTGGTTGAGGATTTGAGAGGTGTAAGAGAGATTAATGAGGTTGTAAGAGGAGTTAATGCATGCGGTTGAGATGTTTTGAAGGGAAATTATTTGGGGTAAGAAAGTCAAATAAAGGGAGTTAATGAGGGAATATTCCTTAGAATGTTCTTTTGAGAGGATAAATGAGGTAATTAGTTAGTTAAAAAAATTGATTTTCATGTGCAACTAGGTTGGTTAATCAAGGGTTTAGTTTGACCGAGGTTGAGTCAAAACCTAGAGAATGGGTAATGAGGGTTAGGAGGTTATTAAAGTTAATTAACTCAAAATTTAATTAACTTTAAGTGGGTTAGGGGATTTGATCTAAACCATTTGATTTATTGAATCAAATAAGAGGCCTTTGGGGATAAATTGATTCATTGAATTAAATTAGATGAGCATTGGTGAATTAATCAAATAAACTTAATTAATTGATTAATGGTAGCAATGATGTTAATTGATCATATTTAAATTCATAATGTCAATTTTTCATGTATACAATACTATAGTGAGACAAAGTTAGAGAATCATGTCATCTCTTGATAGCACAATCATTGTGGATCTTGGGTTGTCTAGCTCTTTCACTCCTAGTATTGACACTACTACACTAGGTATGGACCATACCCTTAACAACTCTTTGCCTTCAAGTAGTGTGACACATGTTGAAACAATGGTTTCTAGTGCTCCACAATAAATCATAATTCAAATTCATGAAGACTTAGCAAACTTAAAACATCAAGTGCAAAATGAAAACATTTAAACTATCACCATACCTATCATAGATAACATTCATCACATGCTTGAAAGTGAAGATGGACTTGATCTTGTTAAAAAGATAGTGAAAATATTTGACAAACACTTCACCTCAAACACAAGTTATCCTTTACCTATGAGAAATGTTGCAAGCCAAGGAGGAATTCAAATTCCTCCTCCCACAACAATTGCCTCTATTCCTACCTATACCAACCCTCAAGTCACAACAATAATGCAAGAAACTAGTAATGTGATCTCTTCATCAGGTATTCTTGCTAGAATCCCTAGTACCTTTGTGGCATGACATTTCATATCTCCTACCACCTTACCACCTATAAGAATTCCATTCACTTATCCCCCGAACACATACACCCCTCCACATATTTCACCTCCATCTCATAACACAAACAATGACCCTCTTATAAATCAGCTCTTCCAAACCGTTTCATCTCTTCAAAAACAAATTTCCACCATCAACCAAAATCAAAACTTGCCCTTGGAGATATTATGAACATCGATGCCACAAGGTGTAGATGTGCCTAGATTTGAGAAATATGGGGGAAATGAAGATCCTTCTAACCATGTTAATGCTTACGTCACCTTATATAGTGACTTTTTCCTCGGTGATAAAATCTTGGTTAAGATTTTCCCTAGATCCTTGAAAGATATTTTCTTTGAATGGTTCTCTTTTTTACCGAAAACTCATTTTTTTTCATTCAATGAACTTGTTGAGGCATTCGTCAACCATTTCCAAGTGCATATGACTCCTTTGGGACCTCTTGCATTCATGACCTTCAAATCATCATTAATAGGCCCTTAATACCCTTTATTACATATCCCAAGGATGATTTCAACTAAAATCCCAACAAATTTAATAAAAACTATTTAATATTTTAACCCCCTAACATTCTCTCACCCTGAAAAAGCTAGGGTGGGTTCCATACGCCACCTTCGGTGTATGAGTCTCCCTAGGTCGAACCCACATGCCACCTTGAGCATATGAGTCCCATTTGGGGTATTTTTAGGTTTTTAGTGGGAAACTGGATTTTCAATTCAAAATTTGTGAACATGTCAGAATTTGGGATCTAATAGATGGTAAATTATATGGAATACCTATATAACTAAGGTTTCAAACAATTATCTCACTAAGAATATTTCAATAAAGAGAGTTTTGTTGGGGATACAAGATGGGTTTTTCATCATAGAACATACGTTTAAGACAACAATACCTTAGTGATTTTTATTTCTTCAAATCACAGCAAAGACACAAACTATTCCATAAAGCCAAAATAGGCACAATGGATCCCCCATTGATCTTTCTGAGAAAAGTGAATGCATAACTTATAACAGATTCAACACAAACATAGATTCAAGAAACTAAATCGAAAAACCATGAAAGACAAACATGTGGACACACAAATTTACATGGGGCAAACCTTTTCAGGTAAAAAACCCCACCCTCCAAAACACTTAGCTAACTTGTATTATTCAGTAACAAAAGCGGTTACAATACAAACACAGAGCTATGCTCCTCAGAAGATTACATCTTGTCCATCTGGAAAAATATCTAGGCAACACAAAAAAATACAGAATTTTGACACAGTTACAATTTCTTCAAATGAAATACTATGTAGATTCCCTTCAACTCCTCAGTTGACTGTCACAACTAGCCTCATGGCCAGCCCAACCTCTAGGCATCTCAAGTTCACATCTTCTTAGAATTGAGAGACTAAGTGTTCACAGTAAAGACCGCTCGAACACTCTCAGCCTCTCACTCTTCGCTCATTATCATTTTTCGTGCACACAAGATTACTTTATAATCTCTTACCATATGCCTACCTATTCTTCCTATTCAAGCAATCAACGGTCATCAGGATATTTAATTATCCCACCTACAAGCATCCATCACTCTGTGATAGCGTGCACTATCTTCTGTAGACATTGAGCCACCCAACATTAAAATAATGCAGTCTATCACAAACAAAAAATAATTTTTTGGCCAATCAGATCTTGAAGATCTTGCCACATGTTGCCATCACATTCATTCGCTGCTTTGACCTCTAGTCAAACTTGGTCAAGCTTGGTCGATCGAGCTCTGAGCTCATCTTTGTCTTCCACTGCGCTACCACTCTGAGTCCAAACATACACCACAAATGGCGGTGAGCCCATCCGTGCTCAATCTGTGTCCACCCCATGCTATCGGGCCCTGATCGCCAGAAAATCATGACAAGGCGGTGACTGCCAGCCCAGACTACTAGCAATCAACCATGCTACCGTGGGGGCCGCCAGGCCACCCCATGACAGAGTGGTGACTACCAGGTAGACCGCTACGGTCACACCCACACTACAATGGAGACTGCCAAGCCAACCTTCGATAAGAAGGTAGCCGCTATCATTGACCACCAACCATCCACCACAGCCATCATGGACTCCCCGAGCACTACCCACGATAAGGTAGTAACCATCACTAGACCGTCGCCCTTCAACCGCCAATAGCTTACCGCGCCCACCGCAACTTAGAGAAAAAGCCTCTATGGTAGGGCGATAACCACCAAATTTGATCATTGCTACTACCACACCACTACACCAATGATAAGCAACCTCCGTGGTAAGGCTTTGCTCAGCCAATGCGTGACCAACCATGCTACCTCACCACCTCCAAGCGAACCCTGCGGTATGTTGGTAACCACCACACTAACTGACTATGCTCACTGCGTTGTTGCCAGCCTAGAAGAACACCGTCACGGTAAGGTGGTAACACCACCCAACCACTAGACCAAGCAAGGTGGCCCATGGTAAAGCAGAAAACTGCTCAACCGTGCCACCAAGGTAAGCTTGCTATGGTATCCAGTCGTAAAGGCCAGAAACATGAAGAAATCGGTCAAGTCTTCAAGGGAAACCAAAAATGTTGAGGCATAAATTTTCCAACAATATCCCACTTGCCGAAGACATACCGACTTCCTCCAAAACACAAACAAGGAGCACAACCATGCTTCCATGCTCCAACCAAGACAACTATAACAACATTCGATAAATTTCCACCATCTTAGGCAACAACTTCAAACATCCAACATACGAAGAAAAAGAACAAGCCAAGGCGTTCATGCACTAGTCTCTAGAACATAAGCATTAGATCCTTCAGGTGGGAAAGGCACCACAATAGTGACAATGAAGCACAACATGAATAGAGAATGAGATATCTTTCTCCAGAACAAGATAAACCATCAACTACAAAAGCAACCATAAAAATGACTCTCCTCACCCAACTGATCAAACGTACCCACACGACTAAGAAACTCATGCTATTACATCCAATCACCCATACCTCAAAAGGTATGCACATCAGTAAACTCATGCCAGAAACACAACCAACCCATCGACAGTAGAATATGAGCATGATATGCCAACTAGTCAAAAGACCAAACACATCCAAGTACTCCTACTGCAAGGGTAATGCCAGATTTTAAAAGATTAAAGGCATAACCAGCCTACCAACCTCTACAAATAGAAAAATGTAACCATGTAGTTCCAAGGAACATCCACACCAATATGCACAATCTGCAACCACCTGCTGCAAGAAACATTTCTCTCAACAATCTTCCACATTCTTCCAAGGTTCCATATATGACTAAAGAAGGAAACACCCATGACTCCAAATACATCTAAATTAATATGAACATTCAAGAAGAAAAGACCAAAATAGAGAGAAACAAGAAATCATAACATGTAGCATCCTCCTACATACACTTCTAAATGCCAACTATGTCAAGAATGATCTTCTTCCAAAAGAACATCACTGTCGAGTAGACCAAGAAGAAAAAAGATCCTCCTCCAAGATATATAAGCCACCGTGACTTACCCAAGAACATTCTCCTCACTGGTCTTTGTTGAACTGGCGTTCAACCAAGGTGTAGGCTACTCAGACTTTCAAGTGTAAACAGTAACATTCTCAAAAGAATTCCAGCCTCACCTTGTTCTTCATGCATCCATGAGCACCAACAACTTGTCATCTCATGCTAACTCCAATTTGCATTACTGCACTTAACATGAAGTCCTCAAGCATATGGCCAGAGTACTCAAAACATAAAGAAACCCCAGACCACTATCAAAGCTCCAAACTAGCTGAACCAAGAGCTTATCATGAAATTATGATCTTACACATCCCCCTTAAAAGATGCCATGCTTCAAGTGAACTATCCATGGTCTCAAGATAAAAGCAACATGTGAAAACTCTAATGCACAAGAAAGAGTACACATGACATCAAGAAAAAAAACTCTAAACCAACATCACCTACCAAGCACCACCAGCATCTCAGCCAAATACTACCAACATCCTCCATGGCTCCAAGATGTTGCACACCTTCAAATAGTGACCATGTAGCTGCAAAATAAGTCTTCTGCAACAATAGGATTTAAGAGTCCAACCAAAAGCATTTGCAACACCAAAGAAGGTCATTCATCACCAAATGATGAATCTATAGTCACTGCTAAATATCCAACTAAACTGTGACACTGAGCTTTCCAAGCATCATGATAAAACATATGTTCACCCGAAAACCTCCAAGTACAAAAAACAACATGTCCATCAGACAACAACGCCGAACAAAACCAAGATTACTAGATCACGCAAACCACACCATCACTGTCAAAAGCTTACACAAGCCAGTGTATCAAGCTCTCCATGACATCATGATTCACAAGCTATTGGTCCATAATTGAATATTCAGGTACGCAATTGCAATTCCTCCTCTCATCTCAAAATAGTCACGCCAATGCACAAGTGACCACAGACAAGGTCAACTAACAAATTTGCACCACACTGTTACAACCTCATAGATATTGACAGTCCACTTCTGAGTTGTCTCACAACAAACATGTAGGTAAGGACAGCCCACAACATTTCACAACTCATGGACGAAACCAATGAAACCTACAAATGTATCATTGCACTAGAAACTGAAAAATTGAGATCATCAAAGAGAACAACCAAAGCAGACAAACATCACTCAAACACCAGATCAGTAACAAATCCAATTTGCCAATCATGTCCACAACTCAAGCACCATAGTCTAGGAAACCAACAAAGCAAACACCATAATAATGTTGAATGAAAAAAACATACCAACATTCCCATCCAGAGAAGACATCACACCTCCTCAAAACATGTTGAACTGTAACTATCTTATCCAGTCACACCTCAAAAGCTAGGGTCTAGAAAAAATAGCTGAACAACAGCTCCACAAGCCACAAGTTTTCCTTGACTGTGTAAAACCTACAAAACCATAGTGTTTATAAAACACCCATAGATCTCCATATTCATTTCTCATCTCGAAGACTCAAGAGTCTACACAAAACCATCACGATTAACCAGAACAATGAAAAACATGAATATGCATCATAGAATTTTTAGGAAAATCTACAAAAATCCTTTAGAGCGAAAGACATGAATCTGAAACATGCGAGTGTAAGATACAAGTAAGTAGGAACAACAGGTCCATTTTAGACTAGTTCCAAAACCACAACCATGCACAATCATACGAGAGAGCCAGGTTATACAAAAGTTATAGACCACCCAGATCAATTTCATAGCCTTCATGCAGAGCAACAATGAAACCACCTTCAATGTTATGTCAAAACACCCAACACAAGCACAATGCTCCATGGTTGAACAACAACACAAGAAAATCCATACCGCCAGGGAGCCTCTCACAAAGACACCAAGCATGAAACCACGCTCTGCTGCAAAAGAACCATAAGCATATCTCACACCCTTTGCATCGGGATCATTTGCTGCCAGTCATAAGCCTCAGACCACATTCCACAATATGATCAACTCCAGTCTTTTCCAACATATTTCAAGCTGCCTGTTGAATCAAAGAAGCAAGAACTTCCACTCATCAAAGGATCAAACAAGATGGGTCTGTCATCATAGAACGAATGTCTAAGACAATAGTGCCTTAGTGATTTTCATTTCTTCAAATCACACCAAAGACACAAACTATGCCATAAAGCAAAAACAAGCATAGTGGATCCCCCATTGATCTTTCTAAGAAAAGTAAATGCATAACTTATAATAGATTCAACAAAAGCATAGATTCAAGAAACTGGATTAGACAACCATGAAAGAAAAACATGTGGACACACAAATTTATGTGGGGAAAACCTTTTCAGGTCAAAAACCCCACCCTCCAAAACACTCAGCTCACTTGTATTATTGAATAACAAAAGTGGTTACAATACAAACACAGAGCTATGCTCCTCAGAAGATTACATCTTGTCCATCTGGAAGAATATAGGTAACAAAAAAAAATACAGAATCTTCACATAGTTACAATGTCTTCAAATTACATACTAAGTAGATTCCCTTCAACTCCTCAGTTGACTATCAAAGCTAGCCTCATGGCTAGCCCAACCTCTAGGAATCTCAGGTTCACATCTTCCTAGAACTGAGAGACTAAGTGTTCATGGTAAAGACCGCTCGAACACTCTCAACCTCTCACTCTTCTCTCATTATCATTTTTCGTGCACACGAGATTAATTTATAATCTCTTAATGTGTGCCTACATGTTCAAGAAATCAATGGTCATCATGATATTTAATTATCCCACCTACAAACATCCATCACTCTCTAATAACGTGCACTATCTTCTGCAAACAGTGAGCCACCCAACATTACAAAATGCAGCCTATTGCAAATAGAAAATAATCTTTTAGCCAATCAGATCTTGAAGATCTTTCCATGTGTCATCATCACATTCATTCATTGCTTTGACCTCTGGTCAAAATTGGTCAAGCTCGGTCGATCGAGCTTCGATCTCATCTTTGTCTTCCACTGTGCTACCACTCTGAGTCCAAACATACACTACGGTATGGCAGTGAGCCCATCCGAGCTCAATCTCTCTCCACCCCACACTACCAAGCCCTAACTGCTAGACAACCATAGAAAGGTGGTGACCGCCAACCTAGACTGCTAATGGTCAACCGTGCTACCACGAAGGCCATTAAGCCACCCTGCGATAAGGTGATAACCGCCAGGCAAACCGCTATGGTCACACCCACACTACTGTGGAGATTGCTAGGCCAACCCGTGGTAGGATAGTAGCCACTATCGCTAATTGCTAGCTATCCACTACAGTCACTATGGCTTCCCTAAGCACCGCCCGTGGTAAGGTGGTAACCGTCACCAAACCGCCGCCCTTCAACCGCCAGCAGCTTACCACGCCCACCATGGCTTAGAGAAAAATCCCCCATGGTAGGGCAATAACTACCAAACTTGACCACCATTTCTATCATGCCACATATAAGAAACCTCCATAGTAAGGCGGTAAGGCCTCACTCCACTAATGCGCGACTAACAGCGCTACCTCACCACCTCCAAGCGAACCTTATGGTATGGCGGTAACCACCATGTTGACTGACACCGCTCACCGTGCCACCGCTAGTCTAGAAGAAGACTGTCGTGGTAAGGCGGTAACACTGCCCAACTACCATACCAAGAAAGGTGGCCCGTGGTAAAGTGGTAAACCGCTCAACCATGCTACCAGGGTAAGCTTGTAGCAGTATGGCGGTAAAGGCTAGAAACATCAAGAAATCAACCAAGTCTTCAAGGGAAACTGGAATGTTGAAGGATAAATTTCCCAGCAAGTTTCACTTAGACCTATAGATTTCAAGAGAGATTTTCAAGTATTCAAAAGAATTAAAAAGCATTCAAGAGCATTCAAGAGCATTCAAGTGATGATGATAAAGAATTTGGGAGCATCAACTCAAGATTCAAGTATCATTTCAAGGTATTTATGCATCATGTGTGTTTCTGAGCCGACATGTTGATGTAGCATTTGTGATCCAAGTTCAAGCATTCAAAGCCATATCAAGTTTCATGGTCAAAATCTACATCCATTGAAGCTAATTCATACAAGTTGTAGATTTACACTCCAATGATTCAACGAGGTTTGGTGAGTTGTTACATTCATTCATCATTCCTTTATGCTATTTCAAAGTTTGATTACTCAAATGGGGTATGATTGAGGTAGACCCCCATCCACTAATAAAACAACATTTTCTCTCTCTTTCTCTCTTGTGATGTGTGTTTTGCAGATTTATGTGAACGAGACTCATTCGCCCAACCTAGTGATTTTGACCTAGAAATAGAATTTCGATAGCATTCAATAGTGTTGGATTCCAGTTCAAAAGATTCAGAAAGATCTAGAAAAAACCCATATCAAGACTCATACACCCAACCTAGTGTATTAGTCCCATTACAAATTTTGATCACCATTCAACATATCCTGATAAACTCTTAGAGCACCCCAAACCCTTCCCTGAAAACCCTAGAGTGGGACTAAATCTCCCAATCTACCATATCAATCTCTAGGGCTTTTAGACCTTGTTTTGACCTCTACATTCTTTCAGGTGTACTTTTTTATTTCATGTTGTTTTTCAATTTGATTTAATTCTTTCAAGTTTCTAGGGTTTTGTGCATAAGAGTTTTCATTTCTCCTTTGACCAAGGAAAACCGCAATTAGCAAACAAAATTTCCCTCTTGTGTGTTTAATTACATATTTTAGGTTGAAGGTTTCAAGACCTCTTGAAGTGCAAAATTGAAATTTTTTCAAAGTTGTCAAAAAAAAACCTAACCTACAAATCTGATTTTTGACTTTCCAAAACTGAAACTTGGAGAAATCTACAACTACAAATTAGCATCAGAGGCTCACAAAAGATATCTGAAAAATCCTAACAAAAGAACCATTTTCCCATGGGAAAATCAGTCCCAGATAGCTTCTAGAAACTAACTTTTGATTACTGGTAAACATCTTTCTAACCTTCTTAGATTTGTAGTCAGTTTTTTGTTTTTGCTAATATTGAGTTTGATATTATTGTTTCAAGTTTGAATTGACATAATTATGTTGATTTTCTATTTTCTATTTTTTCCTTAAAAGTCTTGTTTGAATTTGATCCTCATCCTCAAAATCATAAGGAAATCTGAAGATTCTCACACTTAGTTGATTCACATATGGGTTGTTAGTCAATTATTTTTGGGGATCTCATTTCCTAATGAAATAAAGGAAAATATCCACTATCATTTTGGTGAACCCCTCTTTTTCCTCTCCATAAATAAACCCCTATTTTCTGTTATTTCATTTTCAATCTCACATAGATGTCCCTCATCATTTCATATAGCTCTACATAATTTTATGTTTTCTATTTGATTTCCTCAAAAAATGTTATACAATAAAGACACTCACTATTAATTCTACCAAACAATCTCCACACTAGAGGAATTTTGCATTGCCTTGTACACAATTGATAATGTGAATTGGAGATAACTCATAGGTCAAATATATACACTATTACTAAATAATATCTTTCATAAAACCTCTCCACAAGGACAAAATACTTTCTCTAGTACTGTAATGATGTAGCTACAATTAGGTGTGCCAATAAAGGAAATTCTTCCACCACACATCCCTGAAAGTTACATAATACAAGACACACAAACACACACATAAATTTTTTATTACAATCTCAATGAAAGGCTTATATACTATAATGGTCTTGAATAAAATCTCTTCAATAATGATTAACATAGAATAAAAATATCTAATTAATTTCTTATCTCATATCATGATTTGAGACTCAGAAAAAATAGACCTCTTCAAACCTCTCTTCCTACCTTTTCTTCTCTAAAATTCAACTCCCAAATAACTAAATATCTATAAACATGCTTAAGATCTATACAACCCACTTTTGTGCCAAAACTGATCCAATGATATTCAATAATACTTGGTCCAGTATTAAACTCTATAAATAATTTATTAACGTTATTAAACATCTCAATTCTCCTACCAATCAATTACATCATGTAATTAATGACTAATAACTAATTAAGTGACAATCAACAAAATAACCATTGGTATTAAAGATTGATTTGGCTACTTGGGTGACACATTATCCATGGCTATAAATGCACATGATAATAAGGTAAAACCAAAACAATTCTAAATGATTGTATTATCATCATGTAATTAATGCTATTATGAGGTAAGTGGGTAAAAGTAAAAATTTGTGTCACACTTTCGACCAACTTATCAACACAAGTGAATTTTAGTATTTATAACTTAAATCTAATTTTTTTCAAACATATGATCTAGTAAGATTCATTCTGGATAAGTTAAATATGTTCACAACTTTTCCAACTAAAATTATTGGCTAAATGCATATGTAGCACCACTTTGAGACCAATTTACTAAAAATATGAATCATTTGAAAAATTTAATGTTTCAACAACTCCTACTCATATAAATAAAAAATATTTTTAAAATGTAAAAATACCCTTTTGTAGATCCATAAGTGTCGTTTTCAAATATATATTTATTTTCATAGTTTAATTATTATTTTTAATTTATTTTTATTTTTTTACTAAAAATAGGTTATCAACATAAAAATATTAGGTTGATTACCATGCCAAGACAAACATTAAAACCTGAAAAATAAAAAAATAAAAATATGATGCTCTAGATAAAAGAATCTAGATTAAGATAGTATAATTTGTTTTCTATTTTAGATAAATATTTAACATAAAAGTTGATGTTGAATAGAAATAGTCATGTTTTAATACACACACATTTAAATAGTTATTTAAAAATATATATTTATTAAAATTGCAAAAAAAATGTCCATGCCCTAAAGTTTCAAGTTAGAAATATACACAAAAAATTTGAAGGAAAAAAAAAGAAAATTTATTATATAAAGCTTGACATCTTATGTAACATCATTTTTCAACATTTTATCGGCAACTAAATTATAGTTTTAATTTATTAAAAAACTATATTCAAACAATTTTTTAGTTTTGTAAAAAAAAATAGACATAAAATATACTAAAAAATAAACATTTTATTAATTTACATCATTTTGAAATTCAAAACATGTATGCCACTTTCTAGTGATTCAAGTTTAAAATTTAGATCGGCGTTGACCGGTTCCTTTATAAAAGTGTGACACAACTTTATACTTTTACCCAAGTGCATTAAAATATTCACACACATGGACAACATCAATGTGTAAATAAAATCATTTAATTTATTAATATGAATATACATGTGCCTAGATATACATGTGAAATTTATATTCTACACTTGAATGCTCAGGCATTATCAATGAAATTAAGTATTGACTAGTTAATATGCATTAGGTACTTATTGCATATTTAATGAGTTTATCAAAAAATTATGAAAAAGTAAAACATGCATAATTGAATCTATTAATTGGCACCCAAAGTATTTTGATAAATTAAAATTAAGTTAACACAACAAGAATTTATCTCTAATTTCAAACCCATTGAATGTAGCATTGTATTATTTTATAAAAAAGAGGGTAAAGATTTATTGATACCAAAAAATCAATGATATAGAGAGATCAGGGTCCAAATGGGCACCCAAAAAGAGCTAGAAACACATCCAACAAGAATCTAATCCAAGAAGAAACCCACAACCGGGCCAACCAACCATCAACATGAGCCCATCATATCCTCTAAGATAATCTTATCTAAATCATGATAGTATCTTGGGGAGAGCTTCTCCCAACCATCAATCTACCAACTACCATCCTGCTCAGAAGCCCACTTAGCCAGATAGTCATCAACCCTATTCCATTCACAAGGAATGTGTGTAAAAGACACCGATTCCATCATGGAGGAAAATCACAAAATATGCTTAACAACCAAGCCTAATTCCTAGTTCACACCCTCCAAGTTCTACCCATTCAAAAAATTAATAATGATTTGAGAGTTTGATTAATAGATGATCCTGCACCATCTAAGAGCACTAGCCTGCTCCAAAGCTGGGCAAATAATCACCACATCCACCATAAGATTATTGGTTTGCACTTCCTTATGGCAAGAGAAGAAGAAAAAAATTGGACCTGAGCATCCCTTCTCATAAATCCAATCCCAGCAGGCCCTAGATTACCCCAAGAAGAGCCATCAATATTAATCTTTAGAACATCCATCAGAAGAGGAGACCAATCCCCAACTCTTTGAACCTTACTGTTATCATTTCTACCTCTTCACACATAAAAGGAATCAAAAGTTAGACCTTGAAGGCCCAAACTATTCACAATCTCCTCATCACCCCTATCCAAATGAAAGGATACCTCACATTTGGATTTCACAATGTCCTCAATCATGCAAATAACTCTCAACCAAACTTGTTGGATCAACAAATTTTCACCTTGAAAAATCTTGAGATTTCTTTCAAGCCAAATTTTCCAAAGGATGAAAGCAAGACCAGTACATCACAAAATCTAGAGGAAAGATGCTTGAGTCGAAGGTCTCCCCAAACTACTCCAAAATTCAATGAAAGAAGAGGCATGAACATAGGGATGTCTCCAAATGCCTCACCAAAAATTCCATAGAAGGAGAGAGAAAGGAAACTGATGAATAGATGAGATGAATCCTCCTCACAATAGCAACACATATGAGAATGCAACACATGAGGGCCTTGGAATCCTTGCTTCCTAAGATTATCCAAAGTTAGTTGCATCTTTTCCAAGCAAGAGTCCAAAAAAAAATTACACTTAGGTTGAGAAAATTTGTTCCAGACATGTTTCCACCGAGGAATTTCCATCCCTTCATACCTATAAAAGATCAAATATTGATAACCACTAGCCACTGTGAACACCACCTTAGGGTATGAATTCCAAGCCAAAATATCCCTCTCCTTGAGATAGTTGCATTCTCTACTTGTAATAATATCTCTAAGCTCTATGCAATCCTCCTTCGAGCCACTAGCTGACCACTCACCAAGATCCTTGAATCTAGAGATTTCCACATGCCCACATATATAAGTAGTTTTGAAATCCACTACCTGAGACGACCCTGCCTCAAGAAAATGTTGACAAATATTTTGAAGATGGGGATACTTGCTCATAATTAGAGGGAACCCATCCCAAGATTCAAAATAGAAGAGATCCTTATCCTCCTTGTTACAGATCTAAAACAAGTCATCCTTGATTAGCATAGCTCCTTTCTTAAGTGTTCTCCAAATCATTGAGCCTTTCCCCACAAGCAAAAAAAATGGAGCCTTAGCCTTAGGAGTACCACCCAAGTATTTTTGAGTTAGAATCTTGGCTCTAACATGATCCTATTTAGGGTACCATATCCAATATAGTTTGGTAGAAAAATAAAAAACAAGCCAAAGTGGAATACCGAAGCCCAAGACCACCAAGATGTTTAGGCCTACAAATAGGTTCCCACTTCACCAATATCCACTTCGAAGATCACAAGAAAATAGCCCATAAAAATTGTTTGGATAGAGAATCAAGATCCCTAATAAATCCAATAGGGGCCACATGAAGTATACTCCTATAATTGGGAAGAGCCTACACCACCTATTTAAGAATTTATACCTGATCAACAAAAGAAAGCTTCCTATAAGTCCAATGGCTCACCTTCATGTGAAACTTGTCAAAAATAATTTACCAAGAACCCCTAGGCAGAGTACCAATAGAAATAGGAATAACAATATAAGTCAAAGATAACTAACCAATTTGAAATCTCAATATACGAGCAATCCACTATTGAATGAGCACAAGAGTATTAAAAGAAAAAAATTGAGGATTTTTCCTCATTAATTAGCTACCCAAAAATAGCAAGAGATATTCAAAGCCTTGCATAAATAATTAGCCTCACAGACCTTAGCCATATCCATTAGAGTAGTTTCATCAACAAATAATAGGTGAGACTGAAGAGGCAAGCCACTATCCCAAACCCAACCTTGGATTAGACCTTGATTGAAATGTTTCTTGGAAATCCTTCTAGACATTAAGCCAAAAGAATAAAAAGCGGGCCTTGATGAAGACCTCTCGAAGTTCCAAGTTAAGAAGATGGCTCCCAATTAACTAAATCTGAGAAAGAAGTCCAGTCAAAACACAACTCATAACCCACACAACCCATTCTTCATCAAAACGAAAAGCAATAAGTACTTTTCACAAGAAAGACCACTTCACTCTATCACAAGCCTTAGCCATATCAAGCTTGATGAACATAGCCTTTTATCTCAATTTCATCATAAAGTGAATAGCTTTTGCATCAATAAAAACACCATCCAATATCTACCTATCCACCACAAAGCCACCATTTTCCTCCGAGATAAGCTTGTTTAACCATCGCTTCATTCTCTTAGCAATCAATTTAGATAAAATTTTATAAACCAAATTATAGAGAGCAATGGGTTGAAACATACTCAACCTGTCAGCACCATCACACTTGGGGATGAGCACACAAAAAGTGGAATTCATAGGCCTCAAAAACTACTTGTTCCTTAGATTCATGCAATAATTTTAAGAGATCCAAATTTATTACGTCCCTAAATTCTTGAAAAAATTCAATCAAAAAGCTATCAGGATTAGGGGTTTTTCCTTTTTTCATCTAAAAAAATGGTCTCTACTCCTCGATGGAAATGTAGCTTAAGATATATGCTCATTCATTTCCTTAGACACCAAAGAGGGCATACAAGAAAAAATTTGATTTTCTTCCACCTACACATTTGGAGAGTCCTCCCTAAACAAGGAGGTGAAGAATAGAGAAGCCTCTCTAGAAATTTATTCCAAAGAGGATACATGCTCACCCCTAGAATTCACAAGAAAAGGGATGGAGTTTCCAGATCTTCTAGCTTTCACAGAGTTGAAGAAAAAGGCTTTTTTCTTGTCCCCTTCCTACAACTACTCCACCTTCTCCTAATTCCAATAGATCTCCTCCCGTAACTCACATTACTCTAGAGATTTCAGAGCCTTGCTCTCCTCAGAAAGAGACTTGTCACAAAGCCCAAACTCTCTAATCTCTTGATTAATAAAATCCAAAATTTTTTGAGCAACTCTTAGCCTAGAAGATGCTACAAAACACTGCCTATTCCACTTTTTGAGCTAGTATTTCACATACTATATTTTCTTAACAAAATAATACATCACAATAGAAAAGGGAGGTCTTCCACGTTGCCACCATTCAACCATGAAACCTTGTAGAGAAGGGTTTCGTAGCCACATAAGTTAAAACTTGAAAGAAGGATAATGGGCCACCCAAACCACAAAGGTAGAAAGCTTGATTGGCTAGTGATCAAAACCCCTCCAATCCAAAATCTCAAAGCTAGTACACCAAGACTCACCTATCTAGAAGCAAGAGACCAAGAACCTATCAATCCATTCAACAATAAAATCCTCCTCTAGTCTTATGTTGTTCCATGTAAACTAACCATTACTAGGATTAATATCCACAATGTTTAAGGCAAAGATATTATCTCAGAGAAGAAATGAAGAAGGCTCCAACTTAGAACACCTCCCATCTTTTCCTCTAGATCAGTAATTGCACTAAAGTCACCAACGATAATCCAAGAAAAGATAGGAATAGTATTGTGAATGAAATGAATATGCGACCAAAGGCACCACTTACTAGGAAAAATAGATGAAGCATAGATATTGGAAAGAAGAAGACTTTCTTCAGTCTCAAAGCTTGTGGCAACAACCGAAATACATAACTTATAGGACATCCACCAAAGAGGACATAACTTTAGAGGATTCCATAGACAAGCCAAATTCATAGCATTCCCTTGGGCACCGATGCATTGAAATTGACCATGTCCAATTATTTTAGGCACCACACCACCCATATTCTCAACCGTAAGCTTAGTTTCCTAAATGAAGAGCACATCAAGAGATTACTTGCAAACCAAATTCAGAACAAAAAAAAAATCAGGGGACACTGTTCAAGCCCCTTACATTCCATGAGAGGATGATCATTTATGTGAGATGGAAAAATGGGAGTCAAGAGTTTTAACAAACCTGATTCCACCAAAGTTTTCCCCATCAATTTGATTTTCTCCAAATCTTTCTTTCTTCTAGAGTAGAAAGATTTCTTCGAAGCCCCTTTCTTGAGATTTTTTTTATGAAGCCCTAAGAGAGGGGAAGCCCTATTTCCTTTATCTGCACTAGATGTCATCTGCTCTATAGAAGGAAGCTCAAATTCAGACTTATCCAAAGCACTAGGAGCCATAGGAACCTCTGAGTCCAATAGGTTTTTATCTGAATCCATGTGAGTAAGAGGTAGCCCATCTTTCAAAATGCACTATAGATCATCATGGGTAGTAATGGAACCTAAAAATTCCTACCATTCTTCACAAAATTTCAGGTTCCCATAGCAAAAAATTAGATTTCAACACTCAGAAATGCATTTGTAAAAATTGCCTCAAGTGCCTACATAAAAAAATCACAACATAAAGGCTCTTCAATTTCACACAAAATCACTTTGCAGATGTGTTCATCTACCATATGTGAGTGTCTCTACCAAATTTAAGCTCCTTATGATCTGATTTTCCAAAGTTTCAAAAGGCCAAGTTGAAGGGTTATGTGAAGGTTTGTTGTCTAAACACAGTAAAATCTATTAAAAGTGACCATCTTTGGAGGATAATATTAAGCAACCAGAAAATGATCAAGATAGATCAATTGGTGCTTCGGATTCTTCCCACCTTAATGTTCTTTCATGCAAAGTTTTAGAGCCTTAGCAATTCTTTGATATTTTAAGAAAACCAAAACCAAAGTGGTCAAGTTTGATTTTTTATATCTTGTAAAGGAAGAAGATTCAAGAAAAACCCATTTTCCTAAATGTTCATGTGAGTTAAATGAACCAATCCCTAGGGTTGCATCTTCTAAGAATCAGATCTGATATTATTCCAAAGAGGCAATTTCATGAGTTTCAATTGAGTTTGACAAGTGCAGTTTTTCAAAAAATGCTAAATAAGCAACTTTGACTATTGATATTTCTCAATCTTGATGAGCTCATGCAAAATCATAACTCAACATGTTGGTGCATTTTCATGGCTTCTCGAGATCATTCAAGGTCAATTTTTGAAACAAATTTTGGAGGCCACATGACCTTTCTTGGCAAATAGTAAAAAAAAATGTTTTTCAAGAGTACCTCAATTTTTACAAGGTTTGCACAACTAGTATGTCTTTACAATGATCATAGAGATAAAACACAATGGACTATGCAAAAGGGTGAATAAAAGGGAGTGATAGAGGTGGTTTTTTCCGATAAAATAAAGAAAAAATCATGATCATAGAAGAGGAGGAAGAACTATGCATGTAATTATCTAAAAGAGGAGGAAGAACTATGCATGTGATGATCTAAAAGGGAAGCTTGACACATATGGATTTTATACATCGAATTTTTGAGTCTGAAATTTACAAGGGGCTAGATTTTCTATGAGAAGAATTATATTACCTATTAAGGATGAAGGATTTTAATGTATCCTCAAGGTTAATAATGTTAAATAGAAAAGTTGCATTGATTCATAAGAAAGATCAAAATAAGACACCAAAGAAGCATGGTACAAGAAAATGTTTTAAAAGGCCATAAGAATGTAGTGTGCGAGTAATTAGTGGAACAACACAAATCAGTGGAGATAGAAAAGGCTTCTCTTAGCAAATCTGCAAGTAATGAACACCTTGCACGCCTCCACAATCATAATGTCACCTATATAGAAAGAGAGGGAAAGAAAATTAAAAACACAAATCAACATTTTACCATGGCCATCTTGAAGTGTTTCAACAAAATGATTTGATTCAATGGGAAGGATTTACATCTAATGAAAGAGGACATTTATGAAGAAGAGGTTTAATCTATCTACCACATGCCTAATCATCAATGGTCCTACCACTTCACAGTATGAAGCAACCTAAATTATCAAGCCTGGTAGATGGATGCGATTACTCCGAAAAAGATACATGTACAAGAGGTATACATGAATCTTAAGCTAATACGATGGACATGTCTTTAGCCTAGCCGATTGAAATTTAGTACCATTCTCCCTGCTGGTGTCAATAATACGCAATCACATGATATGCACATGAAAGTTGATTTGTTGAATAAGTTTTAGAAAAATTTCAAGCAAATTTATTTGCAGTCAAAGAACTAGAAGAACTCTCGCGGCTTTCTGAGAAAGAGGATGCATGGCATCCATCAAAGCACAAACTGAAAATGAAATTGTATTCATTGATGTAGTTGTAGCTACCATGGTAAACAAAGATTGCAAGATGGATAAATTGAGGGCATGACTAGTGACAATGACTGTGTGAAAGAAGAAGACACTTCCCTTCTTCAGGAATATAAAGAGAAGCTACCAAATTAAAGGATCATGCTGAGAGAGCTGCAAAGTACTCTAAATTTAATGATGCATAGAATTCTGAGATATTGGTAAATATGTTGCAGGCGCCATTGAGTTCTTGATCTTGATACAAACGAATGAAATGAGCCGATAAGTTGGATCTTCGCATAGGCTCTGGGAAATTTTGTGGTTGATCTAGATAGTGATGGCTCGCAGTGTTTCAAGAGGATCATGCAGAACATTAAGAACCCTAAGTGTTTATTGAATTCCTGCAAAGACATAAAGCAAAAGCCCTAATATTAGTGTGTTGTGGAATAAAATCATCAAAGAGACATGTATTGTTGGAGTGGGTTTCTCATATCTCTCTGATTAAGTGGGTTACTCTGATTCCTTTTTCAATGCGAGGTGAATATTAAATAAATATTATATTGGAAAGACTTTTAATATTAGGCTGAATATATTTGAAGTTTCCTCGATAAAGCGGTGAAATGTAATGGGTGGATTTATTTTACAACAATGTGTTGAAGAGGTTAAATAGTATTTTGAAGAGTATGATTTTAGTCAAGATGTAAAAACAATTGAAGAATACTTACATTGAGAGGTAAAATAGTTAGGTAATTATTTTACATCTTAGTTATGTAACAGTGTAACTTGTTCACGAAAAAGGTAAAACGAAGATGTGAAACCTTGAAGATAGGTAAATTATTCTAATAAAAAACGCACAAACAAAAGATTGAGAAAAATGTGCATATAGTGGAGAACAATATTACTTTGAGAAATATAAACTTTGCATTTTTACCGAGGGGATTTTAAGGAGCATGATTATTTTACCCATGGAAAGCATAAAGGGTAAACATTATACAATATTTGTACTTGGAGATGGAATATTTTTCATGAAAGATTACGATGTGGGTAATTATTTTACCGAAAGGAAATCTCAGGTCAAATATAAAGTGAAAAATTACCAAGAAATGAATTAAAGTTTATTTTGAAATTATTTTCATGGGAAACAAAGATAATGAAGATTAAAGTATTTTAATTTGTGGAAGGAAATTAATTGAAAATGAAGAATTACAACAAAAAAATGCTTGAAAGGTCACAACTCTAGAAGATATAATGTATATATACCAGATGAAATCAAATGAAGGAATTATTAGCATTAGGATTAGTAGTTAGGTAGTTGGATAGGTTGATCATTTGCCTTGACAAAACATTATGATGTATATTGCAAAATATTTTGATGTAATATAATGGACAAGAAGATTTAATTTGGTGATCAAATTCCTGATGTCAATTGTTTGTTGATTCCATACAATTATTTGGCTGTCTCCAGATTGGTACTTTCATATTATTTAAATTGGAGTGTCAAAACTCAATCTATCAAAACACATTTGTTGTTCTTGTGTGGTTTAATTGATTGGTTTCTCTCAGAGAATTAAATATCCTTTTAATAGATCATAGTAATTTGGAAGTATCACTTGGATCAATAAAGAAGAGCCCTATGATCGATAAAATTATCATAATTTCTCTAGTTTGATTCTATTTTTTTGTTCAAATTAGAATTATATTTGGTTTCTCAGTAAATATTTTCTGCTTTTTTGTGATTCGGTTAACTGGTTCCTCAAAGGGGATTAAAAATTCCTACTAATTAATCACAATAACCTAGTAAGAATCATTTGGATTGATAAGAAGAGTTTGATAGTTACATTCTTGCACGTTTTTACAAGGTGCAAATATTTACAAGTTCCAAGCAATTTGAATTATAGCCAACAAGTAGGTCACACATCATTCACCTCTTGAATCCATTAGCCCAATAGGAGTAGGCACTGATCATACCCATTCCATTTTATAATTTCATAAAATATTATCCATACATTCTCATTTCAAAATTTAGTAGGAGTGGGAATAGTTAGCAAGCCTTCATATATCCCACATTATTTGATGATGTGGATAGATCCATCAATTCAACCAAGTCATACAACTCTAGATCTGCTTCACCTATCAAGGTCCACCCACCTAGGTTTGGTAGAGCCTAAAGTGTAGGGATTCATAAACCATATAGGTTAACTCTGTTCATTAGTTCAAAAATGTTGCAAGTCTAATCATAGAGCTTGACATCCTCTTAGGATTTGTAACTTGCATTATTGAGACATAACAAATTGGCAACTTTTTTGGGGACAACTTGAAGAAATATAGTAGCAAATTGTCTTGCCTTATAGAGCCATAATTTTTTTTTGCATCCTTGTCATCTCATATAATTAAAGGGGTTTTGCTAGGGTAAACCAAGAATAATTTCAAAATCCATTTCATTTTCCTACTTTTGAGAAAAGTAAGTAGCGATTCTGTTAAAAAATTGATAGATAATGCATAGACATTTTTGGAACAACAACACTATTTCCATTAAAAAATAGAGATAAAAAACTGCTGCAAATTTCTTGTCAAGATGTCATAAAAAGTGAAAGTAATAGTTAATAAGAGAGTGTAAAGAATTAGACCAATAACTGCTACAATTGAGAGATAAATGTATTACAAATGCATCACAAAATATACCATTCTACGATGAGGATGAATGTAAATGCAAGAAGACCTTGGACCCCATGAGTGACTCACAATATAACTAGGAATTTTCACAATGGTGGTAATGCACTCTATTCATAGAAGAACATTTATTCATCACATGTTTCAAAAAAATAAATTCTTATCATGTCCCTCCTGGAAAAAGACCAGTAAGCTACCAAGATCTTCAATACAATCAATATCTTGAGCATTATCCATATCAATACCAAACT
The DNA here is from genome assembly GCA_007115665.2 of Sequoiadendron giganteum. Taxonomy (NCBI): domain Eukaryota; kingdom Viridiplantae; phylum Streptophyta; class Pinopsida; order Cupressales; family Cupressaceae; genus Sequoiadendron; species Sequoiadendron giganteum. The sequence goes on from CM021102.1 coordinate 815,308,555, forward strand.
CCATATCAAAATGTGTGACACAACTTCATCTCTCATGGAAGTGATGGAACTCTTAAATTTTTCAAAATTTTGCTTCTACACTTTCAAATGTGCACCTGATGAATCAATCTGAGTGACCCACTTTTGAGGGTCAAATTTGAACCCTGTTGATTTTTGTGCGAAACCCACTTGTAGACATATTCAATTGATATATGTGAATGTGCATGTTAGTTTTCAGCTTCCCACGATAAATTTTGATTGGGTTTCGAAAAGTGAAGCTGAAGGGTTTTGACCTGTTGTTTGCAAACATTCAGTTCTGCAAAGTTGCATCTTGTTCGAGCTTGCATTTTGCAACCAAATGACTGTTAAGTCAGAAGAAACGTTGTTATACATTCTCTATACCAAGATGATCTCGTTCATCAATTTTCAAAGTCTTATGAACTGATTTAATAGTTTTAGCAGATCAAAACCAAATGCAGTTTGTTTAGTTTTGCATCTTCATTCTTGACAACATTTCAGAGAGGCCAACTTCGATTGTCAATATCTTTTGACTGGTGATGATTCAAGAAAACCCCTTTTGCACACGTGCTGAGGGTACCTAAATGATCTATTTTTTCCAGTGGTAGCTCGCTAGGAGTTGATTTGCTATTTTTGCAAAATAACAATATGGGTCAGTTTCAATTGGTTCAGAAAACTATTGTTTCAGAAAGTTCGATTGAGCGACTTTGCCAATTAATACTTTTCATCTCGTGATCTGTTTCTCTGAGCTATTTTTTGCACTATACTCTTGGATCAAATTTCTTAATGTCTGCAAGTTCTCATTGCTTCACATGGTTGTTTGACTAGTTTCCTAGATTGATTCCAGAGCCCACTGGGTCAGTTTTGCTTATTTTTCAAGAATGTCAAAAAATAGATTTTGATGAAGACCCAGCTCATGTTTTCACTTCACTTGCATTCAAAATGCAGTGTCAAATCATTTAAGGATAAAAATTGTTTGAAAATGAATTTCTTTTTAGCCGAACCCACATGGGGCCTGACATGCTTTGCATAATTGGGGTAATTACTTCAAGTAAATTGATTTGAAGGGATCAACATATGGGGTGCCCAATTATAACTGCCTTCAAAGATAACAAGGCAGTCATCTAACAATCTTTTGTAAATGTTCATGATGATGGTGCTTTCAAATGAATGGTGATATTGAATAAGGGACAAATTTGTCTTAACGATGCAATAATTAACAAAGTTACATTGATAGTGAATGTATTCACAAATGAATATGGTGATTCATTTGACCAACCATGGGATAAATTTAAAAATCTATTTGATATTGCTAAGTTGCTTATCTATTTGCATGATATTGAAAAGGCAAATTAATTACGTGGGCTAAGTATTGTTGGGTTTTATGATTATGTAAACTAGAGTTGATTTGGGATGCTATTTCGAAATGGATAAGTGGTTCTAAGTGAAGGAAACAATTTGAAGGTGCAGGATGGTTTCCTGTAAGGTGTAGATGAGATTCATGAACAACTCCACCAAATAAATGATGTTGGGATTGTTCAGTTGAATGAAGAAAAGAGGACTAAATCAATAGTGCATGCTTTGATGTAAGGGATCTCAAACAAATAAAATTTCACTGAATGCCAAAGCTATAGCAAGTATATGCACATAATGAAAGTGTTGAAAAGACATTAGAAACTTTCAGGCCACTATTTTGACAATTTTTGGCATTGGAGTAGAGAATGCATCCATCAAAACATAAAGGAGAAGCACATGCATTGCAGAAAGGAATAATAGAAACAAAATTAGTGGAATGAGCAAACCACACATCTATCAAAGAATGAGGCCAAAATTTATTATGAGAGGGGCGCAACAACTGCTGGTGCATTCACAAATGCAATTACCGTACTTCAAGCCTATGTTAGATATAGGGGCATCAGATTCTTTAGGGGGGATCTATTGAGAATGCTTGAGAAAATTTCATGTAAATGCAATTGGCTACTAAGTTTCCTATACCAAGCAAGATATGGGGCACACAGGAAGCAAAATAAAGAGAATGAGGATTGGTGTGAATCTTTGCAAGGAGTGAAGATGGAAAGTGCATTGGGCACAAGGAGCAAAATGCACACAAATCGGATTTGTTGAAGAGTCTCTAGAGATTTTCGAGCAAATGAAGGGTGTGCGACCTACTAAACAAGAGACACACAGGTACACAATGCAAATGCAGCTAGTATGAGGCTCGAGCACATGGAGCAATGGCAGCCAAGGTTGCAGAGGCAAATGAGAAGCAGATCTCAGGAACGAGCAAACAAAAAATGAGGATTTAGGGAAAACCTTGCGAGCCTCGCATGAAGAGTGATGACATTGACCAAAACCGCGTGAGGTATGCGAGGCACATAAAGGTGAGGTATTTGTTAAAATGGGGTATTTTTTTAAGTTCAAAATTATATTTGAAATTCTCAAATATAATTTAAATGTTTAGGGGCAAATGTAAGTGGTGGGCAAAGTAAGTTGCCTGGTGGAGAGTAATCTTTTTTCAACTCTGAAAATTGAAAATTTTCATTTGTAAAGTGGGCTCGATAAAATGGTGAAGGTAAAACTTTTAAAGAAAAATATTATCCATTGGGGTAAGTATTTTGTTTTCCCAAGTGAAATATTTTAAATAGAAAATTGAGGATGTGGGCATGGGTAAGATATGCATTTGTTGGATAATTTTTAAATGGTTTTCACTTTTGAAAGTGAAATAAAGTATTATGCGAAGATAATTTATTGAAAATATGAGGCCCGATGAAATTTTAAATTGCCTCCAGATATTGTGGGAAAATTTGACAAATTTTGGTGGGAGCAGGTGAAATATTCCAATGGCCCGTAGACAGTGGTCTTCACTAAATATTGTATGGGTAAAAGTTTCAAATATTGCCAGAAAATATTTTAAAATGTAAAGTGAATTTTATATTCATTTTATATTTGGGAGCATTTTAATGTGAGCCATTCTCTTTGCTGGGGAATTGAAATAAAGTCAAAAGGGATAAATATTGAAGTTAAAAAACTTTAATATTTGGATGAATATATGTGCAACAAGTAAAAGGAACAAAAAGGTGAGTTTTCACGGGCAAGTAGAGGTATTTTCCAATAGTTGGGTGAATGATGGAGATTCTCCACATGGGCACATTTTTAGTTGCAAGGCAATGATGAGCAAAGACAGTTTTGAGAGAATAAGTTTGTTGCTAGAAAGGAAGAGAGATGAGAGATTCTTTTTAGTTTGATCAACAAGAATGAAGCTTCTAGATGACATTTCCAGATCAGATATAGGGCTTCTTATGTTTTCTTCTCTTCTTCTATTTATTCTAATTCTTCTCTCATTGGAATGGTTCTGAGTTATTTGTATTGGGCTGGGTAGATAGAGAATTGTAAATTTTGAGTTATTTCTTGAGTCTGTAAGCTGTAATTTTTTGAATTCATGAGTAAATACAACCAATTTATGCAAATAAAATCATGAAGGTGTTTGCACATTCATGAATATCTTCATATTGTCTCCATATTTGTACACTTTTGGTCATATAAATTCAATAATAAAAAGTGTCTTGGAGTTTATCATCTCAAATTTCATGAGATTGTTTTGTCTGTTCATTGTTCTGTTTCAAAGAAATGGTTACAATGCTTTGAGTAGGTGATTGCGATTTCAGGTGTGCAAATGGGATTTGATAAGGAGAATTTGATTGATAATAAGAGAAGGATTATTGGTGCAAGACACTAACATTTGATGCAAAGAATTATCAATTTAAATCCACTAGTTGAAATCTGTTTGCTGGGGAATTCATTTATGTGTTTGACTCTGTGGCCCAGAATTGACACCGATCTATTATTCAGTTTTGTGCATCTCAGAAACATTTTATAAATGCAAAATCATTCTTATTATTACTATTTGGTTTTTTGTATGTCCTGCTTTCCAATGGCTGAGAGAGGGTTGAGTTACTGAAAATTTAGCCAAGTTTGAAGTTCTCAATACTTCCCATAGTGTATTTTCATTAGGAATTATTTGCTTTATAAAGCAATGTCAGTGTATGAGTGAATTAAGTTTTGGGAATTGTATAGTTTTACCCACCTTGGTCCTACAGAGTCAGAAGTGTAGGAGATGTCAGTCTTTGACTGAATCTTGTCAGTTGGCCACTAGCCTTTGTGGTTCTTTAATATAGAGGTTGGCTACCTCTTAGAGAGTTTCAAAGCCTAGCTAGAAAATTAAAACACCAACATGAAGTGTCAATTAAAATTTGCAGCAAGGTATATATCAGAATCAACAATCTATGAAGAAAAATCACAAATTTTTATATATTCAAGAAAGAAGCAAACATATTTTGGACACATTTATTAATATAAGGAGACATAAATGGGAATCTAGGAACTCTTTGCTCAGTAGAATGGTAGATATTTGTGGGAGAATACCTATTAATTTCCCGCCTAGTAAGTTTGATTTCATTGAGCAGTTCATGAAAGTATATGAGCCCAATTCAATTTATTGGCCTGAATCATGGATACTAGTTGCTTTTAATCAAATAGATGAATGGATTGGCATCATAGATAAGATAAAGTATGAAGACAATAGTGATATCATTGATGAATGTGTGTAAGCTGATCAAATGATTTGGCCAATGGAGGAAACATGTACAAGTGAAGATTGCAATGAAGTTTCTCTAGATTCAAATGAAGATGAAATTATGGAAGACCAATTTTCTACCTTGGAGGATGATTGCAGTATTGAAGATATTTTTGAAGAAAAATTACCTAGGGAATATATCAACCATGATTCAGATGGTATGGAGATGCAACCATGTATGCATTATCATAGCATTCACAGTGATGCATTAGAAGCTGAAACAAAAGGGTTCATTCTGCCTTACAACAATGAAGAGGGCAATGTTTTTGGTCAATCTATAAAGGATGAAGATATGATGCAAGTGAAAATAATTTCTATAATAGGTTGCATGATGAGGACAAAGATATAGAGTGTCTCTCTTGCATAAAAGATTGTGACTATGAGAATGGTGCATGTTATGAAGAATCCATTGAAAATCTAAATTTTGATGACAATCATATAGATTTGCAATCAAGTGATTCTTGCAGTTCTTATGGAGATTAGGAGGAAGAAGCAATGGAAAATTTAAGTCCATTTGACAGTGAACAAGTAACACCTCCAGCTGCAGTCGAGTACCATGAAGACACATTTGATGAAGAAGAGGTTTGTACACTTCAAAACAGTTTTCAATATTTTTCAAACCCATGGTATGATGAAAAGATAGAAGAAGATCAAATGACATTTTTCCAAGGTGTGCCAGAACACAAATTTCATGTGTAGTCAAACCCACTTTATGATGAGGATGAAGCATTTTTTGATAATGGGGAAGGTGTATCAATTTGTGAAGCAAACAAATGTGAAATCAATACATCTGAATTACCATATTTTGATGATATAAGAGTGAAGAATACATCAGCAATGAGATGGATGAGGAGGAATGTTCACTCAGTAGTGTTCATAACAAATTTCAAATCTGTTGATAGTTGAATACCAAAAATACACCCATAAGAATGATTCAAAAATTTCATCTTCAACATGCATTTGCTTTGGCAATAAAAGCACTTTGTGTGGCAATAATGGGAAGACTCTTGAAGCTGACCAAAATCTATGTTTACTTTTGTTCAAGAAGGAATAAATAAATTTGACTTGAAGATATTTTCCTCATACATGAGAAAGATATTAGTTTGCATATCATGGATGATGAATTGATCAATTCAAATATGCATGATGGTGACTTATGGATCAAGAATCCTTATCACTACCAATTATTAACATGGAAGGGATGGAAAGTCTTTCAGCTCTGAGTGCCCTAGAAGATGTTGATGTGGCATAAATTTTAGACTTAAATGAGAGGAATTCATATGATGGATTTTTAGACAAGCTAAGAGATCATTCTATGATACATGACAATGAGCACAATGATAAAAAATGTTGCATTGAGGATGAAAATTCCCAGTGTGATGAATGGGGCATGAGTTTTAAAGTTATGCCTAATTATGAACTACACAATAGACAAAGAAAGGAGAGTAGCAATGAAAGTGAGTTATTTTGAAATTTTTGATTGTAAGTGATAAGTAGATTGTATGAATATTCTCAAGAAGAATTTGATGAAAACATATTAGAACAAGGTGTATGACAAAGGAAAATAGAGGCCTTTCTTTTTGATGGCCTTGTGCCATCAGCTGTGGTATGGTTTTTTAAACCATATCAATTCATGATAGAAAAAAGTTTGAGTTTGTTGCCCAATGAGTAAGGCATTCGATCTACTCTCCCAAAGACCTGGATTCTTGTTATGCCCACAAGGGGCATACATCCCTAGTCATGATCCATTGTTGGAACCTAGAAATTCCACCATTCTTCACAAAATTTTAGGTTCCCATAACAAAAAATTAGATTTCAACACTTAGAAATGCATTTGTAAAAATTACCTCAAGTGCCTACTTAAAAAAATAACAACTTCAAGCCTCTTCAGTTTCATGCAAAATCACTTGGAAAACGTGTTTATCTACCATATGTGAGTGTCTCAACCAAATTTCAGCTCCTTGTGATCTGATTTGTGATAGTTTCGAAAGGCCAAGTTGAAGGGTTCTGCAAAGGTTTGCTGTATAAACACAGTAAAATCTGTTAAATCGACCATCTTTGGCAGATAATATTAAGAAACTAGGAGATTTTTAAAATAAATCAATTGGTGCTTCAGATTCTTCCCACCTGAATGTGATTTCAAGCAAATTTTTAGAGTCTTAGCAGTTCGTTTGATATTTTTAGAAAACCAAAACCAAACGGGTTTTACATAGTTTGATGACTGCATTTCCAAAATAACTAGAGAGTGGTGAAGTCTGATTTTTAATATAATGTAAAGGAAGAAGATTGAAGAAAAACCCATTTTCGTACATGTTCATGTGAGCTAAATGAACCAATCCCCAAAGTTGTAACTTCTAAGAATCAGATCTGATATTTTTCCAAAGAGGCAATTTGATGAGTTTCAATTGAGTTTGATAGGTGCAATTTTTCAGAAAATTCTAAATGAGCAACTTTGACCATAGATAGTTCTGAATCTGGATGAGCTCATGCAAAATCATTCTAAAACCATGTTCTCCTATCATAACTCAACATGTTGGTGCATTTTCGCAGTTTCTGGAGATCGTTTGGTCATTTTTTTGAAGCAATTTTGGAGGCCACCTGACCTATCTTGACAAACAGTAAAAAAAAATGATTTTCAAAAGAACCTTAGTTTTTAGAAGGTTTGCACAACTAGTATGTCTTCAGAATGATTTTAGAAATAAACCACAATGGACTATGCAAAAGGTTGAATGAAAGGGAGTGACAAAGGTGGTTTTTCTGGTAAGATAAAGAAAATATCACAATTATAGAAGAGGAGGAAGAACTATGGCTGTGATAATTTAAAAGGGAAGGTTGACATGTATGGATGTTATACATCAAATTTTTGAGTTTGACATTTACAAGGGACTATATTTTCTATGAGAAGAACTATATTCCCTATTAGGGATGATGGATTTTAATGTATCCTCAAGGTTAATAATGTTAAAAGGAAAAGCTTCACTGATTCATAAGCAAGATCAAAAGCACACACCAAAGAAGCATGGTACAAGAAAAGGTTACAAAAGGCCATAAGAAAGTACTGTGTGAGTAATTAGTGTCACAACACAAATGAATGAAGAGAGAAAAGGCTTCTCTTAACAAATATGCAAATAATGAACACATCTCAAGCCTCCACAATCACAATGTCATCTATATAGAAAGAGAGGAAAAGAAAATTAAAAACACAGATCAACATTTAACCAAGGCCACCATGAAGTTTTTGAACAAAATGGTTTGATTCAATGGAAAGGATTTACATCTAATGCAAGAGGACATTTGTGAAGAAGAGGTTTTATCTATCTACCACATGCCTAATCATCAATGGTCCTACCACTACTCGGTGTGAAGCAACCTAAATTATCAAGCCTTCTAGATGGTTGTGATTACTCTAAAAATGATACATGTACACGATGTATACATGAATCTTAAGCTAATATGATAGACAGGTCTATAGCCTAGCTGATTGACATTTAGCACCATTCTCTCTACTAGTGTCAATAATACGCAATCACATGATATGCACATGAAAGTTGATTTGCTGAATAATTTTTAGAAACCTTTCGAGTAATGTCTTTGCAGTCATAGAACTAAAAGAACTCTTGCAACTTTCTGAGAAAGAGGCATGGCATCCGTCAAAACATGAACTGAAAATGAAATTGTATTCACTGATGTAGTTGTAGACGCCATGGTAAACAAAGATTGCAAGATGGAGAAATCGAGGGCATGGGTGGCAATGATTACAGGAAAGAAGAAGACCCTTTTCTTCTTTACGAAAATAAAGAGAAGCTACTGAATTAAAGGATGATGCTGAGAGAGCTCCAAAGTACTCTAAATTCAATGATGCACAAAATTCTGAGATATTGGTAAATATGTTGCAGGTGCCATTGAGTTCTTGATCTTGATATAAACAAATGAAATGAGACGATTAGCTGGATCTTAGAAATGAATCTAGGAAATTTCATGGTTGATCTAGATAGTGATGACTCGTGGTGTTTCAAGAGGCTCATCCAAAACAAAAATTACCCTAAGTGTTTCTCACATTCTTGCAAAGACATAAAGCCAAAAACTTAATATTAGTGTGTTCCAGAATAAACTCATCGGAGAGACATGTATTGTCGGAGTGGGTTTCTCAGATCTCTCCGATTAGGGGGGTTACTTCGATGAGGTTTTCGGGGAGACTTAAGTGTATTGATAGGAGCTAGTATGAAGTCCCTCCGATAAAGTGAAATGCATAAACATCATCAAAGAACATTTTAATATAGAAGTGAATCGGAAAAACATAGTAATTCCCTTCGTTTCAATGCAAGGTGAATATTAAATAAATATTATATCGAAAAGACTTTTAATATCAGGTTAAATATATTTAAAGTTTCCTTGAAAAAGCGAAAAAATACAATGGGTGGATTTCTTTTACAACAATGTGCTGAAGAAGTTAAATAGTATTTTGAAGAAGAAGATTTTAGTAAAAATGTAAAAACAATTGAAGAATTCTTACATTGAGAGGTAAAATAATTAGATAATTATTTTACATCTTAGTTCTGTAAAAGTGCAATTGTTCACAGAAAAGGTGAAAAGAAGATGTGAAACCTTGAAGATAGGTAAATTACTCTAATCAAAAGTCCAAAGTGCAAACAAAAGATTGAGAAAAATGTGATTATAATGGAGAATAATATTACTTTGAGAAATATAAACTTTTCATTTTTAGCTAGGGGATTTTAAGGAGGATGCTTATTTTACCCACGAAAACCATAAAGTGTAAAAAATTATACAATATTTGCACTTGGAGGTGGAATATTTTTCACCAAAGATTATGATGTGTAATTATTCTACCCAAAGGACATCTTGGGTAAAATATAAAGTGAGAAATTTCCAGCAAAGGAATTAAAGTTTATTGCAAAATGATTTTCACAAGAAACAAAGGTAATGAAGATTAAAGTATTTTAATTTGTTGAAGGCAATTAATTAAAATAAAATGAATAACTATTGTAGACAAATGCATGAAAGGTCACAACTCTTGAAGTTATAATGTATATATATCAGATGAAATCGAATGAAGGAATTATTAGCATTAGGATTAGTAGTTAGGTAGTTGGATAGGTTGATCATTTGCCTCGATAGAACATTATGATGTATATTGTAAAATATTTTGAAGTAATATAATGGACAAGAATATTTAATTTGGTGATCAAATTCCTGGTGTCAGTTTTTTGTTGATAAGATATGATTATTTGGTTGTCTCTAGATTGGTTCTTTCATATTATTTAAATTGGAGTGTCAGAACTCAATTTATCTAAACACATTTGTTGTTCTTGTGTGGTTTCATTGATTTGTTTCTCTCAAAGAATGAAATATCCTTTTAATAGGTCATAGTAATTTGGAAGTATTACGTGGATCAATAAAGAGGAGCCCTATGATCGATAAAACTATCATATTATCTCTAGTTTGGTTCTATCTTGTTATTCAAATCAGAAGTATATTTGATTTGTTAGGGCACACTTGTTGCTTTTGTGTGATTGAGTTAACTGTTTCCTCAAAAGGGATTAAAACTTCCTACTAATTAATCATAGTAACTTGGTAAGAATAATTTGGATTGATAAGAAAGTCTGATAGTTATATTTTTGCACATTTGTACAAGGTGCAAAGATTTACAAGTGCCAAGCAATTTGAATTGTAGCCAGTAAGTAGGTCACACATTGTTCACCTCTTGACTCCATTAGCCCAACAAGAGTAGGAATTGGTCATACCCATTCCATTTTAGAATTTCATAAAATATTATCCATACATTCTCATTTCAAAATTTAGTAGGAATAGGAATAGTTAACAAGCCTTCATCTATCCCACACTATTTTCTACTATGGATAGATCCATCAATTCAACATAGTCATACAACTCTAAATCTACTTTAGCTATCACCGTCCACCCACCTAGGTTTGGCAGAGACTAAAGTGTAGGGAGTCATCAACCATATCTAGGTTAACTCCCTTTGTTAGTTTGAAAAAGTTACAAGTCTAATCATAGAGCCTGATATCCTCGTAGGATTTGTAACCTTCATTTTGAGACCTAATAGGTAGGACCCTCCTAAATTTCCCACAAAACACCTGAATCGAAGGACATCCTACCAAGGTTCACCTCCTATTGGCTAAGGTCATCTAACACATCAAAGTGATTGAAAGTTTCCCCTTCCTATATCTCCTTGAAGGTTCTTTTCATACCATAGTTTTTGTTATGGGTCTTTACAGGAATAAAACCCTCATTATCAATTCTTGCACCCAAAATAGGAGCCTTACCCTTATCCTCCTTAACAAGCTTACAATGAGGCGGAGAAGGTTGAGGCTTAGAAGGAAAAAAATTCAGACATCTTTGTTGTAGATGACCATATTCATGGCACAATTAGCAATGGAAAGGAAGAGTCTCATAGTCAAGCTATTGCACCCAAGAAAAAGAGCCACCTAAGTTTCCAAAGGAATCTAGAATAGCTTTTCTCAAATTTATCTCCACATAGATATGAGCGAAGGTCATAGCCCTTCGATATTCTATTTACTATGAAGGACCAACTGATTTTCCCAGCAACAAAGTGACCATGTGCAAGATATCATTTCTCTAATATTCTACTAAAAACAATGGAAGGAAAACCCACACCGAGACATGATTCGACAACTTCTCTGAAGGGTTAAAGCCAATATACCATGCCTTCAGAAAAATTCCAATCTGATTCTGAAAATATGGACCTCCTTCAGAAACCCTAATCCATGCAATTAAAAACAACAATAAAAAAGTGTTAGCTAGCAAAATCGCCTTTACTTCACCCTCGAGGTTCCAAGTCCTTCTAACGCACAAATCCAAAAATGGAAGTGAGACCCACATACCCATGAATTTTCAAATCAAAGCATGATTTATGAAGTATTCGACATAAGTACACCAAATAAATACTTAGTTGAAGAGATAATCCTGCATGAAACTACTCTAATAATGAATTGAACTAAACATGTTAAATTGAATCTTTCACTCACTAAATCACTAATTTATAGACATTTTTAAAAGTATCTAAAAATCTCAATACTTTAAGGAAGATTAATGATGTTTTATAAGAATGTTTTTAATTACTTAAATTGTATTATTTTTTGGAATTATTTAATGTAAAATCAGGTTTGGATTATACATTTTAAAAATATAGTTCATGATAAGTTATACAATTGTAGATAACATAATATTTAGTATATGTTGAGGAGATAAAAAATAATTGATATAGAAGATTAAATTAAGAATATTACTTCATTCGGAGCGGGGGTGCTAGCTCGATTGGCTAAAACATTTTGTTGCAGGAAAGAGGTCATGAGGTCTAGTCTCCCCTCGACCTTTTGGTACCAGAGAGCATGTCATGTTAAAGTCAATGGTGACATGTAAAAAATTACCTGACACACTATAGTTTATAGGGGGGATACTCAATTCTCGTAGTGTGTGTGTGTATTACTTGCTTTAATAAATTATAATTATATTTTTATTTTTTTTAAATGTGTATGTAAATTTATAAAATAAATTGATGAAATTTACAAAATAAATTAACATATGAGCTTCATATACTTATGTTTTTATATAACTTTAATATTTATAGATTTAAAAAGATAAAATAACATTAATATATATTTATATTAAATATTATATACAATTATCTAATCATTTACCTATCCAATAGAGGACGATCTCAATCTCATGTCTTATGATGTAGAGACAAACACTTATCAAGAGATCTCGATTGAACTCATTCAAAACAATTCAACTGCACAAAAAGATAAAAAATGCATAACTTAAATACTATTTTATTTTTTAATTTGAATAAAAATAAAAATTTAATAATATAAAATTCATTTCCTCAAGTTGTACAAATGTCGTCTTCTTGGATTCTTTAATTGAAAATTTGAAATATGTATTAAATATCCTATTATATTCTAATGTAGATATAATCAAGATTCTTTAAAGAGAATAGGGATAAATTAAAAATAGAGAACACATATAATATCATTTTTCTGAATGAGAAATAATGGGAAACGATGGGGGATCGTTGTCTTCCATGCCGTTGAAGAGACAGAGACCAGTAAAAGCATGCGACCTCGACCTCATCAGTATTGTCGAAAATATAACAATGGTAGTAGGCCACAGAAAGCGCTGCGATTGTTTCGGCTTGACCCCATTCTTATACTCAAGGCAGAGAATGAGTAGATAACCATGAAACGAGACAGTCGATCCAGAGCAGTTCAGGCGGCAACTGTAAGTGAATCAATTGGTCCTTAGATCACCGGACGTTCCAATGCAAATACTGCTACAGGGAGTTTTGCAACTTTGTGGCGCTGTAGGGCCATATTGCTGCCGCTTTCTATTGTCTGAACTGCCCTAGTCCTCTCTCTCCTCAGGTTCCTCCGTCTCATCACTCTGTCTTAAAAGTGAGCTCAAACCCAACCAATCGCAGCCTTTTCTATGGCCTGCTGCCACTGTTGTCATCCTTTCTACAATGCTCATTAGAGCACTGTTGCAATGCTTCCACTGGTCTCTGTCTGTTCAACGGCATGGAAGCCGACGATCCCCCAAAAGTAGGGTTGCCACTGCCACTGCAAATAGTGCTATATACTCCATATTCTCCCATTATTTATAACAAGTTAGGCTTGCGTAATAATCCAATTTCTTTGTCTGTTTTCCCTGCGTAAGAGAAAGACCTATTTATAAATGAAATATTTGGAATATTTGCCCCGCCACAAGGTGAGTAACAGCTGTTATTGAATATCCATTGCATGGAATTCTTCGACTTTCAGACCTACCTCACTCAAAATCCCGAAAATTTTATCCGCCACCTACCATTCATTTATAGAGATTGACTCTAATAACAATATTGTCAGAGAATTGAGCTGGAAGTGATGGGAGAATCTGCTAAACCTCTGAGCAAATCCCTTACTGGTTATGCCAACATTGTATATGTAGTGCATTTGATTCCTGCAATGTGGCAGTAGATTGTAAAGAATTTATATTGGTAATTTCGTGGATAGTTAAAATATTGATTTCCTCAATCGCCAGAAAGGGAAGAGTGTCAGGTGTCTCCTATTTATATACCCTACCATTGATTACAAAAGCTTTGCGAATACAGTGCTCAGAACAAAATCCTCCTGCGCAATAAAGATATCAATTGCAGCATAATGGCGGTTATTAAAGTTGAAGCCTAAGTTAGCGGTGGTCCAAATATTTTGATGAATATTATCACGTATAAGATGGAGAAGCAGGAATGAGATGGAATCATATTCTTGTTGATTATATTTGGCTTCTATCTTAAATCGATTTACTCGGATAATCCACGATAATGAAATCAATACTAATAACTAAAATGCAATATAGAAACCGTCTTTCTTATTACATCACTTTATTGTTTCCAATACAGTAACAAATCTGTTATACAATGCTGATATAGAGATCAATAGTTATGTTACAATATTATGGGCACCAAAATTATAGACAAAATTTAAACCCGATTTGAATAAGTTTGTGTCCTATTGTAATGTAAATGAAAAACAGATGGAAACTAACGGACATATATCTAATATTATGTGTCTATTCATTATTACATTTTAATTGTTGGATCATTACTACTCCTAGGAATATGCTTATGTGGTGGTTTGTTTGGATGGGCTCATAATGCACCATCATCATCCAAAGGGGTATAAGTGATCTCAAGAATTATGGAGACAATCTTGAAGAAGTTATTGGGAACTACTACATGCTGTCAATTGAAAGATTTAGGAGTGTAAAACTTGGAAATACTTGAATACAAATATGATGTTTTGCAATTTTTCATTCATGTTTTTAAAGAAAAAGGGAAGTCATTCTTTTAATGACATTTTAAAAAGTGATTGAGCATTTAATATGAGATTTATTCATTATTGATATATTCTATGAGTAAGAAAAGTTGTTGAAAGATCAATGTGCTTAATAGCTTTTGTATTGATGTTTCATGTTAAAAGATAAATATGTTATAACAAATAGTATTTTTAGTAGTAGCTATGTTGGCATTCTTTTGTACCAATATTTAAGGTCATAATTTATTATCCACATTTTCCCTCTTTTTGATGATGGTTCATGGATTATGATCCAAAACATTAATACAAAAAGTACCTACACAATTGTTATCAATATGATGTTCTATTTTTTTCACACAAATTGTGAATATTATGTTTATTGTTGATAAATAAATCACTAGTGTTATTGGATAAACAAAATTGAAAGGAATTTGTTGGGTTTGTATCAATTTGTAAGGTCCATATGATTCTTTTTATTCATAGAAGATGAGAAAGACCCTATTCTTATTGAAAAAAAATATTTTGAATTTATTGTGTCTATTTTGGAAGGAATGGATTTTTAGCATGCTTTGTTTGTTAAACATTTTTGTTCCATCTTATCAGGATTTTGAAATGAAAATGGAAGTCAAGAATTATTTGAAATGAATCAATACTAATAAGACTAGAATTTTAGAATTAGGACTACATAATAGATGATTATAAATGATAGTTTGATCCATGTTATGATAATTGGTTAATATATTTTATTTTTTTGGCGATTTTTTGTTAAATTGTGGGTTATATTAGATGTTTTGGTAAGTGATGTGGGACGAAATTCATAGATAGTGTAAAGAGTTAATTAGATAGTTTCATCAATAAATATATCCCTACTAGAGTCAAGATCTTACAGTAGAATGATATTTTTTTTTTTTATTAGATAGTTACATTGTCCAAAAAGTGGTAGACTAGGCGCTAACATGAAATCTAGTGGACACCTAATTTGATTTCATGGCTAAAGATTGCATATCTATTATAGATAAACATAAACGATATTCTCATTAATTTGATATAATTTAAGCTTAAATTCAATAGTTTGATGTAACCATCTGTACTTTAATTAAGTAATCAATTTCACAAGATCTTTGAACCAAATAGTTATAAAATCTTTAAGAAAATTTCACAATGGTTGAAAATAATTTTAGTTGAAATTTTTTTGGATACCTTTGTGACAGATAGATCATCCTCTATGTAAATAGGTCAGAAGATAATTTGACAACTAGTTCATGAATTAGGAAATAAGGACACTTTAATATGAAGATGAATAGTTATGGACTAAATCATAAGGAGATATATGAGAAATAAAATATTAAAATAAACATATTGAAGTGAGACAATCTATTTTTACATACTATATGTAGATGAGGTATCATAAAAGTGAAGCTATTGATGGAAACAATCATGCATAAAGCATATTGACTAAGAAAGGATGAACTGATTATATTGGGCTAATGAGCATTTGTTTGTAGAATGTGACTCTCATTTAGGAGCTTGATGTGACTACTTATTAAGTGAAATATGTGTACACTAATGGTGACTAATTTTGTTGCAACTTGAAGCCACCACCACACATATATATAAAAAAATATCTTTGTTTAATGAAAATGAGGGTACAGAATAATCTGTCAAGAACACATTATATGAGCTACTTAGGTTTTTTGAAGGAGAAGAGGTTCCCTTATGAAATATTATTTTTAGTATAATTTTAATTAATTTCAAATAATTTTTGTATGCCACTTTTACATGGCTAAATTAATAGAAAAATTATTTATTACTTCATTATATAATTGCTTGAAAAACCCCATCACCATTTATGATCCCACACTCAAAATATTCAATTAATTTTCTATAAATGAGTAGACATTAGCAGATATGTGATTCAAAAGATATAGCTTTTTGGTGCTACACTAAATAGCTACACAAAACTAGTACTCCTACAATGAATTTGATGGAATGAAGATTAATGATTAGTCGCACAAAACTAGACCTCAAGAGAAAATATTTTTTCAATTTTGACTACTTTGAAATCTCTTACTAGAACATCACCACCATTAAGGAAATTAGAGCCTTGAAAAAATGGGTGAATTAGGTTGATGACTAAGTGCTATCCAACCCACTTTCAAGAAGTTTCACTCAAGGATAACCCTAGAGATCTCAATGCAAAAGAGAAAGAGATATTGCAATAGGATTGTCCTAGGGGTTGAATATGGTCTAATAAGGGGTTCACCACCAATTTTAGACTTGGAAAAGATATTGACATGCAAGATGCAACACTAAGTGCTAGTTGAATGCAATGCAACACTAAATAACCTAGAAAAGTTAATAACAACACAAAAATCTAATGAAAATAAGATATGCACCTAGAAATCTAGAAATGACAAGGTGGCGGTCTGAATCACTAAAAATTATACCTTAATTATTTAATAGGACTCATTCGCCGAGTTGGGTGAATCAATCCTATTTCTAGAAAATTGCACGAGAGTTGGTTTTAGACAAAAGGGTATCTGAATCTACAAATATCTTTGTTAGCCACTTATAGTGTGACTCATTTGCCACTTGTGGTGAATTATTCCACTTCTACTTTTTTGGGAATTCAAAATCTAGATTTATGCCTCTCAGTCCCCTTTGTTCTTCTTGATTGGTTTCTGGATTCAAAAATACAATTTGTGACCTATAGGTGATCTCAAAATATGTCCAAGGCTTGTTGAGAACTTTGAAAACTGTGATCTCTTGATAAATTTTCTTCAATCTTGCTCCTTTTAAAATCTATAAGCTAGACCTACAAAACATACATAAAGGAGAGTACAAAATATTTTTGATTAAGGTAAAAACAAGTTTTGAAGGGATCTCAAAACCCTTTAACAATAGATAAAGATAGAATAAAACATTAAGAATTCAAAAAAAGGTGAAAATATGTCATTAAAGAAAAACCAATGACCAACGAAGAGGCATCATAGTAAAAAACCAGCAGGAAACCTAAGCCAAATTTCTCACAATGTCAGCAACTTCCTTTTCCAGGCTATCCATGTTGATGGAAAATTTCTTCATCTCCTGATTTTCCATAGGAGTCTTGTCCATCTTCCTTTTCAAGTTGGCTCTGGTATATTTCCTTGACCTGACCCCTTCAACTTGGCTACGTTCTTTATCATCCTCAACCTCCACCACAACTTTAACCTGATGTGATCTTTCCAGGCTCTCGCCCATCATATTCATTGTGCTGGTCGTGGATTTGAGGATTTTGTGGCTCATTTCCAAAACTTTTTGAATAGAATCTCTTACATTGTTTAGCCTCCCCTCTATATCAGAAAGCTTCCCATAGTGGTTGTTCTTGAAAATCTCCAAGTCCTCCACAATTTTCTTCAAGCAGTCAACCATATACCTATTTTCATCTTCATTCCATAGATCCTTATCTCTATCTTTATCCTTTCTCGTATTATTAGTTTCCTCCAACTTTTCCAGCCTACTATTATATGCCCTTTAATTAAGCTTAATTTTCTTTATCTCAAAAAGGGCCCACTCGAACAAATAAAAAGTATCAATAGAGTCATTGTGCGCAATTGCAAGGATGTTAGATGGGTATTCACGCTCTGATTTGAAATAGTAATCATCTTAGTTTAAGTCATGAGGGAAAGAAGGCTTGTCCTCCCTATTCATGGTTGGATAACTGAAGTACTCAGTCAAACTGGTATGCTTGGAATCCTCTTGGTTAGTGTGATAGGAGGGATCCTCATCCATTTTTTGTTTACCCTTCCCCTTAAGAGAAACACTTGGTGTGCCTTTCAGTTTCAACTTGGAAACATCACACCCTGGATAGATAATCTTAGCCCTGCCAGTTGAGTTCATTGCACTAAGTTTGGGTAGGGCACATGATTTAGGTTTGCATTTGGGTTTACCTTTATTCTTAGCTCTCACAGGGCACTCCTCCCCCCCTTCCATTTTAGTTTCTCACTCATCCTTCTCAGAATAACTATCATCCAAATCCTCTTTGTTAGAAATAGTTTGGAGAAGGGTTATGTTGGGAGATGGCCAACATAGCCTTAAAATTTTCATATATGAGCACAAGCAAACCCTCATGGATTATGGAATATCTCACCTCATTAGACACATGATCTTGTAGGTTCAAATTTAATGAAGTAGAGAGATAATAAGGAATGGAAACCCTAACCTAATGCCTAAAGTGATTCATAAGCGCAAAGTGATACCCAAAAACTCTGGTGTATCTCCCATGCAATGTGATATATTTCATTATCAATTTGAGAACCTCCCTCCACAACAACTTGAGTTTACTAGTGTCATAGCTACTCTTAGTAGCTCTCAACAAGTCCTCCATTTCCTTGCTAGTGTGTGGATAAGTCTTAATCACCTGATTAAATAAATTCCTATCTCTATAGAATTTGAGACCCTCCATATGCATCCCAGTGACATCTAAGATCAACTATTCGTCGATAGTCACTTTCCTCCTTGGGAGGTTAATTCTTCCATTTTTTTAATCCTTAGCAAAGGCCCTAGTAACCTCTTGATTCCTTCCATGAAGCTTCTCCATATAGTCTATAATGCCTCCCTTCTCCAACACCCTCCACATTTTATCGTTGGTCTTCAGCTTTTGCATTCCACCAGTTCCAATCTATAGCAATCACCACACATTATGTCTGTAATTTAATTTTTTTCGAAGACTCCAGAATACCTCTGCAACAAAGCACACAAACACCCATAAATCATGTGAAGTACCAAAGAATAATTAGGCTATTAAATCCATAGTAATCCATGCCTTGATGAAATATGATGAGACAATAGTTCTAAGACTACTTAGAAAGACATACCTTCACCTTGATCATTATTCAGAGAGGGAAGTTGAATTTTACCATAGATAAAAGCATAGTTTATTAAGGCCGATATATCAGCCTTCAAGCCATCATTCCTATGCCAAATAATTATATTATTATCCTTAACCCCCTTATTTGTAAAGTAATCAACCACCATATTGATTTCCCTATAAATATGGGTAATGAAGTGGTTCTCCAAGGAGTTAATGATTTCCTTGGATAAATTTATCCAATTCTCTATAGTCCATGAGGGTTTTTGAGACCCCTTAATACATTGGATTATTTTATTGGAATCTCCTTCAAACCATGTCACATTTTTCAAATTCCACTACCTAACAAGGTTAAGGACTTGATAAGCCCATATGGCTTCAACAATGTGGTTGGTCTGGGTGCCTAATGGGAGCAAAAAGAGTAAAAAATGTTGTTGGGTTAGTGGATAGGGGTTTTCATTGGTCAAACCCCTTGTTGGTAATTAAACCTTGAAATGAAATAAAATAGGAATGGATAATGATGAATGAACAAATGACAATGTTGCAACTCACCACACACTTCAATGAATTGCTACAAATATGCTTAAGATGGATCTGATGGATGTAGATATTGAATGAATCACTTGCTTGAATCCTAAACCCTACATCACAATTGTTAGCACAATGACAAAATTGATGCATGCAATATTTGACATGATGATTGATGCTTGAAGAATACTCTAAAATTCTTGATAATATGCCCTTGAATGATCTCAAATTCTCTTGTAAACTCAATTTTTCTAGAAGGATCACTTGATTTCTTGTTAGGGTGTTGGCATAAAAATTATAGAAAGAACCTTCTATTTGTTGGAAAGCGACACTGCACAAGTCATCTATTGTTTTCATTGATGGAAATGCTAGTCAGTAATCTCATCTGACCTCAATAATTGCTTATACCAAAAGTCGGATTAAAGATATATGTTTTCTATCAGAGCTAAAATAGGGCATCTGACAAAGTTGTGTACATTGAATCATATGTAATTTACTATTATCATTTTATGTTGTAGACCTTAGGGAAGATCTCTTGATGTACTAACTATCTTATCTTTGAATTATCAGGCTTCACACTGATTGGTGTGCAAGTTAGAAGATGTGGTTTATTAATTTTCAATCTAATAGTGCAGAAAGGAAAAATAGATGAGTGTAACATGTTGTAGCTATTCGAGGCATAATTTTTTAAGGTGTTTAATGTTCAAGACATTTTTTTTTGGATCCTTACTATGTTTTTTCTGACATTGTTTGATTCACATTGATAATTATCTATAGATTGGGTCAGAAATTTGTGCATGTTTCATATTTTGTTGAAGTCGACATGCAGTTGTTTAAATCTCTAGTTGTAGATATATATAATCAGTTATTATATCATTTTTAAATGTGATGCAATAGTTAGAAGGATAATAGATTGATTGTGTGTAGTTTCACTTGAGTAGAACAAATATTGGTGATTCAAATTAAAGTAGATAAAGTTTCAAGAGAAGAATTAGACAAAATGTGAAGAATGCGACCAATGTGCTTAACCGAGACTATAATCATGAATTAGCAGATGCTATCTCATAGTTCATCCACTCTAGAGGTCTTCTAAATGTTACTATAAGCTACCGAGTCTTGTTTTGGGCAAAAAACATTTTGTATCTGAGCAGTGAGCTCTAGGAAGTGTGCCTAAATGCATGTGCATTCCATTTTTAAACACTTATTTTGAGTATACTCATATTTTGGATTAACCTCCACCATGTTTTTCCCTTAACAAGGTTTCCACGTAAAAATCCTTGTGTGATGGTTTTGTGGTTGATCGCCTTATTTTCTTGCATCATTTTTTTGGGTTCAATGCTATAAGTGATTTAAAGATTGAAAGTTAATAAAGTTAAATTTTGTAGAACATTGATTCACCCCCACCCTCTTAGTGTTCCTTGATTCCAACAATTGGTATTATATCCTAGTTCCTTGGAATAATTTTAATAGGTTGGGGAATATCTAGGAAGTTGATTCAATGGATTATAATAGTCTTCATCAACAACTTTTGGTGGCACTAGATTACCTTGATCAGTCCAAATTTGAAGTTTGAGAATTGCAAGAACGCCTCATGAATGCTGAGAAATTCATTCAATCATTGAAAGATCAAATCAATAAGTCTAGGGAAAAGAGAAAGGGACTTTGTGATTAGATCAAGCAAAAATAGAGTAAAAGCATTGAAGATGAACAACTAAGTCAAGCCTTGAAGGAAAAGACAAAAGAATGTGAAAATCTCACCAAAATAATGTTGTCCTACATCATGAGATGGAGTCTATTGTGATGAGGATGACCAAGGATATTGAAGAACTAATTCAAATTCAGAAGATTGGATGTGACAAGAAAGGTCTTGGATATGAGAAAGGAGAAACCTTTGGATCTAGTCAAAGGAAATTTAGGCCAGGAAATCAAATTAGCAAAGTTAGAAGGTATCCGGTAAGACAACCCAATGCTAAAAAGTTCAATGGATACTATTTTTTTGCAATAAATTTGGTCATATGGCTACTCTATGTAGAAGTAGAATCAATCCAAGTTTTCCATCATTCTCTAGTCAGTGTTTCAATTACAATAAGTATGGTCATAAGTCAATTGAATGCAAAAATAAGACAAACAACTTTTTCAATAGAAATGTCCAATGTTATGCTTGCAATAGATTTGACATATTGCTAACTAATGAAGATCAAGAAAAAATCAATGGAATAACTGGTTTGAAAAAAGAAATGTTATGTCCTATAATTGTAACAAATCCAGTCACATTGCAAGATTTTGTAGATAAACAAAAGGAAAAATATGTAAAAGGATGATAAGGGAAAAGGAAAAGTTATTGCAGATGAGATTAGGAATCAAATGAAGAAGACATGGGTGAAGAAGAGTTTTCTTGATGTAGGAAATGAATCCACGCTAGAATCTAGTGGTGAAAATTCCTCTGAGAATTAGTTTCGGTCCTCTGGCCTTGAGGGAGCTCTCAAAAAAATATTTTAGCCCCCTATCGATAGTTGGTACAAGAATGTGGAAAATTGCAATGAATGCGTTAATGATCTACAAATATTTTGGGAACAATTGTGGAGGAAATTTATGCAAAATTCAAGGTTCACAAAATAATTTTCTTTCATAGACTATGAAAATAGGGTATACAGAAGACCAAGGGAAAAAGGATTTATTGCGATAAAAATTTAGGTATGCAAATGATAAAAGGTTACTTATATTCCTTATTTGTCACATTGCATTTTGAGAAGAATAAGTTTGGAGAGATTTGAAAGTGAATTTTAGTGAGATACAAGTCTAAAGGTGATTCGACGAACAAACCCTAATCCGATGAAAGCCATGTATCTACAAAACTAGTGAGCTTGAAATCTCTAGAAATGGCCGCTCCATTAGTCGTTGATATTAAGCATAGACCCTGACCCAAAATTCAAATGATGCCCATTAAAATCCATTGAGATAGAACCATTAGGTGCATTTTCTTCTATTCCGTAAGGTGTTTTTCACATTGAAGATATTAGGGCATATATTCATGTAAATGTTGAGGAGTTAGGAAGCTCCTAGTTGTTAAATTTGTACATAAATCACATTGTGGGAGATCTTTGTGTAAGGCCTAAATTTAAGACTTTGGAGGAGAATAATTTCATAGAAATTGTGAAGTTTCTTGTGTTTGATGAAAATGAGTGGGTTCGATACATACTAAGCCGAGTGCATGTCAAGTTCATGTGGTTAAATCAACCCTTCAAGAACACATGATAAGCTATAAGCATTGTTACTAGTCTGAATTCATTTAGTGGGTTTCCCACATTGAAATCTATGAAGAACCAAACAATCACTGAGGTAACTGGTTCCACTTTCAACAAAAAGAGCCATGAAAATTAATGACATCATTGAATTGGATGTAAAATTTTGTTTTATGGTTATTAGATATAAAATATATCACTCTAGCTGAGATATCTCTATATCTGGTACTATAATCTATGCATCTTATCAAATGATCAAGGAAAATGCAGAATATGACTTATGCAAGTTATTCCAAAGCCTGCTAATTCAAAACCTTGGTAAAATCAAGAAGGACAAGAATAAGTTTTTAAAATATGAAAATCTATTGTTATCTCTATTCTTATACTTCATGAATGAATTTCTGAGAGTTGGTAAAGTGCAATAGAAAGGTGATAGACCTGTAGTTGTTCAAATAAGAGACATCTTATATAGAATTGGAGATAGCAAATCAAGGAAAACTGCTATCTAGGACTACTTTAAAAGCTTTCTGAGTGAAATGCAAGCAAGGGAAAGGATTCCTAAATCTATTGTGGAAAATTATAAGGACACTATTTCCTTCATGGTTGAAATTGATTAGTGTTTTATGGAAGCAACAAAACCTAGAAAATTTACAAGATAAGAGCATATAGAGACCTTCCATTCCATTCCATCCATCCTTCCATCCGGCCATCCATCCATCCATCCATCCATCTCCCTCCATCCATTCCTCCATCCGTCCGTCCGTCCATTCCTTTCCTCCAATCCAAATCCATTTCTTTCCTTCCATTCCTTCCTTTCCATTCCTTCCTCCATCCTTCCTCCATTGTCCGTCCATTCCTCCATCCATCCATCCATCCATTCCTTCATCCATTCCATCCATCCTCCATTCCATTCCATTCCTCCATCCTCATCCATTCCATTCCATCCATGTCTCATTTCCATTCCGTCCATCCATTCCATCCATTCCTCCTCCATTCCTCCATTTCCATCCTCCGTCCATTCCATCCTCCTTCCTTCATTCTTTCCTCCGGTCCATTATCCATTCCATCCCGTCTTTCCTCCATTCCATTCCATCCTTCTTTCCGTCCATCGTCTTAATTAAAGAAGATATTGTTTCAAGAGAAGAATCAGACATAATGTGAAAAATGCGGCCAATGTGCTTAATCAAAACTATAATTAGGAATTAGTAGATTTTTTAAGTTATTATAGTTCTATGTATCTTCATGGAGTTTGAAATATTATAGAGGCTAAATTTGAGATAATTTAACCTAGTAACCCTCTATGTATTTTTAAGTGAAGATATCTAAGCTATTTGTTCTCAATAATGTTCAATGCAAATGGGATTATTCTTGAACCTGGTAGAATATAAAATATCCATCATTCATATACTTGAGAACTATCCACTTTCATAGGTCTGCAATTTTTTGTTTGCATAATTTTATCATAAATTCAGGCCTACAATTAGGAACACCCTCTTGAGTCTTGTGGAGCTCAAAGTGCAGAAGGCTTCCATAGCCTTGTTCGTTGGCTTTTCTTGTCTTCAATCTATTGATAGTGTTGATTCTTTGTCTTAAATTTGTAATTTCCTGGTTTAGGCACTGCATTTCTCCTTAGGATTGAATTTTGAAAGAAAAATAACCAACAAATTCAATGACAATCTTACCTTGACCTTCAAATGGTAGTGGGGTATTGTGAATGCCTTCTTCATTAATATTTGGTGGAAGAGTTGATGATTTAGCTCCATCTTGATCTAATGGATCAGAAGCATTGCCAATTTCAAAGTAAGAATATATGGTAAATCTACGTCTTGGGTGTTTTGATGGCCTCTCAGTCTCTTCAGCACCTTGAGGAGTCTTACCCTTTTTTCACTTGTTGCTTGACAAATTGATCTCTCACTCCGAATAAAAGTTGGAAAAAAATGTCTTCTTGTTTAAGGAAAAAGAATATAGGTCCCATTCCCTACTCAATATCATCTTAAAGATTGAAGAAAGAATGGAAAAGAGATAAAGATATATTATAACACTATAAAGAAATTATTACTCAGCTTTAAGTTTAGGTTTTCACTAAATTTCTATTCATTAAAGCAGGAATCCATGTGTTGTAATTTTTTAACTTACCTATATGCTATCTCATAGTTCAGCCAATCAGTTTTTATTTTGAATATTATTGTAAGATAGTGAGGCTTCTTTTGGGTAGAAAGTGTTTTTTATTTTAGTAGTGAGCTCTAGGGAGTGTGCTTGAATGCATGTGCATTCCATTTGTAAATACTTATTTTGAATATACACATATTGTGGATTAACCTCCACCATTTTTTTTTCCCTTAATAGGGTTTCCACATAAAAATATGTGTGTTATGGTGTTGTGGTTGATCTCCTTATGTTCTTGCATCTTTATTTTGGTTCAATGTTATAGGTAATTTAAAGAACAAGTTAATAAACTTAAATTTTGTAGAACACTCATTCACCCCCCTCTCAGTGTACCTTGATTCCAACAGTATTTGTACTCAATTATGCAAGAATTCCCGAAATTACAACACTACAAGTTGACATTAGATCTAGGAGAATAAAATATTGTCAAGAATTCAAATTAATTTTAATTTTGGGCCACTCAGGACTCATTCACCCAAGGTGGTGAATGAGTCCCACTGGGCTTAATTTTTGGGACCATTTTAGAAAATAATTAGAAATGTGTGAAACAAGGTTTAGTGCAAAAAGATCCAGGTGGGACTCATTCGCCCAAGGCAACGAATGAGTCCTAGATCACTAAATATAAGCCATTCAAACCTGAAACACCTAAATTATGATTGGGTATTGATTGGTGTTGAGATTATCCTTGAAAAGATGTAATAAATGAGGCTTGTGGATAAAAAATGGGGCCAAATAAAGCATAATAAAGCCCAATTATTAATGTCAGGCTTAGAAACATGTGGAAGTGTTTTACAACACTTTACAAGACTTTAAATAACTTGGCAAGATTAAGGTTCATTTTTATTAAAAAGAGGCTTATTAGGCTGATAAGACCTTAGAAATGTGTGAAATTTTGTCACAACACTTTAGAAAGGTACCATTTAAATTAATTAGTTCACAAGGGCCCAGAACCTAATGCGAATGTGTCAACCACATTACAACACTAAATCAAGAAAAAATTAAGCCTAACTCAGAAGGAGGGCCCAAACAAGCCACAAAAAGTATAAAGGATACTTTTTTTATGACTACATACATCAACTGAAAATTGAGTGAGTTTTACATTAATATGATCAATAGTTAAAGGATCTTATTTCCAATTAAAACATTAATAATATTATTTATAGAAATAATATTTTGTAAAAAAAGAAGGGGTAATTTTTTATTAAGTATCCAAGAAATAATACAAAAAAACCAACATTCAAAGAGGGTTACCCATAGAAGAGCCAATTACATATTCCTATCTTCTAAAATTGCCTTTACCAAAGCCAAAACATAATCCAATGACAAAAATACCTATTCTCCAACATCTCACCTCTCATCATGCTCTGAGACCCACTCAACCAAATAGTCCACTACTTTATTCCACTCTTTAAGAATACATAAAAAGGAAATATAATCCAAAGAGTATCATATATTCAAATTATATTTAACCACTATGGATTTTTGCTGATTAACTCCATCCAACCTTTTCTCCTTCACCATATCCACCACAATCTATGAATTAGATTCAAAGATAATATATTTATAACCAAGGGAATACCCTCTCTATACAACATAAATAATATCAAGGGCATCCCTCTTTATAAGGTTGCTACTATGCTTCCATTTGTAAACATAAAATAAAAACACAATAAATCCAACACTATCTCTACCAATACCACCAATCCCTATATGCACCCAGGATTCCCCCTAGAAGAGTCATCAAAATTTACCTTTAGAACTCCTTAAAGGGGAGGAATCCCCTTGCCTTCCCAATGAATATTGTTTTTGGTTTGTTTAGGTCATCTACCAATAGAATAACCAAAAATTATATCAACCGAATTAAAATTCCCTATACTAGCCAAATCATGATGATCTAGAGTAATGAAAAGATCAAATTTTGTTAAAATAGTCTCTTGGACTCTACTAATGATCAATTTCCATAATTGAGCAACAAAAAATTTCACATCTTGAAATATCATATGATTATTTTCCAACCAAAGATGTCAGATAATGGAAGTAGGGCCAATAACTTAAGCAATATTAAGAAAATATGTCTAAGCTAGAGGTCTATCCAAACAATCCCAAAACTCAACCAAGGATGTGGCATGTACACATGCATGATTCCTATTCTGCTACAAGATGTTCCAAATCTCCCTAGAACAAGGACACTAGAAGAGAACATGAGAAGAAAATTCCTCATAATTATTAGAAAGAGCACAAATATCAAAACAATGAAAGCCTCTCTTTCAAAAATTATCCTAGGTAAGGCATCTATTTTATACTAGGTCCAACCATAAGAAGATGTTACATTGGTGCCAAGAAAATTTATTCCATATCTACTTTCACTAAGGAATACCAACCCTCCCAAACAATTTTTTATCAAACTCAAAGTAACCTAAGGCAACTAGAAAATTTCCCTTCAGATCAAGGCCTTAGGACAAAGTATCCCTCCCTTTTGGGGAATTGCACATTCTACAATCCTAAATCATAACTAGCTCCTTATGAGCCTCGTTAGTACCACTTGATGGACATTCCTAAGGATCCTTTCAATGCATCCCCTCCACCTAATGAAAAATCTAATCCATTTTCAAGACCTCCACCTTACTCTAACCAACTTCAAGAAAAACAATACAAAGGGTTTGAAAATAAGGAAACATTGTTAGAATAGGGTGATAAACATCCCAATAATCATACTAGAACATTGAATTAAAGACCTTATTACATATCCAAAATAGACCCTCTTTGATGAGCTTTTCCCCTCTTTTGAAATTATCTCAAATCATAGATCTCTTCCCTAGAAGGCTAAATTGAGGCACACCAGAGAAGTTCACCCATTTAAGATATTTATGAGTAATAATTCTAGCCCAATCCTAATCCTGGAAAGTACACCAACACCAATATAATTTGGTAGCTAAGACCTGACCATTTAATCTTATAGTATTGAGCCCAAGACCTCCCTCCTTTTCCAACCTACAAATAGATTTTGACTTAACCATGCTCGAAATTGAAGAGGAAAAATTATCTACCCAAAGAAATTTATGGGAAATGACATCAAACTCAACAAAACATGAAGGGGAAACTTGCCCAAATCAGTTGTAATTAGGAAGGGCTTGAACCACCAATTTGAAAAGAATCACTTTCCCAATAGACCAAAGACATATGCAAGTCCAATGATGCAACTTCCTATGCAAATTAGCTACAGCATCCTGCAAAAACTCTTTAAGATGAGATCCCATGGAGATGGGATTTCATAGATAAGTTAGAGGAAGAGAGCTAATCTAAAATTAAAAAATCTCGGAAATCCTACTTCAAATAAGTCAAGGAGTATTGAAGAATAAAATAGAATAATTGTTCTCATTAATCTTTGGCTAGAGGTAGCCATTTGAGTTGATATCCAATTTTTTTCTTAAATTCACTACTTCATTAATTCTGGCCATGCCAATCAAAGTTGTATCATCCAAAGCTAAATGTGAGAAGGAGGAGGTAGCTTATTTCCCCAATTCCATGTTGGAGTGAAAATGACACTAAGAGGGGAGGTGAATCTATGTCTTAACATAATTTAACATTTTTTTATAAAATAAACCACAACACACATTTGTTCTCAATATTTCAATGATAAGTACATTCATGAGTTGAATGCAATCATTCATAAACTAAAATGAGAAACGTAATTCCTAAGCAATGAACAATAAATAATTCACACAGTAAAGCACTAAAACCACAAATAAACAATGTGACACAAGATATCCTGAGTGGAAAACCTTCCTCAGGTAGAAAAACCACTCCTAAACTACTACCTTCCAGGCTCTTATTTGAAAACCACTGTTAACAATGCCTTATTGGCTAATTTCTAAGCACCAACTCAAGGAGCACCAACCCCTTA
The DNA here is from genome assembly GCA_007115665.2 of Sequoiadendron giganteum. Lineage (NCBI taxonomy): Eukaryota > Viridiplantae > Streptophyta > Pinopsida > Cupressales > Cupressaceae > Sequoiadendron > Sequoiadendron giganteum. The sequence goes on from CM021102.1 coordinate 815,337,728, forward strand.
TTTAGAGACACCAATCTCAAGGAGCACCAACCCCTTATTTTAAAACACCAATTTCAAGGAACACCAAACCCTTTTACGTTTATCGAATTACAATATCACACAGGATCTCTTTGTTTCATTTTAGCTCACTCATACCTCTCTATCTAATACCCTAAAGGTTCAACATGAATTCTTAAAATATTAAATAAATATGGTTTTTATGATCCTACTCTGCATCATGTTTTCAAAATTTTATTACAAATATTTTTCACTATCTCTTTTAAAATTTTAATTTACAAAATTTATCACATCTGTCTCTCAAGAACAGTTCATACAACAACAGTGGTCACTCACTTTATATCCCACTTTTACAAAACAAAAATATTCTACTTTTTAGAACCCTCAACAAAGGTTTTGATGAGACAAAAACCTCTTTATAGTTACTTTGCAAGATTCCCCAAAAATATAATGAAGTATGCACCATAGAACATATTTCATCTAACAAAATAGAAGAGATTTGGTAGAAACTACATTTTAAGGAAATGACCTAGAACCCTTCAAAGGCTGTGAAAGGTGGACACAAAATTTCTATTTTATTTTAAATCTTCACCCAAGGGTTTTTAGGTAAGGTAGAGTGTCATAGTAGGTTTGATCTTTGAACCCTGACCATACAAAAATTTGAACCAATAAAATCATATCTTCCAAGAGAACCCAAAACTATCCCAATAATAAATCATCTACCTTTTTTCGAAAAAGAATTGAAAGAAATGAAAAACCCTTATGAATTTGTTTACACAAGGACTTCCAAATTTGATGACAGGTGGAGAACAATCAAAGAGGCATCTATTTCCATCACATACATTTTTCAAGTTGATATAAACAAAAATGACTATCACTGTAAAAATTTGTAACCGAACCCACATCATTATGAACCTAGTAACTAAAATTATCAACACTTTCAAAATAACCACAAGGAGAAAAGATGTAATCAAACACAAAGCAAGCCATTTTGACAGATATATGCAAGAATCCACTTATGCATTTTTTCAGTTTTGAATCATAAAACAATAATTGCCCCTTCTTTTTTTTGAAATGAAAACTTTCATCAAGAAAAGAAAGATAATACTTGTTCAAGCTCCAAGAATATCATATCAGTGAGATTCGCTACCTATCATCATAGATGCCCATATTTGTAACTACCTTTTACCTTTGTCGAGCTCGTATTGGTTTTCACTTCTCAGACTAGTTACACATCGAATACTCATCACCACATGGATGCATCTACCAGTAAAAAGATTGATTACCTTGGCAATGGTTGAAGCAAGGGTTTCAACCCTTATAAAAAATTGATAAACAAAATATTTCGCCCTAATTCCATTCATTTCCCCAATTCAATCAATGACCTAACCAAAGAAAAAATAGTTTCAAGTCCAATACACTTAAAAAAAAATTCAAAATGATCTTGATTCCACTGTCAAAGACACAATAATGTTGACATCATCATGGTGTAAAGAAAACTCATGATGAGCTATTGCCACATAAGGTCATTTTAAATGATGGTTGTCGATGTTAATGCTTCAACGTACAAATAGGTATCACATTATGCCTTATGTAAAACAACTTAATCACTTCCAAATGAAACCTGATACCAAATTTTTCACAAGATATTTTTAACCTTTAGAGCCCAATTTATTTGTTTAGAAAAAATGAATTCATATCACTTTAATGCTCGACACGATGTTTGGTATAAGATATAAATAATTTAATACCCTCACTGGAGGTAATATAAACCTTGAGTTATTATAAGGACATTCACAAACATATTATAATGGAATGCTAGTTGCCCAAAGTTAAATGCTTTAGCCAAGGTAAATGTATGATTAAAACTTTTCACTAAGTCAAAAAACAAAAACCCGATAGGAGTATTATTATTTATATCAAATGCTTAAGGAAACCTGATAGGGTTTACTTAAATTTATAAGCCAACTCCTATGTGATTAACATGCCTAATAAGAGCTCGATGTGTCTCTTAATCTTTGATCTTCATTGTACCTTAGATTATCTATATTTTGAAATGATATAGATGATCACATAACTACAACTCCATGAAGAATGTGAACATTTTCAACTAAAACTTATAAGATGACAAATATAAAACTTCTTTAGACACCATATCATGCCAGAACCAATAAAGTACTACCACCTGCAAGCTAAAGATACTTAAAACTTGAACTACCAAGTAATAACAAAGCACTGTTAGACCAAAACAACTATTTCATTGTCAAAGTATTGTGTTTAATGAATGTTGTGATGGAACTCTCAAATTTTGCAAATTTAAGATGCCTATTTCAAAAATTTTGCCTTTGCACTTTCAAAAGTGTACCTAAAGAATCAGTCCTAACTGACCCACTTTGGAGGCTTGTAATTTAAAGCATATTGATTTTTGTGCAAAACCCATTTGTAGAAATACTCAATTGACGTATGTGAACGTGTGTGTTAGTTTTCAGCTTACCACGATGAGTTTTGGCAGAGTTTCAAAAACTGAAGCTAGAGGGTTTTGGCATTGCTCTGTTGTTTGCAGACTATTGTTTTGAAAAACAACTCCTTATTTGAGCTTGGATTTTGCAACCATTTGATTGTTATATCAGAACAAATGTTGTTATGCATTCAACATATCAAGATGATCTCACATGTTAGTTTTCAGAGCCTCGTGATTTGATTTGTTATTTCTAACAAGTCGAAACCAAATACAGTTTGTTCAGTTTCACATCTGCATTCCTAACAACCTTTCTAAGTGGTCAACTTTCATCATTAATAACTTTTGATCAACGATGTTTCAAAGAAATTCATTTTGCACACGTGCTCAGGGTATCTTAATGTTCCACTATGTCTGATGGCAGCTTGTCAAGAGTTGATTCACTATTTTTACAAATTGGCAGTTGGATCAATTTTAATTGGTGCATAACTTTTGTTTCAGAAAAGCCTGAATGAGCAACTTTGTTGATTAATATCCAGTTCCTCATGAATTGTTTCTCTGAGTCATATTTTGCACTATACTGTTGGGTCAAATGACTATATTTTTCCAATTTCTCATTTCCTCACGAGGTCGTTTAACTGATTTCCCAGATTAATTCTTGAGCCCACTTGGCTTGTTTTGACCATTTTCCGAAAGGGGCAGAAAATAGTTTATGATGAAGACCTAGCTCATTTTTCAACTTCAGAAGTATTCAAAAGGCAATGTCAGACAATTTGACCTCAAAACTTGTTTGCAAAAGAAATTTTTTTAGTCGAACCAACATGGGGCCCGACATGCTTTGCATGGTCATGAACCTATAATGGTTCCAATGTGGCAATCCCATCAAGTGACTATTTTCAAGTGAAGGAAATAATTAAGGTGCATATGTTGAAGGTAATGACCCATGTTTTAAAACAATGAATGGGGATATGCAAGCTACTAGTTTATCATCAGAGAATATATAGGCACACTACTAAATATGGACATCCATCAATACTTAATGGATATATTATTTTCAGTTGATGTTGCATTTGTAAGTACCTTTCTCAATATGCATTCATGTATGTAAGCATTGGAATTACAGGAAAATGTGAAGAATTCTATTGGTTTGGTAAAGTTCAAAGTATTGGAGCTTACTGGATATATAAAAAAAAATTTCTCAAATGAAGAAGAAATAGGAAAGTGGGGCCTTAAAGATTATGTTATAAAGTCTAGAAGTTATTGCTAGGTGTAATGGAATGTAGAAATAAATCAAAGGAGTATTTATACAAAGTTTTATAGATACCTAAACGAAGGACTGACGAGCTTAAGGGAGACTACATTAGGCCCATAAATAAGAATCTGAACTTTATCTACAAGTTGGGCAAATATGCAAGGATTTGGAAGCAATGAATATCCCCATTGCTGAGGGCAAAGAGGAAGGAGGATGGGATCCAATGGCTCCAACATGAACATTGGAATGCTATCCTTGCAAGTTATCCTAAAATGCAATTGTTGAAAAGGCCTTAGTAACTTTAAATTTTTTTTCTAGTGGCAGTTGTATGGCTTTTCTTGCCCGTGTCAAATCATTGAGTGCCCCGATTGCAATATGTACACAAAATGGATCTGAGAAGGGCATGCCCTATAATGGGTTATATGCATCCATCAAAGCATTGAACATAGGGGCATTGCGCCAAGATTGAAGGCATGCATAGGAAAGTAGTAAACAAATGTTAAGCAAGTGCATCTTATAGAATGCTCATAAAGAAAGGGTATGGAGACTATCAAGGCTCCACTGAAGCTCCAAAGCCACATGGGAGAAGGATCCAAGAACGTACAACTAGTTCACTCCCAGGCAATAAAGACACATCATTCTTTCAATTCAAAGAATGTAGATTTTCTACGCTAGAGGCAATTGCGAATGGAGGAGATTCAATGCAAATTATGCTAATCTAGCAAAGCATAAAGGATAATGGAGTTCTATCGGGAATTTGTAAATGATAGAAGAATTAAGACTCGACCATAAGGATAAAATTCTTGAATAAACATGATCTCATGGAACACCACCAATGCAGGTGTGCACAAGATGGATTTGTTGAAAATGCATTAGGAACCTTCAAGAAAATGCATTTTGGTAGCTGTAGTGCCAAAAATTTGTGAGCTTCCTCATTTTTCCTGCTCGCACCATTGAAAATGGAGATCTTATTATGGTAGAGCCTCCCAAACTCTTATTTTTGTGGATTGATGGTTTTATGGAAACCATACATTATTTTTTAATGTGTGGGAAGCCATTGTGCTGGATGAGGGGCACACTACCTACTGGAGAGAGTGCCTCAATAATTTGGTCTCATGTAATGCTATTTTTTCTACGATGAATGCCAAGCAGAGCTCGAGTGAATGTGGAGGAGGATTTAGGGCAAAAATTATGGATCAACGAACGACAGTGAGGAATGAGTTACGTGGCATAATCTCACGAACCTCGCACAAGAAGGGGTGACATGAGCTAAGAACCTGCGAGGCCTGTGAAATTAAGGCACGTGCATTGTGGGCCCAGGTTATTTTCAACACATGGGTATAGTCTTAATATGCCCTATGCAAATATTAAAATTTTGAAATATGGGTTCACAGACGAATATTTTTAGAGGTTCCAGGTAAAATATTTATTAAAATAGGGTCTTTTTAAGTTGGAAATTATCTTTGAATTTCTCAAAATATAATGTGGAGTGGTAATTTTATCTTACCAACAAAGTGAAAAGGCTTTCATTTTATTTTAAAGGCAAAATTTTAAAGTGTAGGGTGAATTGGATGCTACCTAAAACCAAAAGGTATGAAGTGAAATTGTAAAATCAGTGGTGGGCCCAATGAAATTTTTTAAATGATCCATGAAACATTTCACTCAAGGCATATTTAAATTTAAATGTGCTTAGTATAAAGTTAAATGCTTTCATAAAAAAGGGTGAGGCATTTTAAATGTGAAAGATAAGTAAAATTTTCACGGGAGAAATTGTATAAAATGAATAAGTATAAGTATTCACTATGCAAAATATTTTATTTGCTGGAAGAAATGGAGTAAAGTGAATTTTATACTCATTTTATATTTGGGAGCAGAAATATTAAAGAAGAAAAGAAAACTGCAACATTATAAAGTGCATAGGAAATATTTTAATGCAAAGAGAAATTCTATTGGTGGAGAAGTAAAATAATGTGTAGCAAATAAAAGAGGGCAAAAACAAAATTTTCACAGGAAAGAGGATATTTTCCAGCTTAGTGAATTTGGGGATTCTCCACATGGGCATATTTTTTGTTATAGAGCAATGATGAGAATTTTTTTTTTTTTGAGGGAATAAATTTGTTTCTAGAAAGGAAGAATGAGGAAATATTCTTTTCATTTTGATCAATGGTCAATGAAGCTTCCAGATGGCATTTCCAGATCAGATTTGGGGATGGTCCCATTTGCTTCTATTTTCTATATCTTGTTTTCTCTTCTCAATTGTAAAGGGTTCCAATTTTTGAAAGCTCTACAAGTTAGGCATGGGTAGATTGTAAAGCTAGGTGGAAATATGACTATTAGTCATTTTTAATCCGAAAGTGTGTGTTCTGAATTGTTTTGTTATATTTATTTTGTTGATAATTGTCTCCATTGCTAAACTGTAATGCTATTTTGGATTCAATAATAAAATTGTTAGAATATATTAATGCACATTTGATGAATTTGAATTAAATTTGTTGTTTCCTTCTATTCTATGAATGGTTTAATTTCTTTAATAATGCACAGGTTTCTTTTATTATTGACTATTGTTCAAGGATAGTGTAATTGATCTGACAAATGTGATAGGAGTGTTATGTTTCAGGTGGATTTATAAGCAGAGTTGTTAGAGGAAGCTTCAGTGGTCTATTTTTCATAATGTGACAACATTTGCAAGACCTTCAGAGCATGTTCAACACTGAAAGATGAATGCTAGTTATATGACTCCATAGCCCATTTTTATGGCACTGGTCCATGATCATGTTTCTATTGTTTTTAGTTTGGTCCCAACACTTTAAATCAAAAACCATTTCAAATCCATTTTGATGAGTTGTGTTTGTCATGTTCTTCATTTTGATTGATGAAATTCATTCATTATCTTGCCAATGTTAAGTGAAATTTGAGGTTTCTCAGCATATTTCTGTGAGAGCATCATTTGTTAACCAACATCCTGCTACTTGTGTGTTCATATTTTTAGATGTTGCTAAAGGGTCACCCCCCTAGTTTTTATAGAGCCTGAAGTGCAGGGGAAATATGTATCCATTTCATTTCATTTTAGTTGGCCACTAGCCTTGTGCTTCTTTAATATAGAGGTTGGATACCTCTTTGAGAATTACAGATCCTAGCTAGGTTGTATTTTTAAACACTAACAAAATGACGACTCTATTGGGGAGAATTTGAGAAAATTCTAATTGTAGAATCTAGCCTTAAGAGTCAGTGCATTGAGTCAAATTATTTGTCATTTTGAATTTTATCAAGTTTTGAAGGATTTCAACCCTGTAGAAGAATTTGTTGCAGTGAACCTAAATATATTTGTAATTTGTGGTGCCTGTTGGTGGAAAGGAACTCAAAAAGAAGTTTAACTATGAAAGAGCTTCATATTGCTTGAAGTTTAGTCCTCTGTGAAAAGAGTTGGTGAATCTATTAATATAACCTGTTCAAAATTTAAAGAAAGTTCTAGATCTACAAATACTACCAGTTAGGAAGACAATTTGCAGTAGCTGCAAAAGTTTCCAGGTATTATTCATTCTTGGTTTTCAAGAAAAATGTATTTGAAAACCATAATTGAACATTTTAAACAAAATTTGGCTCACTATTGAGTGATTAGCACTAAAAGAGGGAAAGGACACTAATATTTAGTTTGCATACTTTTGATTTGTAATTTGCAACCTATGTATTTTTTTGGAGAAGTATGTTTGTTCTAACTTCGCCCACTAAATAGATATTATGTGTAAATACATTTGAATCATGTATTATGGTATTCTAAGATTGTTATGAAAGAGAAATAAGGCAATGAATGATCAACTATAGATTTTATATGTGAAATTTGAATAAGGCATATCAAGATGCCTCAATACATGGATCCTAGTATGGTTCTAGATAGAACTATGGTCTGTGATCAGCCCCAACCAGATTGTCAAAGAGGTTTTATCACTAGAAGGTACAGAGCTATCAATTCTAGTAGCCTTAGTATATACCCAAATGACATTCCAGCTAAATTCAGAAATAATTTACTAAGATTCATTGGTGATAAGTCAGAATTAGCAATTAGACATCTCCAAGAATTGAATAATGTGATGGACTATTATGAGATTGATCACAAGGATGTGATCATGAGACTATTTGTTCAGTCATTGAGAGGAGATGCAAGAGAGTGGTTCTCTTATTTACCAGCCTCTTCCATTCATTCATGGGAAGAGCTCAAGGCAGTGTTTATGGAACCATTTGGAGAAAGGATTAAACCTGTTTTGGTAAGGAAAAAGTTCATGAACATGGAGAAAGGAAAAGATGAGTTAGTCCCATCTTTTAATCTCATATTTTCAATGATAATAAGAGAGATCCTAAAGAACATAAGGCCAAATGATGTTGAATGTTTGGTCGTGTACTTAGGAGCATTTGACAAAAAGATAAGTTATCTGTTCAGGGATAAAGAGCCTACAACCCTACACCAAGCATATCAAATGGCTATAGACATTGAGAAAAATTTGAGATACTCAATGCTGAAAGGACATAGGGTTGTGAGTGTTGGTAATCCTAACACACCTCAAGAAAATAGAACTCATGGATCAGTTAATATAAGTGTTTATCAAGAGGGAAGTGATGTTGCTACTCCAATTTCTCCATCATCGTGATCTGTAGATCCTAATGAACTTCATGTTGAATGTCATCAAAATGTGGTGTCTCAAAATGAAGGTAATAGCTATTTGTTTCAAGAATGTCAGAAAATGATACACAAGAATGAAAAGAGTGTGTCATAATATGAAGACACATGTTGTATGAATGAGAACATTAATTGTAATCAGCTTACAATCAACACATGTGCAGATCTTTGCAATAGTAATGAAGAGGAAGATGCATTGTATGATGAACAAATGAATATGTATGCAATTTTTTCTTGTTATACCTTGAATGATGAAGGAATAGAAGAGATGAAAGACATCATTCCATGTCATGTTTTGGTCAGTAAAAATAATACAATTGTTGATGATATTCTTTCTCAAGCTAGTGAACAAGACATTGAAGATGAAAGTGTAAGTACTCATTCTGAAGATTTTAAACATGCTTTATGTAATGTTGATATTTTTGTGATGATGCATATAACAACCAAACTGATTGTTCTCTTGATGATTATGAAAGCTCTTATGAGAATGACTTAGAGGTATGTTCTTCACACAATGGATATAATGATATGGACACTGATGAAGTCATTTATTCACTAGTGAATTATCAAATTACACTAAAAAAAAACTTGGATTGTAGTTCAACTTTGACATCAATGGAGCTTGTTGATTCTGTCAATAAGGAAGAATTTGAGGATGAACATATATGTGTTCAATTTGTTGATCATGAGCATAGTACTGCTAGCAGTGATGAAGATATTGAAGAACCTGTTTATATCTTTGTTGTCCATGAATTCATGTATGAAACATAGATGGAAATGTAAGTGGTACATAAGAATGATGATAATGTACATAGTGATAATGGAAGGAATTCAGTTTTTAATAATCAAGTTGTGCATAGTGACAATCACATGGATCTAGAATCAACATTATCATCCATAGGTAATGAAAAAATAATTTGTGGACTGTCAGATTGTGTTGAAATTGTAAGATCTCTTGATCAATGTGTAGAGAATCTAAATGATCTAGATAGTAATGGGTCAGTATGCCTATCAGATGAAAGTGAACATGAAATTTTATTTGCTGACCCTATTACTCCTAAAAATGATAGCATTGAACATGTTGTGAAGAATCAATGTGAAGACCTTGATTTAGGGTCAAATTTTGAATGGTTTGAATCTGTGTTTGAATCATCCTATATGGAATTGAATGATCGTTTGAAGAATGATTTTCAAAAAATGTGTGAACCTAAGATAGAGAGCAGTGCTCATGCATTCGAGGTTGATGTTTCTGATGAGTTTCATGAGTTGAATGAAGATGAAAATATTCTAGGTGTTGACAAATCTGATTTTTAGAATCTTGAAACACATGATAATGTGTTTGGGCTGTGGTGTTTGGATGAGGACAAGCCAACCTATGATGTATTCTAGTTGGAGGAGATTAAAATGTATGAATTTTTTTTCTCAACACACAAGATGATTGCATGTTTCTTTTCAGCCATGACATCTCCTCTGAACTTGATCATGATGAAGGGGTTAGTGAATGTGATAATACCATGCTTTCATATGATCTTGATCACCAGTTTCAAGTGTTGCTGCTTGATATGAAATGAAAAAATGAAATGGTGAATAGTGATGTGGCCTATATAATTTGGTTTCCATGTGATGATAGAATTGAATAGGGAACATGTTTTCACTTGGACAAGGGTAGTTTGGTATTGTTGTTTGGAAAAATGCAATCACTGGTGTTGTTATGGTTTGATAGAGGCAAGCATGAGTTGATGGAGATCAGATCCTTTAATAGATTGGTATTTGAAAAAGGTAAATTTTGATCCCCATTTATCATTTAGTGGTCTGGGGTCATCAGATGAAGTTGAAAAACAAGGTTAAATGAAGGAGCAATTTGAGGGCACTTGACAGACTCAGCATTTGGTCTACTCTCCCCAAAAATCTGGAATATTTTTATGCCCATAGGGGGCATACATCCCCAATCGGAGCCACTGATGGTACTCTCAAATTTTTCAAATTTGAGATGCCTATTTCAAAAAAATTGCTTTTGCACTTTCAGAAGTGCACCTGAAGAATCAATCCTAACTGACCCAATTTGGAGGCTTGTAATTTAAAGCCTTTTGATTTTCATGCAAAACCAATTTGTAGACATACTCAATTGATGTGCATGAATGTGTGTTTTAGTTTTCAGCTTCCCACAATGAGTTTTATTAGAGTTTCAAAAACTGAAGCCGAGGTGTTTTGACATGGTTTTGTTGTTTGCAGACTATTGTTTTGCGAAACAACTTCCTGTTTGAGCTTGGATTTCATAACCAGTTGACTATTATGTCAGACCGAATTTTGTTCTGTATTCCCCATATCAAGATGATCTCATATGTCAATTTTCAGAGCCTCATGATCTGATTTGGTATTTTTAACAAGTCAAAACCGAATGCAGATTGTTCAGTTTCACATTTGCATTCCTGACAGCCGTTCTGAGTGGTCAACTTTGATCATTAATAACTTTTTATCAATGATGTTTCAAAGAAATTCCTGTTGCACATGTGCTCAGGGTATCTTAACGTTCCACTATGTCTGATGGCAACTCATTAGGATTTGATTCACTATTTTTACAAATTGGTAGTTGGATCAATTTTAATACGTGCAGAACAAATTTTTTTTCAAAAAAATTGACTGAGCAAATTTTCCGATTAATATATAGTTCCTCATGATCTATTTCTCTGAGCCATCTTTTGCACTATACTGTTGGGTCAAATTACTATATGTCTGCAAGTTCTCATTGCCTCACGAGGTCGTTTAACTGATTTCCCAAATTAATTCCTAAGCCAACTTGGCTTGTTTTGACCATTTTTTGAAAGAGGCAAAAAATAGTTTTTGATGAAGACTCGGTTCATTTTTAAACTTCAAAAGTATTCAAAAGGCAATGTCGGACAATTTGAGCTCAAAACATGTTTGAAAACAAAAAAAATTAGTCAGACCCACATGGGGCCCGACATGCTTTGCATGGTCATGAACCTATAATGGTTCCAATGTGGCAATCCCATCAAGTGATTGCTTTCAAGTGAAGGAAATAATTAAGGTGCATATGTTGAAGGTAATGACCCATGTTTTAAAACAATCAATGGGGATATGCAAGCTACTGGTTTATCATCGAAGAATATATAGGCACACTACTAAATATGAACATCCATCAATACTTCATGGATATATTATTTTCAATTGATGTTGCATTTGTAAGTACCTTTCTCAATATGCATTCATGTATGTAAGCATTAGAATTAAAGAAAAATTTGAAGACTTCTATTGGTTTGGTAAAGTTCAAAGTATTGGCGCTTACTGGATATTTAAAAAACTTCTCCTCAAATGAAGAAGAAATAGGAAGGTGGGGGCTTAAAGATTATGTTATAAAGTCTCGAAGTTATTGCCAGGTGTAATGGAATGTAGAAATAAATAAAAGGAATATTTATACAAATCTTTATAGATACCTAAACGAAGGACAAGTGAGCTTAAGGGAGATTGCATTAGGCCCATAGATAAGAATCTTAACTTTATCTACAGGCTGGGAAAATATGCAAGGATTTGGAAGCAATGAATATTCCCATTGCTAAGGGAAAAGAGGAAGGAGGATGGGATCCAATGGATCCAACATGAACATTGGAATGCTATCCTTGGAGGTTATGCTAAACTGCAATTGTTGAAAAGGCCTTAGTAAATTTTAAGTAAATTTCTAGTGGCAGTTGTATGGCTTTTCTTGCCCGTACCAAATCATTGAGTGCCCCGATTGCAATATGTACACAAAAAGGATTTGAGAAGGGCATGACCTATAATGGGTTATATGCATCCATCAAAGCATTGAACATAGGGGCATTGCGCCAAGATTGAAGGCATGCATAGGAAAGTAGTAAATAAATGTTAAGCAAGTGCATCTTGTAGAATGCTCATAAAGAAAGGGTTTGGAGCTATCAAGGCTCTACTAAAGCTCCAATCTCGCATGGGAGAAGGATCCAAGAATGTGGAGCTGGTTCATTCCCAGGTAGTAAAGACACATCATTATTTCAATTCAAAGAATGCAGATTTTCTACACTAGAGGCAATTGCGAATGGAGGAGATTCAATGCGTATTATGCTAATGCAACAAAGAATAAAGGATAGTGGAGTTCTATCAGGAATTTGTAAATGACAGAAGAATTAAGACTCGCCAGTAAGGGGAAAATGCCCGAATAAACATGATCTCATGGAACACCACCAATGCAAGTACGCATAAGATGGATTTGTTGAAAATGCATTTTGTCAGCTCATTTTTCCTACCCGCGCCATTGAAAATGGAGATCTCATTATGGTAGAGCCTCCCAAACTCTTATTTTTGTGGACTCATGGTTCGAGGGAAACCAAACATTGTTTTTTAATGTGTGGGAAGCCATTGTGTTGGTTGAGGGGCACGCTACCTACTGGATTGAGTGCCTGAATAATGTGGTCTCATGGAATGCTATTGTTGCCGCCATGAATGCCAAGTAGATCTTGAGTGAATGGAAAGGAGGATCTAGGGCAAAAAAAATGGATCAACAACCGAGAGTGAGGAATGAACTACGTGGCATAATCTCACAAACCTCGCACAAGAAGGGGTGAGGTGAGCTGAAAACCTGCAAGGCCCACAAAATTAAGGCACGTGGATTGTGGGCCCAGGTTGTTTTCAACACACATGTATAGTCTTAATATGCCCATTGCAAATATTAACAGTTTGAAATATGAGTTCACAGGCGAAGATTTTTAGAGGTTCCAGGTAAAATATTTATTAAAATAGGGTTTTTTTAAGTTGGAAATTATATTTGAATTTCTCAAATATAATGTGGGGTGGTAATTTTACTTTACCAGCAAAGTGAAAAGGATTTCATTTTATTTTAAAGGAAATTTTTTAAAGTGTAGGGTGAATTGGATTCTACTTAAAATCAAAATGTATGAAGTGAAATTGTAAAAATCAGTGGTGGGCCCCGTGAAATTTTTTAAATGATTCATGAAACATTTCACTCAAGGCATATTTAAATTTAAATGTGCTTAGTATAAAGTTATTTTCTGGGAGAAATGGAGTAAAGTGAATTTTATATTCATTTTATATTTGGGAGTAGAAATATTAAAGAAGAAAACAAAACTATAGCATTATAAAGTGCATAGGAAATATTTTAATGCAAATCGAAATTCTATTGGTGGATAAGTAAAATAATGTGCAGCAAAAAAAAGAGGGCAGAAATAGAATTATCACGAGAAAGAGAATATTTTCTAGTTGAGTGAATTTGGGGATTCTCCACATGGGCATATTTTCTGTTGTTGGGCAATGAAAAGAAAATGTTGTTTTTGAGGGAATAAGTTTGTTGCTGGAAAGGAAGAATGAGGAGATATTATTTTTTGTTTGATCAACGGTGAATGAAGCTTCTAGATGGCATTTCCACATCAGATTTGGGGATGCTCTTATTTGCTTCTATTTTCTATATCTTCTTTTCTCTTCTCAATTGTAAAAGGTTCCTATTTCTGAAAGCCAATTCAGGCAGAAGTTATGGGTAGATTGTAAACATAGTGAGAAATATGGTTGTTATTCATTTTCAATTGAAAGTGTGTGTTCTTAATTGTTAAGTTATGTTGATTTTGTTGATAATTATCTTCATTACTAAACTCTAATGCTATTTTGGATTCAATAATAAAATTGTCTGAATATGTTCATGCACATTTTTTGTTTCCCTCTGTTCTATGAATGGTGTAATTTATTTAATAATGCACAAGCTGCTTTTATTATTGCCTATTGTTCAAGGATAGTGTAATTGCTCTAACAAATGTGATAGGAGTTTTATGTTTCAGGTGGATTTATAAGCAAAGTTATCAGAGGAAGCTTCAGTAGTCTAGTTTGTCTTAATGTGACAATATTTACAAGACCTTCAGAGCATGTTCAACACTAAAAGATGAATGCTAGTTATATGAATCCATAGCCCATTTTTATGGCACTAGTCCATGATCATGTTTCTATTGTTTTCAGTTTGGTCCCAACACTTTAAATCAAAAACCATTTCAAATCTATGTTGTTGAGTTGTGTTTGTCATGTTCTCCATGTTGATTGATGAAATTCATTCAATATCTTGCCAATGTTAAGTGATATTTTAGGTTTCTCAACATATTTCTATGAGAGAATCATCTATTAAGCAACATCCTGCTACTTGTGTGTTCAAATTTTTAGATGTTGCTAAAGGGTCACCCCCTAGGTTTTACAGAGCCTGAAGTGCAAGGGAAACATGTATCAGTTCCATTTCTTGTCAGTTGGCCACTAGCCTTTGTGGTTCTTTAATATAGAGGCTGGCTACCTCTTAGAGAATTACAAATCCTAGTTGGGTTGTATTTTTAAACACCAACAAGTTGTGCAAGTTATAAAACAATCATGTATACCATACTGTCAGCATACTAAAAGTCTGTCATAGATAGGCAATATACAAATCACTGTCACTATGTCCCTGCAACAATCATCAATACTTGTGTTCCAACCATGAAATGTTATAGGCAACTTCCAAGCACAACACCAAAAAACTCGATTTCAAGCAACATTCATTGTCATTGTCCTTTCAACTAGCTTCCACTATCATTACATGCCATATATTGCACTATCATCTTAAACAATTAAAAATTAACTTTCTTATCATGATTTGTTATTGAAACTTCACTCATATAAGTTAAACCAAGAATTATAATATGTGCACAACAAGCAACTGCTTAGCATGATATCAAAGTGTTAAGCAATGATGAGACTGATCATTCAAGATAACAAGCTTTAATGAAAATGAAAAAGAATGAATACTACTTCATAGTCCAAGCCACCATTATCTCATGGAAATATGTTGACATTAGATAACTCATGCACCTTTTGAATGGTTAAACTAGAATCCACCAATCCCAATATTAATGAATTATTTCAAGACATCAAAAATAAGATACTTAAAAATCTCTTGTAGGTAGTCAACTTGAACCTTATGAATTGAGTGATTAAAGCATCAAACTCATTAAAGTATTTTTAGTGTACTTCAAACTTGAATTCCTTAACAACATGTAAATCTAATCAATTATACACAGTGTAATAATCATGATGATATTCGTTATATCCAAGGATCTCATAAACTTCCAATATCATATGCATACCTTCATAATCAATACAATCAAAATAAACATAATGAAATATTTACATTTAAAAACCTTTTCTTTACTTGTTATACCACCAATAGAAAATGCATGCTATCATACCTCATTCTAGACTTCATATGGGTAAAATGTGTTACCATAATAAACTCCCCCTGAGTCTTTTCTTCTTCTCAAGATATACATGGTATCACATGTGCATGTAGTGCACAAGGAGTTTTCACACATTCATCTTTATTTTTCTTCTTGTCATCTTGATTACTCTTTCTTCTCCACACCAAAGTAGATTTTTTCACTTGTTTTCTTAAAGTACTTGTCTTTCTATTAAATCTACATTGTTTTAATTTATTCCCAATGTTATTACATCTGAAATAAATGAATTGGTAACTGATCTAAGGGACATAAGGCTTCCTAAAGACATTTCCAACTTTGTTCCCATCATAATTATCACTTGTATTCATTCTACAATCTTTTCTGAAACATGACCAAAGTTGTTACAATTGTAACACACCACATATTCATTTGTAAAGGCATTAGAATGATTTTTATTTTACCATCTCATGCAATCAATTGCCTTATGACCATAGTTATTAAAAACATATCAGGAAACTTGAAAATTGATTATACCTAAATGAATGAGCATGCCAAGGATGTGAAGATCTGAATAAATTTACCCTTTCTCTGAGAGTACCTTTGAATTGTCTTCTAACAATAGTGCTATCCTCTAGTTTTGTTTTCTCTACACTCTTCAGTGCAGCAACATGGTGACCAAGATCAACCTTAATTCTTGTTGTGAACATTTTTCCATCTACAGTAGAAAATACTCTTTTAGATTCTTTAGAAGAGATTTGTCCAACCTCATATCCCACTCCTATAGTATCCTTAGAATGATTTTTTCTACCAAACATCTCATTCAATATATTAGTACTATGATTAAATTTCTGAATTTTATATTATTGAACCTTGACACTTTCAAGCTCTTTCTTTAGTGCAACTACTTCTCCTCCAAGTTTTAGACATTCAATATTTTAAAGCTCCAAATCAGACCTTACAACATTTGCTATCCTCTTACATTCTTCAATTTCAATTTTATGACTTATAATCATATCAACTTTAAGTGTTAGTTATTTTAACATGGAATCATCATCTAAAAATTTATTTAAATAATCAATCTCATTTTCTAGTTTACGTGTTTCTTGATCTTTATAATTTATACCAACACGAAGACAATCCTCAACTCTCTTGATTCTTCAACTTGAGTCTTTTAAAGAGACTATTGCTTGATTTAAAGTTTGTTCTTGAGCAAGAGCTTGACTAGATTTTTTTTCTTGAGCCAAAATTTTCTTTTTGAGTTTTTTAAGCTCTTTTAAAGCACATTTGGTTCACCTTCTAGATCTACTTCACCTTCATTATCATTGTTGTTTGTATCTTCTTTTTGAATGATATCAACCATGAATAATGTTTCATCTTCTTCAGCTAAATAATATTTAGATTTAGTGTTTGTTTCATCTTTATGAAATAGACTTTTCTTCTTTTTGAAGTTGAATTTTTTTTTAGGTTTATAGGCCTTTTTCTAAGGTAGTTTTTCAAATTTCTCATTGTCATTATTTTGATCACCATAGGGGCACTTTGCAACAAAGTGACCTTTTTTTCCATAGTTAAAAAACTTAAACAGAAGTTGTCCCTTATATTTTCCAGATCCCTTTTTAAGCTTTCTAACAAAATGGGATTCTATAGAATCCAAAAATTCTAACTCACTAACCTCATCTTTTCCTTTCTTTTTAGTGTTAAAGGCAGTTTATTTTCCAGTAGAATTTTTTTATTGACTCTCATTTCATAGGAAGTTAGAGTACCTTGTAAACTATCTAAGGTAAGCTGGTCAAAGTCTTTCTTTTCTTCAAGATTAGAAACCTTAGCTTCAAATTTAGGTAGTAAGGTTCTAATGACCTTAGTTACTACATCAAATTATTTTACATCTTCTCCTACTCTTTTATAGCATTGACAATTTCATCAATTCTCAAGAAGTAATTAGCCACTTTTTCATCATCCCTCATTTTTATTTCCTCAAACTGATGTTTTAGAGTAAGGAATTTTGACTATTTAAATTTTTCATTTCCTTGGTAAATGGTTTCAAGTTTATCCCAGATTTCTTGAGTATACTTGCAATGCATGACTTTAACAAAAAAAAATTAGTTAATGCACACAAGAGAGCATGTTTTTCTCTCACATTAGTTTCATTCATTTTAATTTCATCAACAATTGTGGGTAATGTGGCTAGCACAGTGTACTCATTTAAAACTATGCTCCACACATCAAGATCAATAGAAATCATATATGTTTCCATTTTGAATTTTGAGAATACATAATTTGTTCCATCAAATAATGGAGCTCTATTCATGGATGTGCCTTCATGAGCTTTAGACATTTTAAACAAACTCCAAAACCAGAATCAATCCTAGGTTGTTTAGACCTATCAGAGGACCTTATGCTCTAATACAAATTGTTGGAGTGAAAATGACACTAAGAGGGGGGGATGAACCAATGTCTTAACATATTCTAACATTTTACAAAAAATAAAAAAGAACACACATTTGTTCTCAATATTTCAATGATAAGTGCATTCATGAGTTGAATGCAATCATTCCTAACTGAAATGAGAAATGTAATTACTAAACAATGAACAATAAATAATTCTCATAGTAAAGTAGTGAAACCACAAATGAATAATGAGACACAAGATATTTTGAGTGGAAAACCCTCCTTGGGTAGAAAAACCACTCCTAAACTACTGCCTTTAAGGCTCTTATTTGAAAATAATTGTTAACAATGCCTTGTAGCTAATTTTTGAGCACCAACTCAAGGAGCACCAACCCCTCATTTAGAGACACCAATCTCAATGAGCACCAACCCCTTGTTTTGAAACACCAATTTCAAGGAGAACCAACCCCTTTTCAGTTTATAGAATTACAATAACTCAAAGGATCTCTCTGTTTCATTTTAGCTCACTCATACCTCTCTATCTAATACCCTAAAGATTCAACATGAATCCTTAAAATATTAAATAAATAAGGTTTTTATGATCATACTCTGCATCATGTTTTCAAAATTTAATTATATATATTTTTCACTATCTCTTTTCAGATTTTCATTTATAAAAGTAATCACATTTTTCTTTTAAGAACAATGATCACTCACTTTATATCCCGCTTTTAGAAAAATGAACATTCTTCTTTTTAGAACCTTAAATGAAGTTTTTGATAGAAAAAAACCTATTTACAATTAATGTTCAAGATTCCCCCAAAATATAATGAAGTATTCACCATAGAACAGATTTCATCTGAAAAAATAGAAGAGATTTGATAGAAACTGCATTTTAAGGAAATGACTTAGAACCCATCAAAGGCTATGAAAGGTGAACACCTAATTTATGTTTTATTTTGAATCTCACCCAAGGGTTTTAAAGTAAGGTAGAGTTTCATAGAAGGTTTGATCTATAAACCCTAACCATACAAAAATTTGCACCAATAACATCATATCTTCCAAGAGAAGCCAAAAATATCCCAATAATAAATCATCTACCTTTTTTGAAAAAGAATTGAAAGAAATGAAAAACCCTTATGAATCTATTTACACAAGGACTTCCAAATTTGATGAAAGGTGGAAAATAATCAGAGAGTCATCTATTTCCATCACATATGTTTTTCAAGCTGATATAAACAAAAATGACTATCACTGCAAAACTTTGTAATCGAACCCACATCATTATGAACCCATAAACTAAAATGATCAACACTTTCAGAATACCCACAAGGAGAAAAGATGTAATCAAACACAAAGCATTCCATTCTGATAGAGATATGCAAGAATCCACTTATGCACTTTCAATTTTGAATCATAAAACAGTAACTGCCCTTTTTTTTTTAAAATGAAAACATTCTTCAAGCAAAGAAATATAATACCTATTCAAGCTACAAGAAAATCATACCAGTGAGATTCTCTACCTATCATCATAGATGCCCATATTTGTAATTGATTTTTACCTCTATTGAGCTCACATTGTTTTTCACTTCCTAGATCAGTTACACATCAAATACTCATCACCACATGGAGGCGTATACCACAAAAAGACTGATTACCTAGGCAACAATTGAATAAAGGGTTTCAAACCTTAGCAAAAAATGACAAACAAAATATTTCACCCTACGTCCATTAATTTCCCCAAGTCAATCAATGACTTAACTAAAGAAAACACAATTTGAAGTTCTATACACTTAAACAAAACATCATAATGATTTGGATTCTGCTGTCAAAGACACAATAATGCTGTCATCATCATGGTGTAGAGAGAATTCATGATGAGTTGTTTCCACATAAGCTCATTTTAAATTATGGTTCTCGATGTTAATGCTTCAACCCAAACATAGGTATGACATTATGCCCTATTTCAAACAACTTAATCACTGCCGAATGAAACCTGATACCAAATTTTTCACAAGAGCTTTTTAACCATTAGAGCCTGATTTCTTTGTTTAGAAAAAATGACTTCATATCACTTCAATGCCCAACACCATGTTTGGTATAATATATAAATAATTTAATATCCTCACTCAGGGTAATATCAACCTTGAGTTATTTCAAGGAAAATCACAAATATAGTATAATGAAATGCTAGTTGCCCAAAGTTAAATGCTTCAGCCAAGGTAAATGTATGATTAAGACTTTTCACTATTATTTATATCAAATTCTTAAGGAAACCCAATAGGGTTTACTTAATGTATAAATCCAACTCCTTTGTGATTAACATGCCTACTCAGAGCTTGATATGCTCTAATAAATTGAAACATTATAACAAGAGATGAAAAAAGCAATATCAATCTTGAATTCCAAAAAAAATATTAATATAATTCCAACCCAATATGCCATGTATCAAATAATGTATCATAACCATATGAATCTTGTCAATGCAATGACTTATAAATTTGTTCTAATATAAACCAAGATTCATAAAATCCCAATGATCAACATCATAATCATCAACTAAAACCATATTTCCATAAGCGTTACCTTTATGAAGTTGATAATAACAACTATGAAGTCGTTCAATACCTTGCAACTGAGAATCAATATGCCAGAGAGTATGCCACAATGACTTGTAAAATATGTTGAATATACCTGTCAACCTACCACATTCTAAATGTGATTATCATTATGTGTCATACTTTGATGAAGAGCCATCCTAATAAGCACATCGAAATAAAATAAACTAAACACTACATCATTAAGATTGTTAGACTAGTATAACCATAAACCTCTTCAAAAAAAAATGCAAAATCCTGAAGCTGATGTAGTCATGAACAATGTCAAACTGAATATGAAGTGACATATAAATCTTAAATCAACAGAAATATGAATACCAAATAACAAAGCCTCTGAATGAATGTACTAAACTTGTTGAGTGACCTATAATCATGCTTTATCACACTATTAGTAACCATCACCATAAGCACATCTATAAATGAATAATGACTGAAATAGATAGCTGAACTAAAATATAGATTGACATGGTGACTTTGACATCAAGGACAAACACTGACACAACTAAAAGCCAACATTCCAACCATGAATCAATTCCTATCTAACATGAGGGTTCATACATCTTCCCAACCCATCAACCATAATAATGAACAAGTAAGGAGATAGAGGATCCCCTTGTCAAAGAACCTAAGAATATTTTAATAATGTAGATAAGTCACCATTAATGAGAACAAAAGAGGAAGTAGAAGTTACACAACTCATTATCCAACTAACCCAATCTTTTAGAATGCCAAAATCTAGGATAACATTTTGCAAGAAGGCTCATTTGACCCTATCATAAGACTTTTCCATGTCAAGTTTGATGAACATGACCTTCTTCTTAGAAGTCGCCATAAAATGAATGACCTCAATAGCTATCACAATCCCATCAAGAATTTTCCTACCAACAAAAAATCCACTTTATTCTTTGAGAATCAAGGATTTGAGCAAAGGATTTGGTCTTTCGACAATAAATTTAGTAATACTTTTATAAATCACATTGGAAAGAGAATAGGTCTAAAAAGATCTAGATAATTAGCTCCTTCCCTTTTAGGAATAAGATCCAAAAAGGTAGATTTGATGGCTCTTAACATTTATTTATTTCTTTGTTACTCTTGAATAAGGATAAATTTAAGAACCCCCTCGGTGAAGGTGTAAAACCCTAGTGAATCTTGTATACTCCCTAAAAGAATATTAATTTTATCAGTGATTTTTTTCAATTTTGGAGAAAAACTAACAATCTATGTAAAATCACTAGAAGTCTATGTAAAATCCTAGTGAATTGCAATTTTTTTAAAACCAATAAAATATTTTCATTAATAGTTAAAACCTATTTTCAAACCAATAAAATAATTTCATTGGTAGTTAAAACCTATTTTCAAACCAATAAAATATTTTCATTGGCAAATTAAACCATTTTTCAAAAGAAAATAAATTTGTTGGCGATTAAAACTTTTTTCAAACAAAAAAAATTATTTTCATTGGCAAATTAAACCTATTTTCAAATGAAAAAAAAACATTGGTGAATTAGAAATAATATCAAACTAATAAAAAATTTAAGTTGAAAAATAAACTCGTATTGTAATAAAAAATCACAGCGTGGTCAGTAAAATATCACATGCTACAATTACATATTGTTCTATTCCGGGATAAATTTTTTGCGCATTCGAATTCCTTCATAAAGTGTCTAGAATGGGGACTAGTGTCAACATATTTATTATGTTTGAAGATAGATGTCAGTGCAAATTAATATAACCCATTACCGTTCATTGAATTTTCGATGGTTGACTATAGTTTCATTTTGGAAGAAAATATTTGAAGTACTAGACTTATGAATTGAAACCTCTAAAATAACACTAGAACCATTAGATGTAGACATGTGGCAAGATCACAACCCACCATTCCTTACCTTCATTTCGCTCATCGCATTAATTGAAATAAATGACAAAAATTTTATACGATGGTGCGATATAAAGGAGAAACTCATTTTCATCATGCTTTTTTGAAGTGGAACCAAATAATGAAAGATCTTCAATGATAAGTGATATAAAAGGAAATAAGTATATCACTCATCATGAAAATGAGAAATGAATACCAACAACCCTCTACGATGCATGATACAAGAGAAAATTAGGGCTCATCTCTCATCATGGTAATGAACCCAATGGGTTGAAGGATTTTGGGGATGAGAAATACAAAAACTTAAGTGGTAGAAATATGAATGTATGCATAAATTTTATTTTAAAAGAGGGACAGCCTATGAAGAATGTAGGACCAAGGCTTAATAACTTAAGAATATTTTATACAAAGGATGTAAAGGCCAAACAAGGATGAATTATCAACCTTATAAAATAATAAAATAAATCTCAGAGGGATAGTGGGCAAGTAACACATGTTCACCATTGTGGCAGGCCCTACCACTATTCAAAGGCATCGATGGTTGAATGTGATCAAATCAATAGTTGAGATGTGATTTGGCAAATGGATCTTAGTCGTTCCTCTCTATCCGAAGGGAGACCCATTTTCAGATCTAGGCTTGTGGAGGGATAACGAGCATGAACCACATCACGTCATCGCCACCAATTGTAAAACTATAAGGGGCATTGGAATATTTGGTGAAATATTTCTCAACAATTATGAAAGGTTACACAATGTACTACAAAAAGGATGTATGATCACATGAATTTTTTTCATCAAGATGTTCTAATCTCAGCCATCTATTGCTAAAGGAGGATATATGTTATGTTCATTTGCATATTGGTTAAAGTGGAAGCAAGTTGATAGTCGTTGGGTTGATCTGGGTTGCTGCCCACTAGTCAACGACTGTTGATCTAAAAATAAAAAATCTTAGAGGGGAAGTGGGTTGCTGACACATGGAATTTTTTCTATCTTGTAAAGAGAGGTGGGGCCACAAAGTTGATGAAGGAGATGCACGAGAATGAAGGTAAGATAAGTGACAAAATACTCATTATGTTTGGATCCAAATGTCAACGCAAGTCAATATAACCCATGAGCATTTGATGATTTTTTGATGGATGACTATAGTTGCATTCTGAAATAAAATGTCTAAATATCTAGACTTGCTATTTCAAACCTTCAGAATTGCACTAGAACTGTTGATTTCTAAAAATCAATGGTTGACAATATATTATTTTTTAAATGATTTAAAGTCATGACTCAATTTTTTTAAAAGAATATTGTCACATCAAGTGGTGAATTAAATATTAGGTGTTGAGTATTTGATGTCATTTTCTTTATTCTAAATTCTATATATACTTCACCAATTTGATATTCTTCATATCATTTATAATAGATTTGGATTTGTTTTCTTTTTTTCTCTATTCTGAATTGAATTGTGATATGGAGTCTTCATGTCATGTCATGCTACCCAAATTTTTCTAGGACAAAAGAAGCAACAATGCATACGAAAAACGAAATTTGGGTATGGTTTTTATAATTTCTTATGTGTAGGTTGAGAATGCTATAAGAATAATTGTGTGTAGAGAATGGCTTCAAAACAACCCCCATGCTCTATTCTTTGAGGTACCTTCAAATTTCTTGTCCAATTGAATGGATATTTTTCTCAATAAAGATTTGGTGAAGATGTTGGCAATACGTTATTTGCAGCCTTTCATTTACATTATTTCTTCATTGGAGTTGGCACTAGAGCATTACAATTTTGAAAGTGGGTTAGCGCTTGTTGGTGGAATCTTCTGAAAAGTGGAATATCATGCTTCTACTATGTAGGCTCTTTCCCTAGTTAATATGAGATTTTTTATGTTGTGTGATAAATAAAATGAATCATTAATAGAGTCTGGAGTTTTCAAGGAAGGTTTTGGGTGATCCAATTTTCTTCTCTATTGTTACATTGTTAAATTTGATTCACCTTCTACTCAAACACCCGGTTGATGGCCTCAACTATTGTTACAAAAAATCTAGTAATGAATTGTGTTAAGTGTCACATGTTTATATTTTATTATGCAACATAACAATTCTTGTAGTATATATTTTGTGACTAGATTTTTGTCATGGTTAGTCGCTTTTTGGCTAGGCTGGCTATGTAGTATGTACTTCAACCTTTACCTACTTAGATTAAATATTTTTCATGGCTCCATTCTTGTAAATCCTTTTTATTTGTTCAATATCAAAATATGTCTTTCAAAACTAATAGTAATTATCAACATATAGTTTTGTTCATAAGTGATCAAAATTTATTGTGACTTATTAGTGTGTAGTGCCCCGCCACGTAACCCTAGAGGAAGTTTCAATTCATAATAAAAGCATACTATTTTTATTTTTTTAAAGTGAATTAAGCATACATGTTCATCTACAATTGATAACATCCCCAAAGGATATGTAACTGAGATTGATTAAACCCAAACATACTTTAACATAAGCCATAGCATTTAACTACCTTATGATATAAGAATTAAAAAACATAAAGATACAACATATCTTAAAGAGAATAACATCCAAGTTATAAATTCATTAACTTAAAAAAAAAGGTTACATCTCTCATTCCCAAAATGAGGAAATAGTACAAACGTGTTACAATTACATAATTCCACCTTGTAAACATAAGAGGGGTAAAATAGCTTATAACCAGTTGAAATAATATAATGCTTGAATTAAAACAAGATTTGTGAGTTGTCTAGTTGGATGTCTCACCACCAAGTACTGAAGATAAAGGGGGACCCAACAGTGTATGGTGCATGTTCCACCATACCAAGTGGTACTCGAAGGCCCACCCCCATGCTAGGAGACAGTAATAACGTAACATGGAAAAACACTATAGCCTCTAACTATAGGCAGACTCATACTGACATATAATTTGATCAAGTATGATAAGAAATCCGTACACATAAAGAAAATACCAATGTTGTCCTAGACATAATTTCATCACACAATTTGTCATGAGATATCCTCTAGGCATTCTTCATAGGCTTTGGTAATCCTGATGACCCCAACCAAATCCTGACCCTCATACTCACTCATGCAAAATCGACTACCTCTCGTAAAACAAAATAGTTGACCTTTCCATTCCAGGCCTTCCCACTCACCGCAAGTCTAAACAAGCCCTCATGTCTATGAGTGAGGATAAATTATCTTGATTAGTGTGTAGTACTTCCTAATCATCTAAGTACATTAATTTAGTTATTACTTGATTAAATCACCTCTTAAGGTTACCCAATTTACCTCTTTGGGCTCTAGCGCCTAATAGAATCCATCCTTCTAATTTAAAACATACTATATAAAACTAAACTCCAAGGGTATCTTAAGTGCATATAAACTAGTCAATACAACCACTCCAACTCTAGGAGGCAACAAATAATGAAAATCACTCCAAGAAATTGGAGGAAACCAAACACATAACGCACTACCCAAGGGAAATACAAATGGTTGACATAACAAAACGAAAACCCAAATAACCCTTTCCCAAACATGAACACAAAGGAAATCATCATAACAAGGAAATTGCAAGGAAATTATCGACTTTTGGATATATTAAATCCATTTCCATTTCTAATAATTTTTACAATAAATAAAACAATGGCCTCAAAAAAATAACTGATTAAAACAATTAAATTGCCTCTTATAGTAAAATAAAATTTTCAAATAACTTTTTAAAAGAAACATAATCCCTTTTATTAAAAATTCCTTCCATTTCCAATCTAAAATAAAATATACATACGTAACTATATTTTAATATATAACTATGTATATATACTTATGATACATATACTCATTAAATATAAATCTGTAATAATTATTGTTTTAATCAAATCACAAAAATAACATATAAAAATAATATGTATATACTTATACATATACACATTATATATATATAAATACATAGATATATATACATAATGTATACATATTTAAATAATATATAAAATAAATAAATTAAAGACTTCAAAATCCGAAATGAAAAAACAAGTAGACGGAATTTTCTACCAACCATGGATTTTGTTTTAACATAAAAAAATAAATAAACAAAAAATTAAAAAACATCGATCCAAGCGCTAGACTGTACATGCACAGTCGGCCACAGTACCTTGGGCACTAGAATGTACACAGTACAATCATCCAACCCAAGTGTTGGGCATCGGTTTGTACTATGTATAGCCAGTCCCAATGGTTGGAGCAACACTCCCTCCACTAAGTGGAGATCGCTGCCATGGGAGCAACACTCTCCCATGTTGAGCAGTACAGTGGGTGGTGGGTGTACATCCACCCCCACCAACCACCCAACAACATTTTTTTTAAATTACATTTTTGTTTAAAACATAAATGAAATTCTAAATTTCATTTTCCCAACACATCATACGAACGACAATTTTTAAAATAAAAATAAATTAAATCCTCAATATCATAATGAATATATATATATATATATATATTATATGTATATATTATATGTATAATACATATAATGTATATATATATATATATATATATATATATATATATATATTTAAACATAATTTCAATTACTAGATAAATTGGGCAAATTTACAAAACATCCATCTATAGGAAGAAAATAAAAAAAAATCCAGAGAACATTCCAAATTTACAAAGGGTTTAAAATTAAATCTTTCAACTAGATTTCTCAAATTCATACACAAAGATGTAGATTTATTTCCAAAGGTTTTCAATAAAAAAGTCCTCTAGGTTTTTCCAGTGCAAAATATACAGAAGATTTAAAGAAAAATACGTTTTTTCTACAAAGGTTTAAATTTTCTAAAAACAAATCTAATTGTTTTTTTGCCTCTAAGTTTGGTTGACAGTTGGATATAACAAATTTATCAATTGAATTAAATCCTAATCAGAGGTTTAATATTTAAAAAAAAAAAAACTCCATGGCAACAACAGATGCTTTAAAATTTTCCTTTCTCTAAACTCAAATCCTTTTCCTAAATGGATTTAATAAAACAATTTATTGAACAAGATAGTTCCTAATATAGATTATAAATAATAAAATAACACAAGAAGAGAACCTAAATCAAGAAGCTTCAGACAAAACTAATTTGATGTCGAGCCTCTTCCAAAGCTTCCACAGATTCTATCTAGCAATTCTAGTGACTCCAACAAAAATAGTATCCAATAATCACAACAAGAACACAAGAATAATTCAAATCCAATCCTACAACCAAGAATTATACAATGCTCTATATATTTTCCATTTTTTCTTCCAAAAATATCCTCACACACCTATGAAGAAGCTTTCCTCTTTTCCTTCCCAATCCAAAATTCTCTTCGTGAATAATCTTTCAACAAACTCTTAATTAATTTAACTCTAACATGTTGACAAAATTAAAATATCTTCTAACAACCAAATCTAATTTCCATTTAATTTAATAATTCTAAATAATAATTTAATTCCAAATTGAAATTAATTACCACCAAATAAAATTTAAATTCCAAAATGAAATCAAATTCTTTTCTTTCCTTTATTTTTCTCAACATAAAATTTAATTAATTAATTTTAATTATTTGATAAATAAATTCAAACCATTGGATTGAATTTAATTAATTAATGTAAATATAAACTTCTATCATCAATATTAACTTAAATTAAATAAATAACAACATTAAACAATGCAATAATTCTAAATATGTATTTCCTTAATCAAGAACCCCTCAAAATAAAATCACATTAATACATGGCACTGAATGACTCAACAAACATGACTAACAATACACTATGGCTAGGGTGTAGACTTGACACAAGTTACCTAGCTATTATCTCCCATTCAACTTAAGAGTTGGATCGACATGCTCAAACCTGTGAAACCAGGTGGAGTCGATGTCATGTACCTGCAAAACTGAAAACAAAGTAACCAACATCATATATATATATAAGCAACATAAAATAAACATCATGAGGAATACATCATAGAGTCGCAGAGCACTCGCAAGAAAGTGATGTGAACCCATCCCCTTCACCAATATACTCATCATAATTGACTCTTCCATAATACTTCAAATATCTCATGCACAATAATCATGTTACCGCATCAAGTAACTTAGCACCAATTAAAATATATCAGATCAAAAATTAGATAAACCTCATCACATCAAATAATATTTCATCACTCTATAAGTAGCGATCAAATAAAACACATGATAAATTATGTAGAGTATCATAGTACTTGAAAAGAAAACAAAGCATGAAAATTTGTCTGAACAGGAAGTAAAACAGAGGGGTATTATATTCTCCCCCCTAAGGACCAAACTTACTCCTAGAAGCCTCATCCTAGCTGCATCTTCCTAGGTGGATGAAGCATCATCCATGGGATCCCACTAAACTCAAACATGATCAATATCTTTCCCTCGAAGAGCGAGCGTTCTATGCTCCATTACAGCCATAGGCTCCAAAGCCAACTGCTCGTCCTCTACTTGTAAATAATTCCAATCAATGATGTGAGAAATATCTGGATGGTATGGTTGAAGAAGAAAAACATGAAAAACATTGTGAATACATGCAAGACTGGGTGGCAAAGCAAGTTGGTAAGAAACTAGACCAATCCTCTTGAGTATCTCAAAAGGTATGACAAAGCGAGGCTCCAACTTAGAACCCTTTCCATATCAGATTGGACTCTTTCATGGATGCACCTGCAAGAACACTCTATCACTGATAGAAAATTGTCCATCTACTCTATGCACATTCACATACTTCTTTTGCCTATCCTATGGTGCTACCAAGTATTCTCTAATCCGAACCACCTGTTGCTCCATGTCTTGCAACATCTCTGGACCAACCAATACTATGTCCTTTAGTCAATCCCAACTCAATGGGCTACGAAAAGGATGCCCATACAAAGCCTGAAAGGGAGGCATGCCAATGGAACTCTGGAAACTTTTATTGGAATATAACTCTACCAAATAGTCTTCCCATCGTGTCTGCTGGTCCATAACATACATATGCAATGTGTCTTCAAGTATATGATTGACCCTCTTAGTATGTCCATCTCTCTCTAGGTGATACACTGAACTGAAGTTCACTTGTGTCCCCATCACATGTTGTAATTGTCCAAAGAGCTGAGGTAAGCACTGGATCCCTATCATAAATGATTTGACACGGAATACCGTGCAACCTCACTATGTCCTCCATGAACACTCTAGAAATAGATGACACATTATAGTAAAAGCGCATAGGTGAGAAGTTGGATACCTTCGTCAACCTATCAAATACCACCATAATTGTATCATGCCATTGCGAGGAGTTGGGTAAACCAATAATGAAGTCCAACGAGATCATATCCCATTTCCATTCTGGCATAAGATGTGGCTGTAGAAGCCTTGATGGATATTGGGGTTCAACCTTCACCTGTTGACACTCCAAACACCTCGCTAAAAAATATGCAATATCCCGCTTCATCCCTGGCCAGAAATACAACTGATGCAGATCTGCATGCATCTTCTTCACCCATGGATGGGCTAAATAGGGTGCACAATGTGCCTTGGTCAAAACCAAAGTGTGGAGATCACCTGCTGAAGGAACATAAATGAATTTTGAATGTCTCAGTAAACCATCTACATCAAGTGCATAACCTATGAGCCTGCCCTCCAGAGGTTTGCTTGCCTCAATCTTTGTGCTAAAATCCTGATACCAACTATCCACTGGAAGAGCAGTAAGAATCTGACTCTACAAATCCACTACAATAGTCAAATAGGATATCTCGCGCCTACATCTACTGAGTGCATCAGCTATGACATTCTCCTTTCCCTGAATATGCTTCACTTCGAAGTCATATTCACAGAGAAACTCCATCCAATGCCTCTAACTAGCGTTAAGGTTTGACTGTGTGAAAATGTATGAAAGGCTCTTTTGATCACTATGCAGCTCAAATCTATGCCCAAGAAGAAATTATCTCCATATGGTCAATGCATGGAATACTACCGTTAACTCAAGATCATGTGTAGGATAATTCCATTCATGATCGTTAAGCTTTTGTGATTGATAAGCTATCACTTGACCCTCCTACATCAACATTGATCCTAACCCCTCCAAGGATGCGTATGTATAGAATAAAAAGCCCCTTGTAGGATCAAGTATCACTAGTATTGGTGCACTGGTCAACTTCTCCTTAAGAACAAAAAATTTCATCTCACACTAATCTGACCATCCAAACCTCCTCCCTTTTCTTTGAAGAAAGGTGAAAGGATGCCCTATCCTGGAAAATATTTGAACAAACCTCCTGTAATATCCTACAAGCCCCATAATTCTATGGATCTCTGCCACATTCATGGGTTCATGCTAATCTAGGATATCTTGGATCTTTGAAGGATCTAGTGATATACCTTCCCCTGAGATCACATGACCAAGATACTTTATCTCATTCTTGAATAATTCACATTTTGAAAAGTTAGCGTAAAGTTGGTTATCCTGTAAACACTATAATACCTGTCACAAATGCTCCTCATGTTCCTCCATTATCCTAGAATATATCAAAATATCATCTAGGAACACAAGGAAACATCTGTCTAAGTAAGTGTGAAATACTCCATTCATCAGACTCATGAACACAGAAGGTACATTGGTCAGCCCGAATAGTACTACTATGAACTCGTAGTGACCATATCTCATTTGAAATGTCCTCTTAGGGATATCTAAGTCAAAAATACATAGCTAATAGTATCTCAAATTAAGGTCTATCTTTGAAAATATTTTAGCACCCTTAACTTGGTCAAACAAGTCATCAATTCTAGGAAGCGGATAACGATTCTTGATCATCACTTTGTTCAACTATCAGTAATCAATACATAACCAAAGTGAACCATCCTTCTTCACGAAGATAATCGGTGCTCCCCATGGAGAAACACTCGATTGAATTAAACCCTTATCTAACAATTCCTCCAACTGCAAGTGGAGCTCTTTCATCTCTTGAGTGGTCATACAGTAAGGAGCTCATGAAATGGGCTCTGATCTAGGTACTAGGTCTATCTTGAAGTCTATATCTCTCCATGGTGGCATCTCTAGAATTTCATCTAGAAGGACATCTGAGAACTTCTGAAGAACAGGGTGACTATCAAGAGATACTTTATCCTCTCCATCTCCTAATCGTAAATCCTCAACTATAACAACGAATATCTAACATACATTTCAAACACATCTCCTTAACTACATAGCTAAGATATATTCTCAAGGATATTGGTCTTTGTAGTCCTACTATATCCACCTCACTACCAGATGCATTAATGCATCAAATTGAATTACATCGATAATCAATAACTGCTCGATGAGCATCTAACTAATCCATACCTATGACAACACCATAGGATTCCAATGATATAACCCAAAGATCTAATGTATTAAGAAGAGGTCCAATCTCCAACCTACACTCAGGTACTATAGAATGTGATGTGACTTTCGCAATGGAAGCTAACTTGACCTGCCATCGATCGGCTTGCCTTATGGCCCCCAGTCTGCAACGTGACACTATGGATGAAGAAATGAAGGAGTCTAATGCTCCTCAATCAAATAGAATGGTAACAGGGTTACCCAATAACATACCATGAGTCTCGAACACTATACCCTAGTGCTCTGTCTAACGGTTATCAACCACTTTGAACACACAATGGACTCTGCTAGCATCCCCCATTGTCAGCTTAGATTTTGGTGGTCTCTATGTGAATCTAGATGTGCTCTTGTTAGGACAAATCCTAGCAATATGGCCTTTTTGACCACAAGAGAAGCAACCTATGCCTCTACCATATCCTTTGCCTCCAGCTAGTGTGCTAGACTACTGCACACTACCTCTAAAAGTGGACTGGAAGCTCTGAGCAGGTTGCTCAGAGTTGAAATGCTTCATGCACCTCCAATTTCTATTGCCATGTCTCTACTGGAAACCTTTCCGTTTCCCTTGGGATTCTTGTTGCTGACTGCCCTGTGTTGATCCCTATTGTGTCTTAGGAGGCACTGTTCCCTGAGTCTGTTTCCCTCGAGCACTAGTCCCATCTACTAAACCACTACCAATAAATACACCTATATGGCCTCCCAATGCCATGGTCAAATTCTCCTCCACATGTCGTGCCTTCTCCACAGTTGTCTCCATAGATTTGGGCTCAAAGATCCGCACACCACCACTAATACGGGCATTCAAGCCCTTGAAAAATTTTTGCACGAGCATCCCCTCATCATCTCCTATTCTTGCGAACTATTTAAGCTCATACAAATGTCTCTCATACTGGTCTATAGTCAAGGCTAGATGTCATAAGGTGTGGAACTCATCACCTCTGTGTTGATGCCAATGGTTAGAAATAAAGTAGGCTCTAAACCGCTCAAGGAACATCTCCCAGGACCCAATATTCATAACAATGTGGATCTTCTACTCCTCCAGTCTCCACCAAGTGGACACAAACCCTCGCAGGTGCATAACAACGCATCACTCTTTAGTATTATTGTCAAATAGATGCATAGAAAAGCATCAATCAAGACCTATAAACCAAGTCCTAGCCTCTAATCTACTACCTATTCTGTCAAACCATGGTGGTCGTGACTGAAGAAATTCTCTCATATAAGAAGAGGCTAACATCTCTGATTATGTCATAAATACCCTCACAGTAGGATTAACCTCTGGCATTGCCTATCTCGGACCTAGGAGTGCCAAAGCCTCCTCAAAAGCTTTGCGTGTAGCTTCGATCCTTGGAGGATCTATTTGTCCACCACCACCCCCTAGGCCACTCTATGAGGCTTGTTGTTCCTCTTGATTTGGTATAAGTGTAACATGAGGTAGAGATTCATGCTGACTCTCGTCATCGCCGCCTACCCAACCATGTCCCTGTCCTCTGCCTTGTTCAATTTTGGAAGGCATACTCCTATAAAGACACATAAAGGTATTAGACATGGTACACTTGAAAACCTACACAACTAAGCTTAATGGGCACATCATAATCCCAGAGCACCGAGTGTTTAAACCTGGGCTCTAATACCATCTATAGAGCCCCGCCACACAACTCTAGAGGAAGTTTCAATTCACAATAAAAGCATACTAATTTTTTTTATTAAAGTGAATTAAACATACATGCTCATCTACAATTGATAATATCCCCTAAGGCTATATAACCGAGATAAATTAAACCCAAACATACATTAACAAAAGCCATAACATTTAATTACCTAATGATATAAGCATTAAACAACATAAATATACAAAATATCTTAAAGAGAAAAACATCCAAGTTATAAATTAATTAACTTAAAAAAAAAGGTTACATCTCTCATTCAAAGAATGAGGCAATAGTACACATGTGTTACAATTACATAATTCCACCTTGTAAACATAAGAGGGGTAAAATGACTTATAACAAGTTGAAATAATACAATTCTTAAATTAAAACATGATCTACAAGCTATCCAACTAGATGTCTCGCCACCAAGCACTAGAGATAAAGGGGGACCCAATGGTGTATGGTGCATGTTCTACCCAACCAAGTGGTACCCGAAGGCCCACCCTCCATGCTAGGAGATAGTAAGAACGTAATATGGACAAACACTACAACCTCTAACCATAGGTAGAATCATACTGACACATAATAACTCAACTAAACACATCTACAATATTAGTCAAACTCTAACATGGTTACATTTCTTCTAGACATATAATTTGATCAAGTATGATAAGAAATCCATACACATAAAAATAATACTAATGTTGTCCTAGACAGAATGTCATCGCATAGTTTTTCATGAGATCTCCTCTAGGAATTCTTCATAGGCTATGGTAATCTTAGTGACCTCAACCGAATTCCTACCCTCATACTCACTCATGCGGAATTGACTACCTCTCATAAGGACAAGATAGTTGACCTTGCCATTCTAGGCCTTCCCACTCACCTCAAGTCTAAACGAGCCCTTGTGTCTATGAGTGAGGCTAAATTATCTTGATTAGTGTGTAATACTTCCTAATCATCTAAGTACATTAATTTAGTTATCACTTGATTAAATCACCTCTGAAGGTTACCCAATTTACCTCTTTGGGATTTGGTTCCTAATAGAAGCCACTCTTCTAATTAACAGCATACTATAAAAAACTAAACTCCAAGGGTAACTCAAATGCATATAAACTAGTCAATGCAACCACTCCAACTATAGGAGGCAACATATAATTAAAATCACTCCAAACACATAATGCACTACCCAAGGGAAATACAAATGGTTGGCATAAAAAAATGATAACCCTCAACCCCTGGAAGACTTACAAATTAAAACCCAAATAACCCTTTCCCAAACATAAACACAAAGTAAATCATCATAACAAGGAAATTGCAAGGGAATTATCTACTTTTGGATATATTAAATCCATTTCCCTTTCTAATACATTTCACATAAACTAAAAAAATTGCCTCAACAAAATAACTGATTACAACAATTAAATTGCCTCTTATAGTAAAATAAAATTTTCAAATAACTTTTAAAAGCAACATAATCCCTTCTATTAACAATTCCTTCCATTTCCAATCTAACATAAAATATACATACATAACTATATTTTAATATATAATTATGTATATATACTTATGATGCATATAATCATTAAATATAAAAATCACAAAAATAACATATAAAAATAATATGTATATACTTATACATATACACATTATATATACATAAATATATATACATATATATATATATATATAATTTATATATTTTAAAGTAATATCAAATAAATAAATTGAAGACTTCAAAATCCAAAATTATAAACAAACAAGCTGACAAAATTATTTACCAATTGCAGATTTTTTTTTAACATAAAACAAAAAAATAAACAAAATCAATCCAAGCATCTAATTGTACATGCACAACCAGCCACAATACCTTGGGTGTCATACTATACATATTACAGTCGACCAACCCAAGTGTTGGGCGTCGGTTTGTACTATGTACAACTGGTCCCAATGGTTGGGGTTGCACTGCTGCCATGGCAGTGCTCCCTCCACTATGTGGAGGGAGCATCCATGGGAGAAGCACACTCCCATGTGGAGCAATACGGTGGGCGGTGGGGGTACATTCACCCCCACCAACCACCCAACAACATAAAAATTTCCAAAGAACATTCCAAATTTATAGAGGGTATAAAATTATATCTTTCAACTAACTTTCTCAAATTCATACACAAAGAAAAGAACAAGGTAACTATAGGAAGATCTAGATTTCTTTCTGCAAGCTTTCAATTAACAAATCCTCTAGGCTTTCCATCGCAAAATATATAGAGTATTTAAAGGAAAATAAGTTTTTTCTACAGAGGTTTAAATTTTTTGAAAACAAATCTAATTTTTGTTTTGCCTCTAAGTTTGGTTTACAGTTGGATCTAACAAATTTCTCAAATGAATTAAATCCTAATCAGAGGTTTAATATTTTTCAAAAAAAAAATCATGGCGACAACAAAAGCTTTAAAATTTTCCTTTCTCTAAATTCAAGTCCTTTTCCTAAATGGATTTAAAAAAAAAAATTTATTGAACAAGACAATTCCTAATATAGATTATAAACAATAAAATAACACAAGAGAGAACCTAAATCAAGAAGCTTTAGACAAAAATAATTTAATGTCGAGCCTCCTCCAAAGATTCCAGAACTTCTATCCACCAATTCCAGTGATTACAACTAAAACAATATCGGATAATCACAACAAGAACACAAGAATAATTCAAATCCAATCCTATAGCCAAGAATTCTACAATGCTCTATATATTTTCAATTTTTTCTTCCAAAAATATCCTCACACACCTATGAAGAAGCTTTCCTTGTTTCCTTCCCAATCCAAAATTATCTCCATGAATAATCTTTCAACAAACTCTTATTTAATTTAACTCTAACTTGCTAGCAAAATTAAAATATCTTCTAACAACCAAATCTAATTTCCATTTAGTTTACTAATTCTAAATAATAATTTAATTCCAAATTGAAATTAATTACCATAAAATAAAATTTAAATTCCAAAATGAAATTAAATTCTTTTTTTTCTTTTAATTTTCTCAACATAAAATTTAATTAATTAATTTTAATTATTTAATAAATAAATTCAACCTATTGGATTAAATTAAATTAAATTTAATTAATTAATTTAAATATAAAATTCTATCAACAATATCAACTTAAATTAAATAAATAACAACATTAAACAATGCAATAATTCTAAATATTTATTTCCTTAATCAAGAACCCCTCAAAATAAAATAACATTAAAACATGGCAATCAATGACTCAAAAAACATGACTAATGATACACTATGGCTAGGGTGTTGACTTGACACAAGTTACCTAGCTAATATCTCCCATTCAACTTAACCGTTGGATCGACACGCTCAAACCTATTAAACCAGGTGGAGTCGATATCATGTACATGTAAACCTGAAAACAAAGTAACCATCATCATATATATAAGCAACATAAAATACACACCATGAAAAATAAATCACAAAATCATAGGGCGCGCGCAAGTGAGTGATGCAGACCCATCCCCTTCACCAATACACTCATCATAATTGACTTGTCCATAATACTTCAAATATCTCATGCGCAATAATCATGTTACCACATCAAGTAATTTAACACCAATTAAAACATATCAAATCAAACATCAAATAAACCTCATCACATCACATAATAGTTCATTTCTCTATAAGTAGCGATCAAATAACACACACGATAAAGTATGCAAAGTATCATAGTAGTTGAAACCAAAACAAAGCATGAAAATTTGTCTAAATAGGAAGCAAAATGGAGGGGTATTACATAGTGCACATTGATAATGATTAAGGTAAAACAAGCCATTTAATTCTCTCTTTTGAATTCCTCAAAGTACTCTAAATCTCATTTAATTTTCAATATTTATGAAAAAAGTGTGGTTGTGGTACTACGAGCGATGGCAGAAATTAATTCCATATGTATATCTGAAGTGATTGATTGGATAGCTTGATATTGAAAACTCCACGACATACTATAGATGATTATGTCATTAATCTAGTGATTAATTGAAAAAAGATTTGTAATAATTTCATATCATTTGAGTAGTGATTTTGACTTCTTGTCAGCTTGAGGTACAATTTTTTGTATCCAAATGTCATTCAAATTAAACATTTTAATTATAATTGTAAGGCTTAATTTACATGAAATGATTAAGTTGGTTTCTTGGTTTGCATGAATCACGATTATCATTATACCCAACCTCACACATGACACAAATCACAAGTAAATATGGATCACGTTGGTAGTGGCATTGGTGGCTCATAAGTAGGGATAGTGAGTAGAATTGAAATCATTCATTGAAGGCTCAATGATTTATTATTGAGTCTCATGTCCTTAATTTTCATAAGAGTTTTCATTTTATAAGGTTAATAAGGATTTAGGAAGAATATGATGTGGTATTATTGGGGATACTCTAAATTCCCCTACCTCCAGTTATGTAGTTATAGAGTAAAAGACCAATTTCCTTCAAGTTGAAAATGGATGGAATTGGAAAGAAGTTGTTCTAGTTCACCAGAATTTTGAGGTAGGTTTTGAACCAGGATGGGGAGATCTGATGGAGATAAGTGTTATCCTAGTGCATGGAATCTGCGCGCAAAAGATGGGAGTATATTTATTACCCCTTATCTTCTACATGACTTTGGTTCTCAAGGAGAATAAGTAATTTGGTATCTTCATAGCTCCCCTTTCACTAGCATGGTTTTCCTGGCAAGCCCCATGCATTTATTTTTAGAGTGAAATTTATAATGCATTGTCACCAATAGAAGCTTGGAATCAATTTGTAATCCATTGTCACAAGCAGTAGCTTGGAGTCTATTATGTCTATGTAAAGTGACATATGTCATTTATATAGAATAGGAGCTTTCATTCTCTACTTGTATTTAAAAAGATATGTAATAATGTAAACATTTTAATTCAGTTGTGATAAAAAAATGGTTGTGTTATTTTTTTCATTCATTTATAGTAAATAATTATTTTCCAAGTTCATTGTCTATGACTCTATTCAAATCAATTTTTTTCCTTTAAGAAATTAAGTATTATCTATTTATAAAATATTTATATGTAGATTTAAAACATAAATCAATACAAATGAAGAAAGAAAGTTGTCATCAAGTCAGATATTCATTTGTCACAAATTTGCATTTTATTTTTGTCACTCTTGCTAGGATTTACCGAAATTTTATTAATTTCTAATTTTTCATTGACCTTCTCTCTCGATTACTGGTATCATTATTCATTTTATTATTCCCTTTACAATGTTAAGTTATCATCCCCTTGGCCTTGATGTGAATCCTAGCACACTAAAGTTTTAAACAACTCTAAAACACATGTTTATTATGTATATCATAAATTACTCAACTGTTTGATGAACATTTGATGAATGGTTGTAGTTGGATTCCAAAATTAAATGCACAAAGTAGTAGGTTTGTGAACTTAAACCTCCAGAATCACCAGGCTATAAACATTAGATTTACAAAGATCATATTTTAGAATCTATTTGAGAATTTTTTTCTAAGTGTCATTCCAAAAATGTAATGTACTAATTGTATAATTTAGTGGCAACACATTGATGTTCCATTCACTTTAATATTAAACAAAATGTGAACTCAAATTTCTACTGCTAAGTGATTTTTCTTTTAGGTGATAGAGTCAGCACACAAGGAGACTTCATATTGCTTATTGTAGTGCACTAGGGAGATTTTGGGTTCCAACAAAGATAATCAATATTAATATTTTGAAGAATAAAAATCTAGGTAAGTCAAAGATAAAATTCCTACAACTAGGTTTCATTATTTCTTAAAATCTTATTTTGTTAAACTTTTAGTTTGGATTGAGGGTTAAGAGACTTAAGAAAAATTAAGGACTAAGAGGGAATTCACAATTTAACATTGTATAAGCATGTTTTCCACTAGTATTACTAGAAAACCAAAGAAATTTGTTGGGAAGGGTAGAGAAAAATCAGATTAAAAAATACATTATGTTGGATTTCTTAAAACACAAGGTTTCACTGATGAATACCATGATATTTATGATCGTAAAATCTAAGGTAGGCCTAACTCAGAACTTATATTTTCATTTGAGAATAAGGTTGCAAATAAAATGCAAGTTATTAGTTTTAGTGCACCTTGGGTAAGTGGATTAGGGTGCATGATGTTACATGAGGTTTTTCCTTGCCCAAAATTATGATGATAAAAAAAGAGCAATTGTTATTAAAGATAGAAAAGAAGAATTTGTATTCATTAATGCAAAAGAACTTGGAAAAGTGTTGGGGTTTACAAATGAATAATTTAGAAATATCCACATTGATCAAGAAAAAATTGCTAGTGATTATGAAGCAGTGGATGGAAGGGAGAAAATTTATTTCATAAATAAAATAGTTCAAGATAGCATACAAGTTAGAAAAACATAGAAAGTTAATCATAAGCATCACTATTATTTTGATATTTAAAACCTTGGGTTTAGGATATTATTTCCATGCTATCATTTTTCCTCGGGTTGCATAGCACTTGGGAAGTGGGTGCAAGCCTCCCTCAAATGGTATATAATATCCATCATGGCATTCCACATGTCAAATATAACTTTATTGAGAACATTGTTCAATCCATTCATAAACAATTTTTAATGATTAAAGTAGTTTCCACCAAGACATTTAGGTTCACAACCTACTTTTGTTATTTTTTTCTATTCAAATTTAGTGGAATGTTTCAGACCAACAAGCTTTAGATTTAGCCCATAGTAATGCTGAGGAAAATGAAATGGCTCCTATATATGATTGTTCCACTGAGATAAGGATGCTTGATTCCTGAAGTAACTACAATCATTTTGTAGACTAATTTTTGGCTCCATTGCATCAAGCAATTATAAATACTCGAATACCTACATTTCCTATTTCATATAGAAATTACATTCAGCTAGGAACAAAAATACAATTGGTTGATTGGTACTTAATGGAAGAATATATTGTGCTAAGATTTTATGGATCAGGAGTAGAGCCATATAAAATTCCAATACATGTGACATAAAGGTTTTTTGCATTGGAATATGTAAGGAAGATGTAGAGTATTGATGGAAAAAACTCTGTCAAATAGTAGAAGAGGACCTTATTTCCTTCTTTGTGTTTTTCATGTGGAGGTTTCACATTCGAGAGAAAAGAATTTAGTTTGGCACATGATCTTTTGATTTTTTATTTTTTTTGATGCTATCTTTTACTAGAAGTATAATCCATGTGACACCATTAAATCAATGATTGTCACCAATAGGAATGCTTCAATTAGAATTCAACATCAAAGTAAAACCTTGCTTGAAAACTTGAGAAAAAAGGATTCTTGAGATGAGGTCAAAATAACAATGGAGAAAAGTGTTGCAAAGAAAGGTAATTCTTTTGAACAATTGTTAGCAGAAATTTTGGCATTACACTAAAAAAAAATCAAGCGGTGGGTATGTGCAGGATCATGATGGGCCAAAAAGTGGTGATATGTGAGTGGTAGTATGGCCCATGTGGCTAATGAATTTTTTTTTACCCAAAATTGATGAAATGAAAAAATGTTTTTGAAGGAGATTCTCAGGTTTCCACCAATATAAATTATGCTTTACCTTGAATTTAATCAATAATTATTATTCATTTTCTATTTGAATTATTTCTAAAGTCTTGATTGATAGGCTGATTGAAAAACATCTATAGCTTTCAAAAAATATCACATTTTTTGAATCTGAAACATGCGCCACATTTTATGCTTCGCATACTATAGGATTTAAAAAGAACAAAATGAATTTCATGAAGTTTTGAGAAATTTAAGGTGGTTAGACATACGAGTTTAGAGATCATTTGGAGGTGATAAGTGATTATTTTGTTAAATATTAATTTTTTTATAATGTATTTTTTATAAATTAATGTTTATACTTTTTATTGTAATAGCTAACGCTTCACAATGAACTAAATAGGAGGAGCAACCCTCAATTTTGAATTACACCACTCTCATATGCATCTCTATCCCCTCGAAGATAAAATGCCGACCATGATCTATTTTCTTCACCAAGAGGGGAATGAATTCTTATTGGGGTGTTTTTTTGCATGGATATGGCATTTGTGGACATATATTTTGCATTGCATATAGTTAACATTTTTTTTCCTATATGGAATTATTTTAAGCCTATATGGCTATTTTTTATATATCTTATGTCGACATATATTGATGTATGACTATATGGCTATTTGGTTAATACACATCTTTTTTATTGATGGTGTCCATATTTGCATTATAAATCCATGCATCAATAGATATTTGTAGATTGTTTACTTCAAATATATAAAATCCAACTATATTAT
The DNA here is from genome assembly GCA_007115665.2 of Sequoiadendron giganteum. NCBI lineage: Eukaryota > Viridiplantae > Streptophyta > Pinopsida > Cupressales > Cupressaceae > Sequoiadendron > Sequoiadendron giganteum. Next base: position 815,379,615 of record CM021102.1, read on the forward strand.
ATGCACTCTTCCTTTATATAATTGTAAATATATAAAGTTTGAACATTATTATCCTCTAATATTATTGAACATTAAATAAATCATATGAATATAATAATCCATGGTGCAATATAACACCTAAGTCTCTCTACCACTACACATCTAAGCCCATACTATCGAGGACCATTGTAGCATGGTAAGGAAATTCATGTAGTTATAAAATGCACTTTCAAGTATGTAACTAAATATGAGCAAGAAATTATTAAATGTGACCTCATATGTATATTTATTTGTTTGCTTCATGATGAGATGTATCTTCAGCAAGATTACTCCATGTGTATTAAAAAAGTTCTTTCTCAAAATGCTTTCTAGGTTGATAATCACTAAGATAAAAGGGAGATAATTTCATTTGAGAAATAAATCCATAAAATCCTTGAACAATTCAATTAAGAATAGAACCTTACACAATATTGCAAATAAATTAATTTAGGTTTTGATGAATAATGATGATATGATTTAGGTTGTGACATTTCAAAGGAAAAAAGTTGTGACCCTTTGAGTAGGAAAGAGTATGACCCTTTTATAATGAAGGGTGGTGAAGATTCCTAGCATAGATGTTCCCAACTGGACATGTTGGTGCTAGTGGTTTGGCTCCATAAAGAACAAAACAAAATGTGGCCTACCTTGCAACTTCACACTACATGCATATAATAGTTATTGGAAAATCAAGAAAACTTTCACCATAGGAAAATGTCTTTGAGATAAGAAAAACCAAGAGAGGTTATTATAGAGGGGCCCTACGTGATCCTGTAGTCTCAGAAAAAATATTTCTAGGTGACACAATTTTTGAGTAATAGATCATTAAATTTTGTTGCCTTTTGCACTTTTTGTTGGAAAGAGATATTGTGATTATCATCTAGTGTTTTCATTGATGGCAAACCTAGTCGGTAATTGGGTATGTGAATCATCATTTGTTCCTACCAGCGATCAAATTGCAAACAATTAAGGAAGAATAAAGCATCCTACAATTTTTAGTTTGTCGATTCAAATACAAATTTTCAATTAATATTTTGTGCTTTGTATCTCAGTGAAGGTTTCTCGATGTATTATTAGTGTTATTCATAAATTTGAGTGCCTCATTTTGATCCATGCACAAGTTAGAAGATCTAATTAGCTAATTCTTTGTTTTATCAATAATGGAGCCAACTTCATGAATGTATCATATCACAGATGTATGGGAAGTAATTAGTTAAGTATTTTTATGTTTGTGCATTTTTTTTCCTAGCTATGTTGTGGCTGAATGTTGTGGATGTTCATTATACTTTACTCATGATTTGAGCTAACAGATGTAAATATTCTTTTGTTCTATTGAAGATGCCATATTTTAATTGAATTCTAAGTTGCAGATATATATAAGAGATCATCTATATCATTTTGAAGTATGTACAAAGTGTGTGTTGATGCGATTTGTGAATAAGAGCAGAGAAAAAAGCCGATAATGCATATTTTCACTCAAGCACGAAGGATTTGTGTTACGAGTGTGAGAAAAACAAAACAGAAGTGCAAAATCAATCTGCAGGACAAAAGATTGAATATGTTGCCTAATGAAACTGTAATCAAGCATATGTAGATGCTATTTTTCTTAGTTCAATCTCTCAGATGGTTTTAATCTAATTATATTTTTGAGGAAGTAAGCCTTCCCTTTGAGCAGTGAGCTCTAGGTAGTGCACTTGAATGCAAGTGCATTCCTCATATTGTAAAATTTATTTGAGTATACTCAGATCATATTGTGGATTGGTCATCTACTGTGGTGTTGATGGTGTTTTTTGCACAACAACATCTCAGACATAATACTATATCCTATCTCTCTTGAAAGGTAAATCTCTATGAACAAAGAGATAACCCCGAGGTCTCTAATGTGAGATCTTGACAATGCAAATAAAAAAACTCAAAGATAATGTGAAAATGCTGGTAATAACAAAGGGACCTTACTACAAGCAAATGTTGAACTCGAATTTATCAAATCTAGCAATATGTTGATACTTCAAATCCTAAATCTAACCTAGATAATAAAATAAATAACAAAAGATAAGGTTTTCAAGGAGATTTATAAGACTACTTCTAATTCTAAGATTTGCAATGCAAATGATAAGATGCTCGAAATGGACCATTCCCTCAAAAACTAATTCTTGTTTTGACCGAAATAAATCTGCAATCTTACAAAAATAGTGCAATCTTCTAAGGTATTAAATATATTTAGAATATGAACGTTCATTTAAGACAACCCTATTGAAATTGAAATGAACAAGCATTTGTAATTTAACTAAGCATAGTTTTAAGTCCAAGCTAACTTTACAAAGTAGCTAACAATTAGCTAACTGCAAAAAGTATGGAGTAGATATTTCTACAAACACTTCAAGCATACAAACCTAAACATCATAAAATCATCTAGCATGAAATAAACCTAATAAATTTAAAAGATAAAATATCAAGAACCATGCCAGATAAAACTCAACACAAGAAAGGAAGAAAATTACAATATCTTTACTTGTATTAAATCATCTAAAGTTTCAACAATTCCAATCTTCTATTACATCACTTGCTTGAAAGATAAACTAAATTCTAACTCTAATTCTTGCTCTTTAAGTCCAGGCTAACTTTGCAAAGCAGCTAACAATTAGCTAACTGCAAAAATTATGGAGTAGATATTTTTGCAAACACTTCAAGCATATAAACCTAAACATCATCAAATCATCTAACATGAAATAAACCTAATAAATTTCAAAGATAAAATATCAAGAACCATGCCAGATAAAACTGAACACAAGAAAAGAAGAAAATTACAATATCTTTACTTGTATTAAATCATCCAAAGTGTCAACAATTCCAATCTTCACTCCAATGTAAAATCATTCAAATAAGTCCTTAAAAATGAGGCATAATTCCAAACTTATAGAAAACATGCAAGACATGTCATCCCAAATTATGTTTATAATAATCAAATGGCCCAAAACAGGTCGGCCAAGAGGAAATTGAAAAAAATATGAAATGTGCATAAATGCACCAATTTCATCCAAGTCAGCTTGAGATCTCCAACATAACCCGGCCCAATACATATTAAGGAAGAAGAGGAATAATAGGGAAGCACAAATCCAAATGGGTTGTTGCATTAACTATTCTCTCATTTGTCTTTGTCTTGATTCACCCTATCCTATATCATAAAAAATACCTTCTCCAAGTCGACAATAGGTGGCATAACTAACACCTTCATTCTTCTTTCCATGGACTTAATGTCATCCCTCGATTTCTTGATCACCTTATCCAAATCAACCTTTTGAGTCTTGTATTTATCAATCACTGCAAGGTAGGTAGCTACATCATCCAGTAGATGTTCGATGACCTAGTCCTCATTGACTGGATACTACACCTGTTGCTACCATTTTCTCAACTGTTCCAGGATTAGATTCTTTAGCACAAACTTCTTTCTCCTAGTCATAATTTTGAAGAAGGAGATGCACCTGTTGTAAATCTCAATCAAGGCATCCTCAATCTACCTCCCCTCTTTATGCACCTTCTTCAAAACTCTTTTATCTATCTAAAAAACTTTGAACCATTCCCAAGGTTTTGTTGCTTTGGAGGAAGAAAGAATTCCATATCCCACTAGCTTCTCCTCGATGTAGTCCATGATGATTCTAGCCTTCTGCAACAAAACATCCATATCTTCCTTGTCCTAAGACAATACATTCTTCAACCAGTTGATTGATCTCATAGCATCCCCACTAGTTGATATAATATCCTTGATGGAATTGTCCCCTTGAGTTTTCACTCCCTGTAACCAACCTGTTGTAACATGCGAAGTGACCTTCATCTTTTCTAACTCAGCGATTGTTTCTTGTGGTAAGAAGCTTACAACATATGATGAGGAGCTAATAGATTACAAGGGTTTCATCAACTCTTGCAAATATATTTTAATTTTTTCATTCTCCTTCTTCAATTCTTGCTTGTTCTACACTTCCTTCCTTAATCGGCCAGGGATTACAGCCCTGGAACCCTCATACTCTTCAATATATTTTTCCATGGAAGCATTCCCTAGATTGATAGTTTGTACATTGTAATCATTCCAAGTCATATTATTTTTATTCTTGTGAGGATTAGGAGCAGCAATATGGACCACTCTATTATTCTCCCCATCTCTCTCAATTTTGGAAATAATCTTGGCTTTCTTCTTTACCTTTTCCTTTCCCTTGTTTGCTAGTAATTCATCCCAATTGGGAGGAGTATCATCCACCACAATTTTTTTCTCTTCAACTCCTTGTCCAACCATCCTAGGAGTGTGGTATTTGACTGTACATCATCTTGCCCCACTACATCTTGTTGAACCTTGGATGCATCTTCATCCAAAATTTTCTTCTCAAGGATCTTCTCAGCTGTATCTTATTTTCCTTTGTCATGATCCTCTCTTTCATTTATTGTTGAGGGAATATTAGCTGGTATTTACTCCTTCTAAGGAGATCTATCCTCATGAACCTTTGTAGGTGAATCCCCATAAGCCACCAAAGGAGACAACATAACTTTCTCCATTTTAGCCTTGACATTGTAGATCTCTCCCTCTTGGAATTCTTCTCCTTCCTGATCCTGGGGATCCTCGACATCCTTTATTTCATTTGGCACACTCCCATACTCACAAGAAGGAGGGAAATCTTCATGTTCAATTATAGGAGTAGTCATGGTAGCACTTATCTTTGATGCACCATCCTTGCGAGATGGAGTCCTTGACCTCTTGGTATATACCTGTGTCTTCTCTCTCGATCTCTCTACCTCTACCATCGAGGTTTCAACTTCTTTATCTTCATTAGAGGTTTCCTTTTCCTTCTGTGACAACCTCACAATTTTTATTTTCTTGGGCATAGGGACAATGGCATCCCCTTCTTCCTTTTCTTCTTCATTTTTATTAGTCATTTTCTTCCTCAAGACATGTTTCCTTTGCTTGGCTATAGGATTTCTTTGTTTTCTTTCCCCCTCTTCCTGAGCATCCTTAATTTTAATCTTGAAAGGAGAGCCCACCTTGGTTTTACCTTTGGGATTTCTTTGTTTTCTTGCAAAGTGAAACTCCAAGTCTCCCATTAGATCATAGGTGCACTACACACCCTCACTCTCCAACTCCAATATCTTGTGCTTGAGCCATAGCTTGCTGTACTTGATTACTGGAGTCATGATTTTTTCTAACTCTATCGTCTCCTCCTCTAGCCAATCCACCTCTCCAACTGGCTTATTTTTCACAGCTTCAAAGTTATGGCCTTGAACCAGATTTCCATCCTCCTCAACCTGGTCTAGAATGACCTTTATGTTGTATATCCGTACCAATATTACTGGTACCCTGGATAAATTCTTCTTTCTTACTTCGAAGTCATCACTTATGTTAGCCCAATAGTCCTCTATGTAATCCTTGTGACTCTACTCTTAGTTGGCCTTCTTTTGTGCTTCACCAATTATGTCAAATCTAGATCTCTTGGAATGGAAGGAAATACCAAGAGTATTCATCTCTTCTTCAGAAGCATAGGTTGAGTTGATAGAAGGGCATACCTCACCACTGCCTATCCTCAAAGGAAAGTCACTACCAAATCTGGTCTTGTGCTTCTCCCTCTTCACAATTACATCAAAGTCACATATATGCCTTGTGATCTCCATAGTACAACATGATCCATGGGGTACATAGGGATTCTATATGGAGCCCTTTGACAATGATCAATTTTGATGTATGAAAATGTGGGAAACTGGACAAACTAGGCTCCAAACCTCTTGATTGATTCCTTGGCCTTATCTGAAATCTAAACATGCTTTGCACCTTACAGAAGCCTAGTGATGTACATGGTGAATGCATCATTCAACCTCCTATATTTTGTGACACCCAAGTGTAACCGTGGGTACACCTCATAAATTACATCTTTCCCAAATACACCCCTTGTGCTTAGTCTCTTGTATGGGTGATACCTTGCAAGTGCATACACCAAATAGGAGGTCATTATGAAGGTATTTTTCCATGAAACAATACACATTTTCTCATGTATCATAGCACTTATAATGCCTACCTAGTGGTATTCTATATCCTATTCCATCCTTGCAATGACATGGAACATCCAATTCTCAAACATTCCTCCACTTTTCAATCCTACCACGCTGCTGAGGAGTGTGATAACATCATTGTATTCCTTCTGGAATTTAGCTCTGAACAATTGCTTGGGTAACTTGGAGAAGTAGGACTTGGGTTTCTCCAACCAAGAATTAACAACCTACTAGGATTTGATGACATTCCCATCATAATAATTCTTTGATACATCCATATCAAAGGCCACAACATGAGAACTATCAAGCATGTCAAATTTCTAGGTAATGGACACCGGATTGAGATTTGCCATAATTCTTCCCTGACGACCAACTATCCTTTGTGTGCCCTTCTCATAGTTCTTGGTACATTCAAGCACTAATTCATTACACTAGACTGTAGAAGGAAATCTAGCCACATGTGCCAACCTCAAATCCAATGTTCTTCTAGCCAACAAGGAGATATTTTGTGTTGCCACTCTTGCCTTGAAGTCTTCATAATCCCATAGCCCAACATTTGTATTAGTGATCCTTGACCAAATGGAGGTCAACTTGCTCTCAAGGACTATTCTTCTTAAATCCATATTAACTCTTTCTACCTCAGAGATAGCCGAGCCCTCAGGATTTGGATTCATCTCCTTACCATTGCTTTGTCTAGCAATAGCTTGACTTGATTCTACCTTCATACAAAAAAGACAGCAAAATAAAATCCATAATAGCATAAATTCCAATTAGATCCATCAAAAATGATATACTCATTCCTTAAGAAAATCCTAAAATGAGAAAAATCCCCCAAAAACCCCATAATAATTATTCATTATAAATTTTGGGTTTTCAACCCTCTCGCGGAAATCGGGCTAGAGAGGAATTTTGGGAAATTCTGAACCTAGCGGAATCCAACGAAACGACCACAAAGATACATCCAATCCCATCATTTGATCAATCAAATTAACCAAGAAATAAAATGATACATTTTATAACAAGTTAAATCAATCATGAAATGCATAATTATTAACCAAAGTTTCATGCATTCCTTCCATTCTCCACTTTCAACAAAATCTCAGAAAAATCCGCCAAGGATGGAAATCCGCAAGAATGACAATAATTTGAAAATTCTAGGAAAATGAAGGGACCAAGAAATTCCAAGAAAATCCCGAAGGCATGGAATTTTGCGAAGTCAATGCAAATTTCACATTTTGAGCCCAGTTTTGGGAAATCGAAAAAGCAATGGATAATTCGGGAAAATTCGTGAGGGACTCAAAAACCTGAAATCTTTGACTTTGTCAAGATTTCACCCAGATTTTTCTCAAATGATTCAAAAGTTGGGGATTTCTCCTAGGATTCAAATCAATTATACTACAAGATAAATAATCTAGGTTTGAATCGATCAAGAATAGGATTCACTCAACAAGAGTGAGGATCTCTATAAAGGAAAACCTAGGAAAATGCCATGATAACACAACCAGGATCTCACTTCATTGTTATTGCTTCACTTTTTCTTCCCATGACTCAACTAATGATAGGGAAATTATCGAATTGGATGATAGAAATAAATCACACTTCGCTAGGACATGGTTTCATCACAAGTCGGGGAGTTTCAGGTTAAACCAGAGCTCCAAATGGGGAAACTCAAAAATAAATAGGGCAAAGAAATGGTAAACCTACTTGAATTATGATCATGTATAAGAGAGGAGGCATGAGCCAAAAGGAAGGGCATCAAGCCAACAACTGGAAACCCTAGCACTTCTACCAGACCATGCCACATCGATATTCTGACTAAAAGAATATACCCACAAACCTTAAAGTAGATTCAATTCATTCATCAAAAGGTAGGTTAGTATGTACATACCATGAGGATAAAGAAATTGAAGTAGCGATAGTTGACAAGAGAACCAAAAAATCAGGGCAGGAAGCAAGCGATCACCAGAAAGCTCAATTGCAACCCTCGACCATGAGCTCAAATGCACAACTCAGCAACAATAATCCAAAATCATAACTCCTCAAATCTCATAATAAGGAAAATGACATAGACCTCCCCACAAAATTCAAATAAACTCAATAAAGGAAAATTGCAAGAACATATGAGATACTTAAATGCATCGATAAGACAACAAACTTTAGAATCTAAAGGCATGACAAAATCTTAGGAAATCTGGTCAAGGCAGAATTCCGTAAAGTCCCAAAAATTCTAGAAAACAATACAAAGTATCCTCCGTTGGGTTTCCACGGTATTCTGGGAATTTTTCCCCAAGGGAATTTTCTCAAAAAACAAAGAAAAACCCAAGATGGATCCCAGAATGTAGAATTTTCAAAGTGCCTCCCCCAAGGGGCATTTGCATGAATGGGATGACCAACTAGAACATGATAGGACAACCAAATCCCAAAAACCAAAGGGGTTAAAATACCAAGAATGAAAGAAAAAAGAGCAAGAAAGAAGGTCCCTACTTTTAGTGGGGCATGTGTGCAAAAAGTGCACAACACGTGGTTTTTCCCCTAATAGAGTTTCCATGTAGAATTTCCTGTGTTATGGTGTTCTGATTGTTTTCTTCTTGTTCATGCATTTTTGTTGAATGTTGCAAGTACTTTGAAGATAAAGGTTAATAATGTTAACTTTTTCACAAGATAGATTCACCCCCCTCTAAGTGTAGCTTGTTTCCAACAATTGGTATTAGAAGAAGTCTAACAAATTGGGGAGATCTTGGAAAGTGTTTTAATGGATTCAATTAGTATTCAACAAAAAATTTTGGTGGCTCTAGATGATCTTGATTAGTCAAGGTGTGAAGTCAATAAATTGCAAGCAAACCTCATGGATTCTAAGAAATTCATTGAGTCTTTGAAAGAAAAATTAAACAAGTCTAGAGAGAAGAGAAAGTAAATTTGTGATTAGATTAAGTAGAATGATAGTAAGAGAATTTAAGAAGAAAAAATCAGTCAAGCCCTGAAGGAAAAGAAAAAATAATGTGAAAAGCTTACCAAAGATAATGTGCAGTCCTAAAGAATGAAATTGAATCTATCATGATGAGGATGACCAAGGAGATTGAAGATAGGAAGAAGAATGAAGAGAACCTAGAACTGTCTCTGAAATAAAAATATGAAGTATGTAGTTGTTTGGACAATGATTTGGAACAATCTAGAAACAATGAGGAAGTTCTTGAAAAACAAATTGATGATCTCAAAGATGAACTTTCTATTGAAAATGAGTAAAAGGAAAATTTAAAATTTAGCTCTGCCAAGCTTGATGAACTAATTAGCAGTCACAGGAAAAATGGTGACAAACAAGGTCATGGATATGAAGAAGGAGAAAGTTCAAGATCTGAGCAAAGGATAACCAGGCAAGGAAATCAAATGAATAAGTTTGGAAGGTATCTAGTAAGACAACCTAATGCTTAGAAATTTAATGGATATTGTTTCAATTGCAATAAATTTGGACATATGGCTTCTCAGTGTAGAAGTGGGATGAATCCAAGTGGTCCATCATTCTCAGGTCAGTGTTTTAATTGCAATAAGTTTGGTCACAAGTCCAATGAATGCAAATATGTGATGAAGAAATTTCATAGAAATGTCAAATTTTATAAATGCAATAGATTTGGGCATATTGTTAACTAGTTTAGGTCAAAAGGAAATCAATGGAACAACTAGTCTAGACATAAAAATGGTGTTTTCTATAGTTGCAATAAATTTTGTCACATTGCTACATTTTGTTTGAACATAAGAGGTCTGGTAAATCAAAGAAGGAACATGCAGAAGGATGTTAAAGGAAAAGGTAAAGTCACTATAGATGTGGCCAACCAGTAGATGTAGAAGAAATTGCTGAAGAAGAATCGAACCTCTAATGAATAAAATTCACCAACACCAAAACCTACTTCTATTAGTTCATCTAAGAATTAGTTTCAGGCCTTTGGCCTAGGGGAGCTATTAAGAAAATCTCTTAAACCCCCTGCTAGTAAATGACACCAGAATGTGGATATGTTCAGTAAGTGCATTAATGTTCTATAGACATTGTTGAACCTATTACAGAAAGTCTTATGCAATGTATAAGGTCCACAAAAGGTCTATATGTCACAGTACATGAAAATAGTGTAACCGGATGAGTTAGGGTAAATGCATTTAGTGCAACAACAAGGGTTAACTATGTGAGTGATAAAAATTCATTTTAATGTTTTATTTTTCACTTTTCATTTTGAAGAAAATAAGTTTGGAGAGATCTAAGGCAAATTAAGGCAAGTTAAGGAAAACTTCAGGTGTGAAGAAGCTTTCAGAAATCAAGTTGCGATCCAATAGAAAGGTATTTTTCAGTGAAACTCTATGAATTTGTGAATTGATAATGGCTACTCCATTAGAAGTTGAAGTTAAAGACAAATCCTATCCAAAGTTCAAATGGCATCCCTACAAGTCTGTTGAGACCGATTTGTTAGGAGAATTTTTATTTGTTCCATATGGTGTGTTACACACAAAGAATATTAGGGTTTATATTCATGTGAATATTGAAGAACTAGGAAGCTCACAATTGCTCAATTTTTATAATAATAACATCATAGGTGAAGATTTCTATGTGAATCCAAAATATAAAACCCTAGAAGCAAAGAATTGTACACAGATTATCAAATTTACCATGTTCTAGGAAAGTGAATGGATTTGTTACATTATGATTTGATTCCATGATGAATTCATCCAGTTAAGAATACCCTTCAAAATCACAAAGGAGGCTATAAGTATTGTATCAGGTCTAAATTCTTCCGATGGATTATGGATTTTGAAATCAATGAAGAATCAAATGGTCATTGATGCTACAAGATCTAAGTATGATAGAAGAGAAAGGATAATTGATGAAATTGTTGATTTAGATGTCAAATTTACATCTATGGTTATTGGGTACTATAGACATGGAAAATGCACAAGTTCGTTTTGGCACACTTGATCCTGATTACTAACAACGTTTCCTCTTAAACCAAATTCTCAGCATTTCATCGGTGTCTATCCTTTAATTCAATACTTATTGGATTAAGTCTATAACCTCCTTTGATTAAATTAATCAATTTAATTTAATTAACCTTACATTGCTATTTAATTAAATAAATCATTTTATTTGATTAAAATCTCTAAATTCCTCTTATTAAATTAAATAAATTAAACCTTATTTGATTTAATCTAACACATTCCTTCTTTATTAAATAAATCAAATCATTTATCTAATAAATCATTTCCTCTCAATTTCTGACTTAAATCAATTCATAAATCTAAGTCTAAATTGTCACATCACCTAATTCTCCATTAAATCAATCAAAACATTGATTAAGTTAATCTTTCTCACTAAAATTCTTTAGAGAATGCAAGTTGCACAATAAATCAATTACTTTGATTTATTAATTCCTCTATTTTCTCTCACAAAGTATCAAAAGGGAATATTCCTTATTTGAATTCAAAAAGGCCAAGTGGACTTGGTCCTTCCAACAAGGCATTCAATGCCTCTTACATGTCCTTGGCCTTGAGCCAAGTGACATTAAATTCATTCCCTTTCCCTCTTCAACATGTCATTTCTCAAATTTGAAATGCCACCTAAATGCATTTATTGGCACATTGGCCAAAACTTGCACATTCCTCATCTAATCACATTTGGACAAGTGGCACAATGCCATTGGACTATCTTTTGTCCCACATCGCTTATTTCCACTATCTCTTCCAAGATTTGAATCTATAAATTGGAGACTCTTCTACTCAATCTTCATCCACATTTTTACATGCAAAGTTACTCTCTTCAATTGAGAACTAATTTTGCTCATTGCTTCCAATCATCCATCAATTTTCATAGACATTAACAAGATTATACTCATATCTCTTTGGAGATTTGACCATTGATTCAATCAACTCACATTTGCACATAGGAATTGGGAAAGGGCCAATTGCAACATATAATTGGCACCAATTCCCCCATGGGATCATGATTTCGTTTACTTAATTAGGACTAGTCTTTATCTATTTTAGTTGTTCTTCCTTTGTTCCTATTTTAAGTTTATTAACAAATGGATTTTGTGGGAAATCCCTCATTGTTTCCTTGCATTTAGATCTAACACTAACAATGTTTGACGTCTTTGTGCTGTTGTAGGTTTAGGGGTTCACATTTTTTGGCGCTAAAAGGAGGGCATGAAGTCAAAAAATTAAATCACGTTTTCAAATTCTACGGTTTCTAATTTTTTTGTTGTAGACATAGGCAAACTAGCCCACACGGTACTATATTGTGCCGCTTTCAGTGTCATGGTGCAATATCTCACCGCATTCAGTTCTACGGCTCCATATTGACCCGTAATTACATCATCCAAACTAATCTGTGGAATTCCCACCTGTCAATTTTTTAAAATTTCTAACCCTACCGTGCAAGTCCTAACTCTACCACTTTCACTACTGTGGTTCTATTCTAAACCACATTCTCTCCAAACTCCATCGCGTCACTATTCCTGCCCATAATTTTAAATTTTTAAAGTAGGCCACCTCCAAACTGCACCATGGGACTTTGCCGCACCGCTTTTGCACTCTCTGTCTATGCAAAGTGCTTCCCAAAGTCACCCGTGCGGCACTATATAGTGCCGCCTATCTTCCAAACTTCATCGCTTCTCCAAACTTCATCGCAGGACGATAGTAAAATCTTAAATTAACATGTGCTTTTTAAGTTCAATTTTTTTTTAACCTTTTAATTTGATTTCCCATCTTTATTTCTCTCAGTTTTACTGTCATTTTGTAGGTTGGAGCAAAGGAAAGAATCATTATGACATTATGTTTACAAAACCAAAGTGTTCCTAAACACTAAAATTGTTCTTTAACACTCCTTGAGAAAATTTGTTAAAATATTTGGCCTTAGGAAAACTAGTTTTACTTTGGGCTTTAAAAAGAACAATTAAATTTATTTTATGATATCATGTTTATTATATGCAAAGTGTTTTTAAACACTTAAGTGTTCCTCAACACTTTTTAAGAAACTTGTTAGAATCTTTGATCTTAGGGCACTAAATTTTACTTTGGGCTTTAAAAAGAACAATCAAATTTTGTTTTCTAAAGTTTCCAAGGAGGCTAAAAAGAATTTTAGGCAAATACACTAGAGTTAGTTTGAAAGGTAATAATTCATCTTTTCAAAACTTTTCAAGAAACTTGTTAGAATCTTTGATCTTAGGGCACTAAATTTTACTTTGGGCTTTAAAAAGAACAATCAAATTTTGTTTTCTAAAGTTTCCAAGGAGGCTAAAAAGAATTTTAGGCAAATACACTAGAGTTGGTTTGAAAGGTAATAATTGAACAAGGCAACTTCACACTTCATTTGGTGCTTTTAAAAAGAATTCATCTTTGCTTTGGGGATTAAAATGAACAAGTTTCTTTTATGTTTTGTAAAATTTTTCACAAATTAACATCACTAAAATGCGTATGCACTTCTCTCGCGCTTTATAGCAATCTTGAGAATCAAAAGCATTTTGGTGATATTAACTTGTGAAACAGATTACCTCCACATTTCAATTTGGGCACTTAAAAATGAACAAAACATGTGAGTGTGAATAGACTTATTGCGAGTGTTCTCCTTTTGTTTTTAAACAAAAGTTGAATGAACGATGAATAATTTTTGTTTGCTATTGTTTATCTTAGAGCGCCTGCCTTGTGGGAAAAAGTAATCACCCAAGGGAATGACCCAACCGGGAACACGCTAAAGCCAAGCGACTTCCACCCAGGATATAAGTGTGGATATTGGAACAAAGGCCAATATCACGAGGATTACTATGATGAGATGGACAACAATGGACTCTTGCCGATGTTGGATAATCCCCCACAAACAGAATGCCCGAATTAGAACCCCTTGTTTAGATAAAGGCCAAAACCTTGTCTATCTTGTTGGTGCAAAAGGTTATGTCCTTTGAAGCCGCCCTACATTATACATGCGGTCTTGTTGTGGAAATGGAAAGTATGCCATGGGAGATTCATGGGTACTAATGCTTGGCTGACCCAAATATGTGAGTGTCGTGGAGGGGAGCTAGTGTGGTCAAGCATTTAGCCATTTGCACAAGATATGCACAGCTAGATTTATCGAAGTGGGAACCCAACAAGATATTGCCTCATCATCCTAGGAGTGTAAAAAGTGCTTGGAAAGAACACATTGCTTGATCTTGAAAACATTTAAAAAATGAACATACACAAAAACCTTGAAATTTCAAACACCTTGTGGGAAACAAATACCTATTGACGAACTTGGCCACTCTTGCTTTTCCTAGGAATCACATTCCTAGAGGTTTCTAAGTGCACAAGTTCTACCATCATTTGTTTTCAATAAGGATAAACATAAGGAGCTTTTGCCCTATTTTCCTCGATTTCCACACAAAGGACCTTGTGGGATGAGAAAGAAAATGGGACACTAGACATATAGTTTGGAACCTAAGCAAGCAAGTGTCTTGGATAAAAAGAACCTCATTTAACCAAGATAAAGAGACAAATTGAATTACACATGTGTTGTTTCCAATGATTTTCTGTAAGATTAAAATCCCAAAGCCAAATTTCAAGAAAGTGAGTCTAAAAATCCGTGAGCAATGCCTTGAGATGCTCCTTGAAGTAAGGGAGAGACTTGTATATAATTTCTACAAAAAATTCTCAAGGAACAATCCCGCATTGTATGCATTTTATTATCAACAAAATCTCAAACTTTTTCAAAGGTTTTCATTTCTCCCATAGGAAGTCTAGCATGTTCTTCAATACCGAGGTTTTGTAGAGAGAGTCGCATCTAGGTTAAGGTTCAAGATCAAAGTTGTCATTCCCATCCATTCCTCCATCAACCAAATCTCATTTCATCATCAAACCTTTTGAGAGCTCTAGAATTAATCATCACGCTAAACTTAGAGGGCTAAAACAACATCATCATATCTTGGCTTAACACACTTAGCCAACATAGTATCAACCATTGGAAAAAATTTCTTTGAGATAACACAAAGTCTATTAGTTCTCAAAACACATTGGCATAACACACTTTGTCAATTCATCCATTTGTGCAAGTTCCCCCTAGGATAACGCAACTTCCTAGGGAAAACAACTTCACAACAATCTTGTTTGACTTAACGCATCTAGACAAATTATCACGATCAATTAAATCAAAAGCCCTTGCAAGTTTAGCACATACCGTCAAAAGTTCTTCAAAAAGTTTTCACTCATCCCATCCATTTGATCCATCACCATTATAATCATCTTTGATCTTTTAGCTTCCCTAGTTCTTCTTTTTTGGACCTAAAGGATTAGGATCAAACAAAATCCCTATTTTTTTATGGTCCAAACAAGATCTCAACACAAGAAGGACATGGAGAATATCAGAGAAATATCGGCTTCTATGGACATGAGTCATTTAAACACCGAAGTAAACCTAGCAGGATCAAGCAATCCCCCAAGCAACTTTCCCTTATCATCACAAAATCCTCAAGAGGAGAGTCATCAAGAGGACAACACAAATGAAGACATGGGGATGACACAAACTGAAATCATGGAAATGGTTCAAAATCCAGAGAACCACAAAATTGTTAGTGCTATGTTCAAATACCTAAATACAGTAGCAAGAGGAGGGGTCATGCCCCCTCCCGACCTTAACACAAGCACTAGTATAGATACACCCACTCCAAATGCATCCCCATTGTCAAACATCAATCAAGAAGTACCTTGCACCACATCAATCATCGCACCAGCCTCCCCGAATGTGAACAAGGGAAGTGCCATGTTCCAAGAATTGCAAAAACATCGCCTTGTGGCTAATAAAGAAGCAATCATCACCTCCACACCAGCTATATCCATTCTGAAAAACCCATCTCACCCATATGTCTCGCTCACCTTTCATAACCATGTTGGCTCATCTTCATTCCATGCAACACCTGCTGGTCAATTAGACACACAAGTTTCTTTACCACTTGAAGAAGGAAACTTGTTTGAAGCAATTGATGTTGCAAACCCTTTCTTCCAAAGAAACATTCCACCTCTCCCTCCATTTCCATTTGCCACCACATCACCCCTTGCATTGGGCTTTCTTCCTATCAATGTCAATGGTTTCTTGGAACCTAGCAATCAAAACATCACGCCCAATTCCATCTTCTTGCCTACATCATCACAACAGCAAGTGGTAACCATACAAGCTGCCCCCATGATTAGTCCTCAAGTATCCCAAAGCATACCATCTCAAGGACCAATCATTTCAACCACCCCCCGCACAACCCAAATCCCAATCACCACCACAATCCCTCCATTTACCACAATGGTTGGCACAATTCCCATCCCACCACTGATCCCACCGAAAGCCAATATGACAAAATCATTCACCACGCTGATCCAAACACTCCAAAAAGCCAACCAATAGAGAGTACTCCAAGCACAAGCTCAAGTGCAAGCACAAGCTCAAGTGCAAGCACAAGCCCAAGCTCAAGCACAAGCGCAAGCTCAAGCACAAGCTCAAGCCCAAGCACAAGTGCAAGCTCAAACCCAAGCCCAAGTGCAAGCTCAAGCATAAGCTCAATTGCAAGCGATCCATCTGCAAACCTAACAACAAGCCTTGTTGGCCCAACAACAACTCGACCAACAACAAGCTTTGATGGCACAACAGCAGCTAGACCAACAACAAGCTTTACTAGCCCAACAACAGATTGACCAATAGCAAGCTTCATGGGAATAGTAGCAGATGGACCAACAACAAGCGTTGTTGGAACAACAAGCACAACAAGATCAACAACAAGCATTGTTGAAACAAATGCAGGCATACCACCAAGCCTTGAATGCACAACCAAGCTTGCAGCAAATGCCCACCAGTACTCTCCTCACCCATCAAACACCTTGAACACCTCATAACTCATTCATCCCACCCCCCGATCCAAGCAAGGATGTCGCAACACAAATCAAATTGCTCTCACAGTAGGTGTTGGACTTGCAAGCAAGAAAAACCACAAGGACACCAAGAAACTTGTGCCCTTATTCATTTGATCGAAGTCTCACCATGGTACTATTCCCAAAGGGATTTGAGATCCCCAAATTTGATAAATAGAATGGAACAAGCAACCCTAAAAACCATGTCAGGGAATTTTAGGTGCACTGCATGGAAGTCGCATATGATGACACGTATCTAATGCGACTTGTCCCTCGAAGATTGAGTGGTCCAGTTATGGAATGGTTTTCTCACCTACCCATAGGCATTAAAAAATTTGAGGAAATAGTGGAGGCTTTCCTTAAAAATTACGCTTCCAATATGGGTGCGGATGTCAGTTTGGAAGAACTATCTACACTCAAACAAGAAAAAGGAGAGTTATTCGCATCCTTCTTGCAAAGATGGTGATCCAAGGCCAATCAGAGCAAGTGGACTATGCTAGAAGAACAACAAGTTTGCACCATTATAGCCAATCTCGATAAAAACTTGGTGTTTTACTTGAAAATGCAGTGCATCACATCATACGATCAACTGATTCCAAAGGCGCTCAACATTGAAAGAACCCTTATGCCGTGAGAAGGCGCACCAGCATTCACTCCACCATAAGATAACCGCCCATGTAACAACGAAAATGATAAACCTCGAACATGGTCGAGGAACAAAAATATCACGAATGACGACATGGTCGACACCAAGGTAGTCATCAGTGCTCCTAAGCAAAATACCCAAAACCATCATCAACCACAAAATCATAATCACAACAATGTGCAGACTAATACGGTAGTAGCACAGTCACAACCTCCTTCCATTAGTCAAGTCAACAATGTGGGTAATCAAGGAGGACCACCTCCCTACAACAAGTTTCCCCCCAAGAGGAAGTTCACGGCCCTTGGTGAATCAATTGAGTTGGTAATGAAGAAGCTGGTCAAAGAAAATCTAATCAAGATCCCTAACTTCGAGCAATACACAAAGCCCATGACCAAACCACCATGGTACAATGAGAATCTCCTTTGTGACTTTCACAAAGTTAGAGGACACACCACCGCCAATTGCATGAGACTCAAGAATAGCATCCAAGACCTCATTGAGGACAAAGTCATCAACATCGAGCAGCCGGTTGGAAACCAAGACCTGAAAATCTACAAAAATCTGATGCCGAACCATAACCAGGGAAATAATAAGGGAAAACAAAAGTATGCTAGTGCAAATCTAGTATACGAGGAGATTGTGGGATATGTTGACGAAATGGTCACCGTTATAAAAATCAAGGGAGCCAACAATGACTATGGAGTCACCATACTAGGCGGAAAGGTTACCATTGTTGGGGCACTTGCTAAGACCCCCATTGACAATACAAAGGCCATCCCCTATGATTACAATGTTATTGACCAGTTGAAAAGAACACCCACCCAAATATCCATCATGGAATTACTGAAAATCTCTGCCACCCATAGACAGATCCTTGATGAAGAACTAGCTGTGTCTACCATTGCTGCCACCCTTGACACAGAGCAATTTCAGGCTATGGTGGGTAACATCATTACCCCAAACCTCATTACATTTTCGGATCAAGATTTCCCTCTGCAACCATCTCATAACTGCACACTCCACCTCCAAGTTCTCATCCATAAAAAGAAAGTCAAATGAGTCTTGGTAGATGGTGGTGCAGGTCTTAATATTTGTTTGCTAAAGCTTATAAAGAAATTGGGATTCACGGAGGATTCCATCAATAAGAACAAAAGCATCACAATAAGAGTTTATGATGACCAGGAAAGAGTCTTAGGGCACTATCAAGATCCCCATCCAAGTGGGGCCAACAACCATGGAAACCACCTATCAAGTCCTCGACCTTGACCTGCTGTACAACATCCTCCTGGGACGCTTATGGATACATGGAATGAAGGTAGTAGCCTCAACCTATCACTAGTGCATTAATTTCTCATATCAAAATGAGGAGGTCAATATACACGGGGATCCCAAACCTTTCGCCTATTGCAAAAACTTGGAAGCCAGGTTTTACAAGATCCCTCAAGTACCCAAAAATGATGAAGGACCATCCACTTCATACATAGACCCAGCTAATCTCGCCTCCACTTCTACGACAGATACACTCGCCATCCCCAACATATCCGAGATTAAGAACATGATACAAGACAATGGATGTGGTGATTATAGAATGAAGATAAATGATTTTGTTGTAGGAGAGTTACCACAATCTCCTAGGTCACATGGGCAACCACAACTGATTCAAACACCTATTCACACTAGAATGGAACCCTCTAGATTCCACCTTTGGGGGGATCTCAGTCAGGAGAATGTGGATGAGGAGGACATCACAAACAATCTGTACCAAGATGAAAGACCCACTCCCACCCTACCCATGGAGGAAACAAACAAAGGGTTACAAATGATGTTTGGCATGGGCTATAACAGGAATGAAAGCCTAGGAAGAAATAGTGATGGATGGTTAGAGCCCATCATTGTGGAAAGAAGAAGGTGAAACCTTAGCCTCAGTTATACTCCTCTGAGTATAACCATACATGGCAGAAGTACTCCTAGAAGAGCAGTCCGGTCCTCTCCTCAGGTAACAACAACCATTCCTAGACCACCCGTTTGCTTAGGGATCCCACTCAACAATTACACCTTTGACGTCACTGATGTCTGTACTAGTAGTGACGATGAGGATACCATATCAAGTCTCCCTAGGCTTTTCAAGGATTCCACTTTTCTCATGATTAGTGCCTCACCCACTGAGCCAATCCAACGAACCCACCAAATCTACTTAGTATACCCTCAACTCATCGATCATGCCCAATGGGGACCATTGATTCTAGACTCATTTGAAACCGATGAGGGTCTCTCGGAATTCATGGGACTAAGGGATACAGTTCCATGTGGAGATCACAAGGCTAGATTCAACATCACACTAAACACACAAGTATACTATGGGGAGACAATTGAGTCCTTTAGTTGCAAAAGAAAAATATCGAGAATAAGGTTAGAGTTATTGAGTGAAAACCACACGGTGGCGCTCTCTAACCATAAAAAAATAAAAATAAAGGACGCATCCGATGGTGAAAACCTCCCCGAGGTGCTAGAGGATGAAGGATTCAATCTTCCCCCTACTGCTCTACATCAGGAGAAGTCAACAGTAGTGGCAGAACAGTGCAACCCTGTCAACCTGGGAACAGAAATAGAGTCACAAATCACATTCTATGCCCAAACACTTCAAACAGAGGAACAAGAACTATTGGCAGCATTCCTAAAGGAGAGAAAGGTAAATTTTGCATGGACCTATGTAGACATGCTAGGTCTAGACCCTGAAGTAGTAGTTCATCACTTGGTCGTTTACCCCAGAGCAAAACCAGTCAGACAAAAGCTAAGGAAGATGCACCCGTAGATAGCCCTACTCGTAAAGATTGAGCTACAGAAACTTCTCGATGTTGGCTTCATACGCTTGATCGACTATCCAAAATGGGTATCAAATCTCGTATCGGTCTCAAAACCGAAAGGGGGCATCTACATCTGCACTGATTTTAGAGACCTAAACAAAGCATGTCCCAAGGATGACTTTCCACTACCCAACATTGACATGATAGTGGATATGACAACTAGACATGAGATGCTATCCCTAATGGATGGCTTCTCGGGGTATAATAAGATAATGATAGCAAAATAAGACCAACACAAGACAACATGCACATGTCCTTGGGGAACCTACTGTTGGAATGTAATGCCATTTGGGTTGAAGAATGCAGGAGCTACATACCAAAGAGCAATGACATTAATCTTCCATGACATGATCCACAAAATAGTTGAAAATTATGTGGATGACATACTGGCTAAATCAAAGAAGAGACATGACCATGTAGCAACTCTAAGTGCTATCTTTAACAGGCTCAAACAATATAAGGTTAGACTCAACCCAAAGAAGTGTGTCTTTGGGGTACAATTGGGAAAGCTGCTAGGATACATAGTTTCAATGAGAGGAATAGAGGTGGACCCTGCAAAGGTAAAAGAAATCCTTGAAATGGAAGCACCAAGAATGTTAAAACAACTAAGAGGATTGCAAGGTAGAGTCCAGTCCATCCGGAGATTCATAGCACAACTGGCAGATAAGCAGATTGCATATTCACACCTACTTCACAAGGGAGTAGCTTTTAGATGGGATGACAAATGCGAGCAAGCATTCAGTAAAATAAAAGAATATCTACTTACACCACCTATTTTGATGCCACCAATTATCGGGAAACCATTAATCTTATACATATCAGCAACGACAGCCGCCCTGGGGGCCCTTTTAGCCTAACATGATGAAAAGGGAACCGAGCGGGCTATCTACTACATCAGCAGAACAATGGTGGGACATGAGCTCAATTACACATCAATAGAAAAAGCTTGCCTAGCCCTGGTATTTGTAGCTTAGAAATTCAGACACTACATGGTAGCTCACCAAATCAAGTTGATTGCCAAGATAGACCCTCTAAAATACCTATTGTCAAAAGCAATGCTTACAGGTAGAATGGCTAAGTGGGTAATGATATTGAGTATGTGGAACAAACATCCATAAAAGGATAGGTCATTGCAGATCAGCTAGCAGAAGCTCCCATCTATGTAGATAACCCACTCATATCAGAATTCCCAGATGAGTCTCTTTTTAACCTTGGTGTAGTAGACCACTGGAAATTATACTTTGATGGCTCCCACACGCAACATGGATCAGGAGCTGGTGTGTTCTTCATCACACCGCAAGGAGGCTGCATACCTAGATCATACAAGTTGGTGTTCCCCTATACCAACAATATAGCAGAATACGAGGCCTTAACCATAGGCCTCAAGATTGTAGCACAATGGCGAATCATGGTGCTAAAAGTCTATGGGGACTCACAACTTATCATCAACCAAGTCAATGATGAATACCAAACCAAGGATGATAAGCTCATGCCATACAGAAAGGTGGTAGAAAGCCTAAAAGAATCATTCATTGACATCCCCTTCGAGTAGATACCAAGGACAAACAACAGAGCAATTGATGCAATGGTTACAATTGGATCCTTATTGGACATCCCTCGCAGCATCTCAAAACATGAATTCCTCATAGAGCAGCTTCTCATACCCACATTCAAGATACTAGAGTTAGAATATGCATGTGAACTCGTTGGTCCTAGTGATCTTTGGTATCATGATATATACACCTACCTAAAGTTAGAAATCCTCCCCACTGACATCACCCCAAACCTAAAACGCACGATTGTCAAAAGGTCTTCACAATTCGTCATCCTTGGAGAAACCCTCTTCCGAAGAAGTATCGATGGAACCTTGCTACATTGTTTAAAACCTAAGGAGGCTATGACTACTCTAACTGAGGTACACAATGCCATGTGCGGGTCACACTCTAGTGGTATGACCTTGGCTAAAAATTTGCTAAGAACTGGGTACTATTGGCCGACGATGGAGAAAGAGACACACAACTTTGTCAAAAAATGCCTGCAATGCCAACAGCATGGAGACCTTATTCATGCACCATCTCAAGAATTGCATCCCATTATTACACCTTGGCCCTTTTCGTAGTGGGGGCTCGATCTCATCGATAAAATTTTTCCCACCTCATCCTATGGCCACAAGTTCATCATCACCACCACCAAATATTTCACAAAGTGGGTTGAAGCAATTCCCATGACCTACATCACAGGGAAACAAATATCCAAATTCATCCTGAACTACCTCATTTGTCGATACGGTGTTCCCCAATCCATTATCTTTGATAATGGGACACCTTTCAAGAATCAGGATGTCTGCGATCTATGTGAAAAATTCAAAATCCAACATCGCTTTTCCAATCCATACTATCCACAAGGAAATGGCCAAGCAGAAGCTACGAATAAAACCATTTTGAAAATCCTCAAGAAAATAGTTAATGACTCTGGTTGTGGCATCTACAGCTAAATCTCACCTTATAGGCCTACTAGACCAGCATCCACATGCCAACAGGTGCCACCCCATTCTCCTTGGTCTACTGATCAGAAGCCATCCTCCCTATTGAGATCGAGCTCTCGTCACTGAGAATATCACTGCAAAACCTCATCACAGATGAGGAATACAGGGTCACAAGAATCAATGAGCTAGAATTACTAGATGAAAGGCGCATGGATGCCCTTAATCACCTACAAGTGTACTAGAGTCATCTAAAAAGGATTTAGAACAAGAAGATCAGACAATGCACTTTCCAAGTTGGTGACCTCGTGCTGAAAGAAAACCAAAAGAACATGCCAAATTTGGATACAAAGGGAAAGTGTGAGCCCAACTAGTTGGGACCCTTCATCATCACTACAAGTTACAAATCGGGGGCATATCAGTTATCAACACTGGAAGGTGAGCCCCTGCAAGATCCCATGAACAGTTCACACCTCAAAAAGTTTTATGCCTAAATCTTGCAAGGTGTAGAACCAAAAAATACAAAAACAATCAAAAAAAGTCTTGAAAAATGGTTACCTTGATGAAAACCTGGCAAACAGGCGTCTTGGTGACAACAAAAAAATCAAAAAGAGAAAAAATTTGTCCTCTAGTGAAAACCACTTCGATGGCGTTTTGGAAAAGTACCTTGGCAAAAATCTGGCAAACAGGCACCAAGTGTAAATAAAGCACCTTCCCCATCTACCAGGATCTGCATGACTCATTCCATCGCATCTCAAAACACCCATCCATACCATAGCCTATGTTGGTGTTTGTGCCATATTCCACCATGGAACTACTTGGAATTTCTAAGGTCAGTTTGTCCTGCCTTTACCAAAGTAGTCTATCACACCATGCTGGGGCATGTCCTCATGAATATCGGATCAGATTCGTGTATATTCTTGTGATCTTTTTCAAATCATTCAAAAATCCAAAAACATCCAAATCATCAAAAAATCCAAAAACATGTGAAAATCTCGGAAAAACTTTCAAAAATTTCATCATCAAGTCTTGTTAGTCTTTCACCTTGTCAAACTGCATCATCTCTGAGCTTGAATGTAGGCAGGGTTGATCTTTGATCATCCCCCGAGATAGTTAGGGTCAGTCCTTTAGGTGTCCATCACATTGGCAATTTGTTTGCCCATCTAGTCTACATCTTAGGTCAGTCTTTTAAGCAATAAAAATGGGGGCAATCTATTTTTCCATCCATCTTATCATCAAGTCAGTCCACCATCAGTCGAACTACGTGGTCTCTATGTATATAATGTAGGCAAGGCTAATCTATGGATCAGCTCCCAAGACCCCTAGGATAGGTCTTTAAGTTAGTCCGTTCATCTTAAATCTTGAAAATACCAAAAATATTTGTAAAACATCTCAAAAATTCCAAAAATAGCCTCAAAATATCTGAAAATCCAAAATGGTGCATCCATTTCATCTCACTTTCACCCTTTATTGTCATCACTCATAATAAAACAATCATCACTTTCACCCTTTGGTGAGTCAGTCAGAAGCAAGTCTAGCAAGTTCAAAAGTGAATGCCTAATCGTCAAAAGTTTGGGAGGTCTAAGTCAGTAAGCAAGTAAGTTGGTCACCTTGGAGTATCAATAGCTTATCACCCAATCGGTCCCATCAAAACCTTGATCACTACATGTCCTAGGATGAAGTTTTCCTGCAATGGACATAAGCATCAAATAACCCTCATAGTAGTTAGTCTTGGCTAGTGGTATGAAGAACATTAGCTTGTTTGTTTACTCTATTTTGGTCTCTTTTGACTTATCTTATTTTGTGCTAATTCCAAGGACCTCTCGAAGATGCCTAAACAAAATAGGTTTAGAGAGAAAGGAATGGTGGAATGATCGTTATCTTGTATTTGCTATGCTTGTAGGATACGCTTGTAAAATAACTTAGTTATGCATGTTTTGTTTGGTTTGTAGGAAGGATATTTTAGGTATCTTGTTGACCACATAGGAAAGCTTGCTTTTCTATGTTTTGGTTCGAGATATTTAGAATGTCTTAACTACATCCTGAATAAAGTATGTATGCTAAGTGTGAACAAGAATAATCCTATCTAATTTTCAATTCAAAATCCATCACACTAGGTACCACACCATCCTGGTCCTTTATACCTTGATGCATTGTACCTATGTGTGTTATCAAACGTAATGCAATTGACCCTTTGAAAATATCAAATCCTATATGAAAATGTAAATCATCATCATCATCATCCTCACTAACTCATTAATTCTATCTTTCTTCTACCTTCTTTCCACACTAACATGGTATTATAACAGTAATCAAAACATCGCCCAGACATACATCCTGCATCCACTAGATCGTCAGCATCAAAAGAGCATTGCATCATATCAATATCTTAAGTTATGAGGAATAATATATTCTAAGCATCTTAAGGACATCATTACATCATACATTATCATTTGCAACCATTACCATTACCATCATTGATATGAATTACATCATTAAAAAAATAGAAAATACAAAAAGAAATGCATTCATTACATACACTACATCACATAAAGCATAAAGATGGAAACATCTCATAACATCACATATTTGCATCCGCATATTAGACATGTACATCATAAAAGGGGTGAATCATCTCATATATATCATGAAAAATACTATTATAATACAAATCGGATCAGGTGTACATCAAGTACATAGTACAATAAGGCCAAAATACTACAGCCTATATATCAAAAATGAAGCAAAACTATCAAGTGATCAAAAAGGGGGTGGACCCTGCTGGCTGTTGCCCTCCCCATCTTGCCTCTCACCATGTGCCTCTATTGGTCGCCTCCTTGTCTGCTGTGAAAATTTTGGCACTCTGAGGTCGGATGGTACTACCTGATGATAATGATGCCGATAGTACTCGGTCTCTCTGATGGCATCCCTGTAATCTCAGATATCAACTGATCGGCCTCGGGATGTGGAAGCAACACTCTCCAACTGTCACCACTGGCCCACCTCCTGATCCCTCTCGGATTGTGCCTATTCTCTCTCTGCTGTCAATGTGGTAACCCGTTGTCGAGCCTCATCTAGCTTAGCTGTCAGAACCTGCACCTGTCCCTGTAACTGTTGAATCAGTATATCGTGGGCATTTGGCTAGACCACTGGCTGTCCTGTTGGCTATCCTGTCGGCTGTACTACTAGTGGTTATTATGCTGACACATGGGGCTGCCCATCCTGTTCTGGCACCTGGGGCTATCCATCCTACCCTACTGCATGCTACGCGGGATCCCTCAGAGGTGACTACTGAGGAGGTGGTACACCTCCCCGACCCCTGCCTGCTGATCTACCTCTCGACCTACGATAAGGAAGCACTGTCCCCAAAACTGTCAATCTCACTAGCGGCCTGAACCATACCCTATATGTGGGGGTCACCCCTGCATCTGATGGCCCCTGATCATATGCCTAGGGCCGAGCCACCAACTGCCTGAAAGAGGTCGTCGCCTCGTCTGCTGGAATGGGCTCTCCCCATGCTATCTCCTTTGTCATACGGGCAAAGATAGCTGTATACTGTGCATCAGGTACATCCTGCACCTCCTCGAACTATCTAACCACTCTATCTAGAAGATATCGCTCTATCAGCATATGCTCTCAACCCTGCATAAGTTTGTCCTAAGGGGAAATGAAAAGTTGCTCTGCATCATCCATCCATGGGCCCATACCCATATATGACCTCTAGATAAAAACTATCATCTCATCAAGATCCTGATGCCAGTGAGCTATGTCATCTATACCCATGTAGGTGAAGCGAATCCTTTCCTGACCATACCGCCACACCAAAGGGTCATCAATATCTAAAACAACTGGTGTAACAAACGAGCGAAGTATTGGAATCTTCTCGAAACCCCAAATGTGAAGAAGAGTCAAGCCAGCCCCAAGAGCTCGACCCTCCAGATAAGAAAACTCATGTAAGTCTTTGTATAAGGAGACCAGCAGCATTGTTCCCCAAACATAATGCACCTAGCGAGCATACATCTGTTGCCAAGCTAGTCCCCAACCTGGACTGAAGTATCGGTGTCGCCGTTCAGGAGCTACAAGGCTAGAAATAATGGCTGCCAGAATAAGGCTATAAGTAGGGGCTATACCCCGATATCTCTCCAGGTGTATCTGACCATCGCAGAGCATGAGCTCGCTCACACCCATAACACTGAAGCAAGCATCCCTCCCCTCCTCTAGATTGTAAATCACATGCTCTTCGTGAATGGGTAGTCACAGGATGAGCCAGACATCCTCGAGAGTAATGGTAGCCTCACCTGTGGGAAGATGAAAGGATGAAGTCTCACGGTGCCATCACTTGGCCAAGGCATGCATCATACCCATATGAGCTCACATAGGAGGGACATAGGCAACAAACCATAGTCCAAGCATCCCAAGCTGCTCCTAAAGAAATATGTGCATATCGAATAGACGCTCAAGTACCGGCCATCGGTGCTCCCTCGAATGAATAACATTGGGTGTCTCCTGCACAAGAAAAGTACCGCATCAACTCCCCAGAAAAATTATGGTGTCCATTGTCATCTTTCGCTTTTGAAACAGCAAAAGCGGGGTAGTTTGGAAGTCTCTAAATTGCACCACACGGTGGAGTTAGATAGGAAAAAATTTGCAAAGTGCACCACCTGACGGACTTAGATAGGTCCTGACCTACACGACATTGTTTGAGAAGGCGGCCAACTTAAGAAAGTGAAATTCCATAGTTCCTAAACTCCACTGCACGGTGTTCAATGCACACACGGCCCTATATAGGACCGCACAGGCCAATTTGGAGATCTTCCACGGCACAATATCGCACCGCACTGACTCGACCACATGAAAACCTTATTAAATGCACGAAAAATGAGAAAATAAAAAGTTAGATAGGGGTACATACCATGGGTCCTGTGGCGACTGGTTGCTGAAATACTCGTACTCACTCCAAAACGTGCAGGGGAAGCTCTCATTGTGCCATGGTGTCTAGAACTCAGAGCTCAAATGTTGATATCTTCAAAGGTAGGAGTGCAAATGTTTTGAAAATGACCCCTTGAGGTCTATTTAAGCTCAAAAATGAGGGTTCCTTTTGACCTAATTTGACTTTTCAGAGGGGGTTTTTTGTCCTGATCTCATTTTCACCAAACCAAAGGTCATTCTTCATCCCTTCTGGCATTTTAATGCTTTTTTCGGGCATTTCTAGCCTGTCGGACACCTTGTTATCTTTTTTCGCGAAATCATCCAAAAATTCAAAAAAATTCATCCGATCTCTCGAGGGGGCAATGTCTAGTAGTATCCTTCTGCTGGGGCAGCAGTGGGGCATCTGAAAATTTTCAAGAAAATCTGGACCTTCGATCACAGTAGTTTATTCTTTAAATCAATGTAACAAGTACATTGCTTCAAAGAGGGGCAAAATGTAGACATGGAAAATGTACAAGTTCATTTTGGCACACCTGATCCTGATTACTAACAACGTTTCCTCTTAAACCAAATTCTCAGCATTTCATCAGTGTCTATCCTTTAATTCAATACTTATTGGATTAAGTCTATCACCTCCTTTGATTAAATTAATCAATTTAATTTAATTAACCTTACATTGCTATTTAATTAAATAAATCATTTTATTTGATTAAAATCTCTAAATTCCTCTTATTAATTTTAATAAATTCAACATTATTTGATTTAATATAACTCTATCCTCTTTAGTTAAATAAATCAAAACATTTATTTAATTAAACATTTCCTCTCAACTCTTGACTTAAATCAATTCATAAATTTAAGTCTAAATTGTCACATCTCCTAATTATTCATTAAATTAATTAAGCTTTGATTAATTTAATCTTAATCTATGTCACATCCTCTATAGAATGCAACTTGCATAATAAATCAAATACTTTGATTTATTTATTCATCTATTTTCCCTCACAAAGCATCAAAAGAGAATATTCCCTAATTTGAATTCAAAAAGGCCAAGTGAACTTAGTCCTTCCAACAAGGCATTTAAGACCTCTTACATGTCCTTGACCTTGATCTAAGTGACATTAACTTCATTAACCTTCCCTCTTCAACAAGTCATCTCACAATTTCAAATTCAAATTTTTGCATTTATCATGGACATTGGCCAAAATGTGCTCATTCCTCATCCAACCACATGTGGAAAAGTGGAACAATGCCATTGAATTATCCTTTGTCCCACATTGCTTAAACCTTGCTTTCTCTTCCAAATTGAAAGTTATAAATTGGAGACTTCTCTCCTCATTTCTCATCCAAAATCATATGCAAAATTACTCTCTTCATATTGAGAGCCAATTTTGCCCATTTTAATCAACCAGTCATCACTTTTCAAGATTTGCAACAAGGTTATGCTCAAATCTCTTTGGATATTTAACCATTTCTCCATCAATACCATTTCTACTTAGGAATTATGAACGGTTAAATTGAAACACTTCATTGGCACCAATTTTCCCATAAGATCATCACGCTATTAGCTTAATTAGGATTTAGTTTAAATTTCAGTTTCTTACATTGTGTTCTTCTTTCCTAATTCAGTTTGAATAGATGGATTTTATGGGGAATCTGTCATAATTTTTTGCATACATATGATCTAAAAAATAATCTTTTTTTTTTCTCTTGTGCATTTACAGGTATCGGGGTTCATAGTACCTATGCTAAAAAAGAACATGCAAGTTCACTATGAGCTCAGGAAACCTGTGTTAGCCAAAAGAGTTAGAAAAGAGGTAGAAATATCTGGAGAAAGTATGGGCATACCCATTGAGAAAATAAGAGAAGCTACAAAGAAAACAAAATAATTTGAAGCAGCAAAGGAGGTAGAAAAAATTGAATCAGTTGGTTTGGAAGCACCATCTTCCCAAGCTAGATCAACTAGAAGTTACGCATCCCACTCTCCCCTACTAGCAAAATCAATCCCTATGAAAACTAAATCTGAGGGATCTGATTAATAAGGAAAGAGGAAGAAAGATAAGAGAAAAAGAGTCTATGTAGAATTTTCTGATGAAGGTGTTAAAGAAATCAAGAATCAAGGCACCAAGGCAGCAACTTTTATAAAAATAAAATCCTCTGGTGGAGATGATTAAGCAAAGAAGAAGTCAAAACCTAAAAATTAGGGTTTGTCAGTAGAGGAATTTGAAAATGATTTGGTTAAGGATGGAAATATCAAGCCACTCCATAGATGGTATGAGTCTTTTGGTGAATCTAATTAGAGAATTCTTGAAGAGGCAAAAATAAAACATTGGAATATTTTCAATAAAGTTTTGATTGAAATAATGCCAAATTTTCCTAAAATTTTAAATGATATTTTGGAGATGAGAAGAGTTAATTCTAGATAAGAAGAAGAGAAGATGAGATAAATAGTTCTTATTTAATTGTGTCCAATAGCTTCTATGAAATAAATAAAGTCAATTATGAATAAATCCAAGAAGGAATTCAAAAGCAAAAAAAAAGTGAATAAGTTGATGATTGGTTAAACCAAGGAAGTTGCAAAAGAAACATAACAAATTATGAGAATTTTTTTGTTAAATAGCAGAATTGGTGTTATCCCTGAAGGAAGTCATGATGTTTCATCTATTCCACAAAAATAAGAAGAAGAGAATCAAGATACAACTGGTGAGGATATGTGGATTCTTCCTAAAGAGGTCAATTCAAAGATGCCTATGGAAATTGAAGTTCTGGAAAATGTATTAGTTGAAAGATGAGATCCCTAAAGATAAGTTAGAAATGCAATTAATGAAATGATGGTTGAAGAGAAGAAGGTTGATGTTAAGGAAATTATAGCAAAAGCAAGAGACATTGTAGAGGCAATGATGAAATTATTGGTAGAACATAAAAAATATTTTGATCTTGAATTGATTCAAGGTTCGATTGACCTATCTACTTTGAGTCCAATTGAGAAGATGAAAGTAGCATCATTCTCCCAAGAAAAATCCAAAGAAGAACTGTTAAAGTCCCACATTGAGGATAGTGAACTTCTAAATCTTGCATCTAGAGTCTTGGAAAAGATAATGCCCACTCATGTGAAATATCGAATCAGATCCTCCTCTAGTCAATTAAAGAGGCTCATCAACTCAGTAAGTACTCACATTGAGTCACTTAAGAAATCAGCTATGATCAAAGTTTAAAAGGAATTTGATGCTAAAAGATTAAATAGGCTATAGGAAATGATTGCTAAGGATAAAAATTTGCTAGCCACCTATGTGGAAACTATGCAAAATTCTCTATCTGAAGGTGTGAAGATTTACAAGTCTTGTCTATCTTTACCAAAATTTATTAATGACAATGAAAAAAAGGTTAAGGATTTGGAAAAAAAATTAGCCACTGTTTCTGATGCCTTTGATCCTTTAATCAATAGTCTTGGAAAGTTTGAATGAGAAGTGATATCTATGTTTAACATAATAAAGAGCTTAAAATATGAAAATGACAAAAAAATTGCAAAAGTATGTGAACTTAGAGGTCTAATTGGCCCAAAGATAGAAATTATGTTAAGTGCATTGAAAGAAGCAGAAGATGCTAAAGAAGTGAGTGATCTAGAAAACCTAGAGTCTGCATAGACACAATCTTATTTGGTTTGTGGAAATATAACAATCCTAGAGAGTCTCAAAAGAGTTTTGGACATGGATTTGGCTCACCTGAAGAAATATTTTTCAGAAATTTCAAGTTTATGTAAGTTTATGAAGCTTGTTTTGTACATAAGCAACTTGTTCATAAAAATTTTGTTAAAAAAAAATTGGCATGTGGATTCCTGCCTTTCCCATTTCTGTCGAAGGGCAGGATAGAAGAGTGAAAAATGCATAATCATCTCAAGGGGAGAATTGTATTTTGGAGAAGAGTTTGGTTTTTGAAATTTTGGCAATGTAGTTAATGTTGGTACTGATTCGACACTCAGTCATTTTTCACTAAGTGTTTCCATCAATGCCAAAGGGGGAGATTGTTGGAAAGAGACACTATGAATATCATTTTTTGATGCCATTGATGATAAACCTAGTCAGTAATTGGGTATGTGCATCATCATTTGTTCCTACCATTAGTCAGATTGCAAAAATTGAAGGAAGGACAAAGCATCTGACAGTTTTGGGTTCATTGATTCACATACAAATTTTTAGTTAATATTTTGTTTTTCATATCTTAGTGAAGGTTTAACTATGTATATTCTTAGTTTAATCTGTAAATCTTAGTGCCTCGTATTGATCCATGTGCGAGTTAGAAGATTGCGTTAGCTAATTCTTTGTTTTATTGGTACTAGAGCCAACTTTGTGAATGTATCATATCATAGATGTATGGGAAGTAATTAGTTAATTATTTTGGTGTTTGTGCATCTTTCTTTGCATCCTATCCATGTTGTGGCTGACTATTGTGGATGCACATTATAATTTACTCATGATTTTAGCTAATAGATGTAAGTATTATTTTGTTTTATTGAAGCCAATGTATTGTAATTGAATTCTAAGTTGCAGATATATATAAGAGATCATTTGTATCATTTTGAAGTATATACAAAGTGTTTGTTGATGTGAATTAAGAGCTGATCAAAAGAGTGATAATGCAAAATTTCACTTGTGCATGAAGTATCTGTGTTGCAAGCATGAGCATAATAGAGCATAAGTGCAGAATCAGTTTGTAGGATAGAAGATTGAATATTGTGCCTAACCAGAACTGTAATCAAGCATATGTAGATCCTATTTCTCTCAATTCAAACTCTCAGATTGTTTTAATATGATTCTCTTTGTGAGAAAGTGATCCTTCCCTTTGAGAAGTGAGCTCTAGGCAATGTTCCTAAATGAAATTGCATTCCCCATATTGTAAACTTTATTTGAGTATACTCAGATCATATTGTGGGCTGGCCATCCACTGTGATTTTCCCCTAACAAGGTTTCCACATAAAAAATTCTCGTGTTATGGTGTTGTGATTGTTTTGTTCTTGTTCATGCACTTTGGTTGAATGTTGCATGTAATTTGAAGATAAAGATTAATAATGTGAAAATTTTCACAACACTCATTCACCCCCCCCCCCCTCTCAATGTAGCTTGTTTCCAACACTTTGGTCTCTCAAGAGATTTTGTTGGTACAGTGTAGCTTGGACTGTTTTGGCATTTTTGGATAAGAAATAGGACCTTGCTTAGCATATATCTACCCATCCCGATGTGTTGGAACTATTGATTTGGTTGTATGGTGAACATAATGAAAGTTACACCACCTTGCAACTTTACATTGGATGCATCTAAGGCTTTTTCCATCAAGTATAATATCGACACCATGGGAAAGTTCCAAGCCAAGATATCAAAAATTGAGAGAGGTTACTATAGAGGGGCCCTAAATGATCCCATAGCCTCAAACAAATTTTTTCTAAGAGACACTATTTTTAAGTAATGGCTCATCAAAGTTTTTTGTATTTTTTCACTATGGTCTCTTAAGATACTTCATAGGTACAATGTAGGTTCAACTATTTTGGCATGTTTAGGTGTGAAACATGACCCTTTCTAGCATTAAAACACCCATCCGGTCTATTGGAATTATCAGTTTGGTCAAATGACAAATAAAATGAAAGGTACACCATGTTGCCACTTTACACTACATGCATTTGATGCTTTTTCCATCAACTGAGAACTCGACACTAGGGGAAAACACCTCTGAGATATCAAAACCTAAGAGAGGGTATTCTAGAGGATCCCTATGTAATCTTATAGCCTTGGAAAAAAAATTCTAAGTGACACCGATTCTGAGTAATAGTTCATCAAAATTTCTGTCTCTTTGCACTTTAGTCTCTTAAGAGACTTCGTCAATGCAATGTAGCTCAAACTCTTTCAACATGTTTGGGTACAAAAAATTACCTTTTCTAGCATAAAACCACCCATCCAAACATGTTCAAACCATTAGTTTGGTCACATGATTAACCAAATGAAAGTTACAACACCTTGTAACTTTCCACTATATGCATTTGACACTTTTTCTATCAATTGAAAACCTAACACCATGGGAAAACACAAATGAGATATCACATACCAAAAGAGGTTATTATAGAGGGGCCCTAAGTGATATTTCAACTTAGACATAATGTTTCTAAGTGACACGGGTTCCAATTAATATCTCATCAACAAGTTGGTTAATCAAGCAAGCAAAAGAAACCTTCCAAACTCAAGAAACTCAAATTTCCATGTCTTATGTCTGAAAAATTAGAGAATCTTACACATTCTTCTAAATCAAGGACTTATAACATTACTACCTATTATATAAAATCTAAAACCAACTCCTAAGAACATAAACATGCCTCATTGTTGATTTCATAGGGTTCTTGGACATAGTACTAATGAATGTCATGCTTTACAAGAATATTTAAGAAGTTTGATATCATAAAAAATAATCCCTTAAATAATTCATCTTTCTCCTTCTATGTAATAGTTTTAGGGTCACAAAATCCTCACTATTACATATACATTTATTGCAAATCATTATCTTTATGAAAAGGATCTCATTTTCATCACCTACCTTAGCTCACCCTTGTCTTGTGCTTAGTGGGGACAAGGGATTAGATAGCCTTGTTCTAGTGTTTGCATTTTATGTTGTTCCCTTGGCTAGTTTTCTACCTTTTCTATATATTGATCAAGATTGGGATACAAAAAACTTGCTATAGGTTGACTCGCATGTGTCTTACTATTCCTTTGTATTACTTTCCTTTTCATGTTTCTTTATGTGATTTCATGTGCATAATGTGATCCCCCATGTTGTTTAATTTGATGTATCTCTCTCTCTTTGTGCATTCCTCTATATGTACCTACATTCTTCTCTATGTTATAAACATTTATCTTTCCATTTTGTCTTTTGTTTTCATTTTGGTGATGATGGAAGGCATGGAGACATTTAGGTCTCTTCCAGGTTGACCCAAAGTCTTTTTCTTTATTTTCACTCTCTATGTGTCATTCTTTCAGTTCTATGGGTATTTGGGGAATGATG
This sequence comes from Sequoiadendron giganteum, assembly GCA_007115665.2. Lineage (NCBI taxonomy): Eukaryota > Viridiplantae > Streptophyta > Pinopsida > Cupressales > Cupressaceae > Sequoiadendron > Sequoiadendron giganteum. The sequence goes on from CM021102.1 coordinate 815,414,515, forward strand.
AAATTTCTAAGCTCTATGAAAATATTTGTAGCGAAGATATATTGACCCTAAATCCATAGATCCCTTATGTATCTTTAGGGGCAACCCCTCCCTCATTTTTCATGATGTAGCTTTATTTTGGAAACATATGACTTGGCACAAGGTTTTATGAGGAAATCACTCATGTCCTATGAGTAAACATTGGTAATTTTAAAGCAATTGCTTACAAAAATGGTGTTAGAAACTAGATTAAAGTGGGGGAATACATCAGTAATATATTTTGACATTTTGCATCTTTCATGGTGTGATTTTCTTTTTTCTTGTGATGTGTCCTTTTCTTCATGGTGTCATTGGGTTTGATGTCCTCCAAGAATGTGATATTTCTTAGTGTACAACATTCTTGTAGTGGATTGATGCAAGGTGAGGAATCCCCTAAGTTGTAAAATATTACTCTTGATGTGTCCTCTCTTAGATAAATTAGGCACAATGATCCCTCAAAATAATATCTTACATGAATGAAGCAAAATCAATTTGAACAAAATCCCTTCGTACTAGAATTATTGTTCATAAGTGTTTGGCATAACACAAATTTCCAAACTTATGAAGCTTGAAACCCTAATTCAAGGCTACCTAGCATACAACACCTTTCTTTCCTATGGATCCTTTCCATGTGCATGGGTTCTTATCATAATACACCTTGTTAATCATGAAATAGGAATGTGAGTGGTGCTCGATCATAGTTATCGAAGGGATAGATTTAGTATGGTAAGTATAGTGAGAGCTGACACACATGCATGAATTTATCATTAATCCACCTTCTTGAAGGATAATCACCTAGTTCATGACTTGAGGTTCCACTACCTCAGAGTGAGCATGTGTGTCATTTGCAAACTAGACATCGAGTTCTACTTGCAAACATTCTTGGACAAACAACAAAGACATGTTCCACATCATGTTGGATAGTTGAGGCTTGATCATCCCCTTCTCTTGGAAAAAAAATTGAGACATGTTCCACATTGCATTAGACAGTTGAGGCTTGATCCAGCTCCCTTTCCTTCTTGGTCTTTGATGTTGTATGATTGTGTTTCTTTATAATTTATGCATAAATAATTTTCTTGAGTTTGACATAGGGTCATACTCTCACTAAATTGGGGGGAAAATGTACTGTCAAAAAGAGTATCCATCTTTCACACTTAATTTAAGAATAATTAATATTAAAATAAGCTTAATTATGCCTTGATTTAGTTTTGTAATGTGTTTTACACATTCACATTGAGTTTAGGACCCTTCTTAAGAAAATAGACTTAATGGTGCCTTATTTAGGGTGTTGTAAAGTGTATCTTTACACTTTCACACTAATCTAGGGCTTTATTAATTGAGGTTAATTTGAGCTTAGTTGGCCCCTTGAATTCAAATCCAAGCCTAATTAATTGTATATTTTGAAGGATAAAGATCAAATTTCATAAATGATATTAAACAACACTTAATTTTTGAAGGTGTGTTTGCTAGGTTAGTGACCTAGGACCCATTCACCACCTAAAAAATGGGTCCTCGCTAGGTCCTAGGACCCTATTTCTACATAAAATTTTACAATCCCCAAAGTGTGTCCTAGCTAAGCGAGCTAGGACCCATTTTCCACATGGCAAATGGGTCATCACTTAGACCTAGGATACCCCCTTGGGATATGTTTTTGGTTTTATTTTATTGATTTTAAATCCTAGATCTTATGTCGGCTTGTGTTATTTGAATATCAGGAGTTAAGAATAAGTTATGTATAAATACAAGGCTATTTCACATAGTTTCACCTAGAAGAATCTAGGAAAAATTTATGAGAAATTCCTAAGAGCAAGTTTATAAGATCAAGAGCATTATAGAGTATTCAAGAGAATTCAAGAAGGAATTCAAAGGAAAATTTGTTGAGGTTTATTGCAACAATCATGACATAAATCATGATGTTAGAGTTATGCATGTTGTTGAGCTAATGTAATGTTGTACCATTAGTGATCAAGTTCAAGTGTTCAAAGTAGTTATCTTATGTCAAGTTCAAGATCAATATCTATACTCATTGAAGCCATTTCATCTTATGTTTCAGATTTGAAATCCAAGGTTTCAACAAGGTTTGGTGAGTTATTACATATTGTTTTTCATTTATCATTCCTTTATGCATTATTCTATTTAAAGGTTTAAATACCAAAATGGGGTTTGACCAAGGTAAACCCCTATCCTCTAACAAAACAATATTTTTCTTCTCCTTTGATGTGTGATTGCACCTATTTTAGGTTGAAGATCTATTGGAAAGAAAAAGTTGTCAAAGTTGCAAATTTGTCACCTTTCTTGCAAGATCATGAAAATTGAGCTACCTAATTTATTTTGGGTTTGTGACAGTCTTCAACTAGGATCTGGGAGTGTAGACATTGAAGAACAAAACCCAAAAATTGATTTTCCAGAACCCTAGCCAAGACCTTTTTTCCACTAGGCGAATGAGTCCTTAGTGAGACCCGAAAAAGCATTTTTTACAATAGGTACACAACATTTGACCCTCTTAAAACCTACCTTTTTATTAGTATATTGGTTAGGGTTTATTTTTTATTATCATTTATGCATTATAGCCCTCATTATTCAATGAAACTAGGAAAAATAGAGCTACCTTGGTTCATCAACTCCATTTGGTTGGTGAACCACACCTTCTTTTTCTCCCTCTATTTTTCTTTGTTTTAGTTATAGTTGTTTATTATTGAAAAATTAAATGATTATTATTTTGTAGTTTATTTTCTATTTGTATTATTTCTATAGGGCATTTGAATGCCACAGTCTAAGCTTGTTGTTTTGGAAAATTTGGAGAGAGATCATTTGGAGGTGGTTTAAGTGATTATTTTGTTAAATATATCATTTTTTATAATATAATTTGTATATATTAATTTATTTACTTTTTATTGTAATAGTTGAAGCTTGATCGAGAAGTAAATAGGAGGAGTATCCCTCGAGTAAAAAGTAGACCAATTTCATATGCATCCCCATCCCCCCAACGAACAAAGGCCACCCATCTATTTTCTTCACCTAAAGGGAAATGAATTTTGATTGGGGTCCTCTTTTGTAGGCCTATATGGAATTCTTGTAAGCCTATATGACTATTTTGTATATATTTTGTACTTATATTGACATATATTGATATATGCCTATATTACTATTTGGTTAATACACCTCTTTTTATTGATGGTGTTCATATTTAAATTATAAATCCATGCTTCAATAGATATTTATAGATGGTTTAATTCAAATATTTAAAATCCAAGTGTTTTCCATGCACTCTTCTTTTGTATAATTGTAAATATATAATATGTTGGTATTTAATGAGTGAATATTGTGATGATCTAATCAAGATATAAGATTGGATTGTGGGCTATAATGTTCAAGCATCTGCCAATTTCTGCTTCTAGAATGTTTGTAGTGGCGCTCCCTTCTTCTAGTTATAAATAGGGATTGGTAGCATGGAGTCATAAAGTTAGAAAATTTTCTTCAAAAATATTTTTGAAGGATATAGATCTAATAAGGAGTATATATTTTTCTCAAAAGTAGAAGGTCTTTTACAAAATATTGTTATTCTCTCTGGCATGTTATATTTTAATTCAAACTATCATTGGATTGGCATCTGACCTTTATTTTTTAGTTCATAAATTATAGAAGTTTGATTTGTTTGGGAAAAATATTCAAAATTATGCATGTTATGGCCTTTATCAAGTTTCTTTTTATATTTCATTCGTGTTAAAAACATTGTGTCAAGTTTTCTTTGGTAGTTCATATAGCTAATTTTCATGTTATTAATCTTCTATGTTGAATACTAGCTTTCAAAAATTGGATTATGTCTATTGAACTTTTTCAATTTTTTGTAAAGAGCTTGTCATTTTCCATATTATGTTCTGAAGGAAGTAGGGTTCTATAAGTTTCCATATATTTCTATTAATCTTTAAAGTTTTCTTATATCTGATTAGACCTTAATGGGTGCTTCCCATAGGGAGATTGGAAAGAATGCATTATGCTTCCTCTAGCCTTTTTTTCTTGTTCTCTTCCCAATAATGAAGGGTTTGTGGCATTTTGTGTCTATCATATTAGTTATAAGAAATATTTAAGGTTTTAAATGTTGTAAGAGCTTTCATCCATCATAATTTTTATGATTTATTCAAATTTCTTTCTACCTTTTTCCCAAAACATAAAGAAGATTCAAATTTCTATAAAAATATTGAAGGTTATTCATTGAGGCACAAATTGGTCCCCACTCGCTGAATTTCCAATAAGGCTTTCAAAGAATTATAAGTTCTATTGGTCAATAATTATTTCTCTAGCACGCTTGATGGAACCAAAAATTTTTGAACATTTGATTAGAAGTTAGAAATATTTCTTAAATCAAACCAAGAAAAGAGGTTGGAAATTTCATCCCTAGAATCCAAAAAAGAGTATCTTCAAGAGGCAATTTCAAGTACTCCTAATTACCTACCTTGACACCTAGAAGAAGAAGAGTTACTAGTCATTTATCACCTGTAAGAAACAACTGAGTAAAAATTGTTAGCCTCCAATCCAGAGCCTTATCTACTCCACCGAGAGGTTGAACTTTCCAAATCAGAATACCTATATACCATATCTATATGAACTTGTTTACAATGGCTCATCTAGGTGTCACCGCCCCTAGAAATTTTGTAACCTAGGAAAATAGTAACCTACTACAACCAACTACACCATCAGATGTATGGCCCACCATACCCTCCAATTCTCTCAAGGTCATCCCAAATGTTTTTGGGGAGGATTTAAAGACTCCTTCTAAATATATCCACAATATATAAAAGGTATGTAGAGTACATTTAACATTGTAGAGGAAAATGTTTCTCTCAAGTTACTGGCCGAATCTTTCAAAGGAAAAGCCCAAGACTAGTACAATTATTTGGCTTTCGGTTCTATCCACTCTTAGGATCAACTTGTAGATAAGTTCCTTAAATTCTTCTCAAAAAAGGGAGATCACTCCTCTTTGCTACAATAATTAATCACCATCAAAAGGGCCCTACAAGAGGCCATGAGTGATTTAAACACCAATTTTCACAAAACATGGCATAAAATTCCCATGACTGCAAGGCCTCTAGCTGCTATGGCATTTTTATTTTATCTAAAATATTCCAATTCAGATATCATAGTCATAGTGTAGTATATGGGGGAGACATTTATCATGATGCATATGACCTAGTTATGTGTGTAGGAAATAGTCTGATCGATGTCGGGAAGCTTCCACCATGTTCACCGGTGCCCATGTTCATGAAAATCTCTAGCGGTCCCTAAGAAGAAGCAACTTTGAGTGCCTCCACTCCACAAGAAACCATGTTGACTATACTACCATCCATGAATGTATATCCTAATGTGCAACCAAGCACATCAGGATCCTCTTCATTGGTAACAAATATTAGTGATATGAAGAATCTCTTATGGTCCTTTATGAATGAGCTAGTCCTAATCCGATGACAACAAGAAACACCTTCAAATCCTCCCACATAGACCTATCAAGGAGGAAGGACATCTTATCAAAAAAATGCATTTCAAGGAGCCTCAAAAGGATGAATTCAACAACCAACACTCATAAACCAGTTAGTCTCAGTTACCATGCCACTTCAGATTGTCAAGAATAGTCCAAGCAAAGATTTTGTCATAGGCCAAAACAATTTGGTGAAAGATGAGAATGTGTGGTGATTCCTATTTAATGATAGTCATATGCCTCAAAATTTTCCAAGGGGAAATCTTAAGTAGAAGATAGTAGAGCAAAGGAGCCAGGGTGTGTTCTCAAACACGAACGAGTATCAGTCTCCCAAAATGGAGAATTATTTCTTTAGAGTGAAAACACACTGGCTGTCCTTAAAATAAGAACTAGACATCACACTAGATCAAATGCTCTTCTCTTGGATGGAAGAAGAAGATGCAGTGTTTGCAAATGATGCTCCAATGAATAGTACCCTAGAAGTACAGATAGAGTAAAACACAAGATCCAAAAGAAGGCTCATTGGAAAATACATGCAACAAGATCCATAACATTCACCACCATGTCAACCATAGCCACCTAAAAATATAGCCATGTAGGCCCAACTCACTCAACAGTCGCAAGCTTCGTTGTTTCTAGATAAGGAGATAGACAAAGAATTTGGCCCATGCACATCGGATCAATCTCTCCCAAAGATGAAAGAGATACCATCATTCAAACCCAAGGTCTCGCTAGTCAAAATTATCAACATAGTTGAACAGTTGAAGAAGGCACTTGCTAATGTATCTTTACAAAATTTTATATCAATTTTGGAACAAAAGATGTTGCTTCGAGAGGAATTAAAGAAAGAAGAACAAATACCACAGATGGATGTGATTCAATCATACAATCAAGATAGAGACAAGGATCCCACATTCGAACCCCACTTTCTGAGAGCCACAACATACATAAATGTCACAAACAATGGAAATGAGAAAGAGGTAAAATAACCAAGGCCCACACCTTTCTTTTTAACACTTATTTTTTGAAATAAGCTCTTACATAATAACATGATATTCAAGAGCTAGTACTACAGTCATGCCTAAACAAGTAGTTGATGCCCTTGATCTCAAGTATGAGCCTCTTGAGAAAGGGATCATGCAATTAGATGGGAAGTCGTTTCCAAATTTCTGTCACATCAAGGACCTATCTTTAACCCTCTTCTCATGTCCAAGCCAAATAGTCACACAAGAGGTATTTTTGATAGACATCCCCTAGTGTTTGGGATGTGTTATTCAAGAGAATTTACAACAGAGGTTGATGGATATTTAGCACTCGATTGGTACCATTTAATATTGCGGACCAAGCATAGGGAAAATATGAAAATTCTATCTAAATCCTTGCACCTAAAATGTATACCAGATAATGCAATCCTATGCTTTGAAGTAGCACATACCACCTTCTCATCAGAGACATATTGTGTATAAATGGTAGAGGATGAGGAGGACACGAGTGATCGGAACCCTAAAGAGGAGGTCCTCCTCAACCAATTTATTGAATCTAATCCATTTGGGAACTTCCATGCTACCAAATTGGGTACCTATGTGATCTTTGACGGTGACCAAATCTTCTTGAAATTAGTAAAAGAGTAGGGAGAGCCTAGTGAGTTGGGCAACAACAATCTATGGACATTGTATTTTGATGGTTCCAAATGCAAGGTTGGTTCAAGAGAAGGTGTTTGATTGGTATGCCTGAATAGATCAAAGAGCCTCAAATATTTCTAATTCTATTTCCCATGCTCAAATAATGATGATGAGTATGAGGCTCTTGTCCATGGTTTGATTCTTTCATTTAAACTTATGGGAATGAAGAGAGTACAAGCATTCAAAGATTCAAAATTGGTCATAAGCCAACTTTGTGGGTAGGTGGCTGCCACAAATATAAGAATGAAGTCTTATAGACATAGAGTATGGGATCTGATCGAGATTTTTGAAGCTTTTAATATATAGGTTATCTCACAATCCAAAAATAATGGTGTTGATTAGATGGATTCAATTGGTTCATAGTTTGAGTTGACTCTTGAATCAACAATGAGATAAAATTTAGTACTAATCAACATTCAACCATTAATTCTTGACAATGATTAGAACTGGTAGGTTTTTGAGGATGATTCAAATTGTCCCTTTTTTATAAAAATCAAGAAAACTTCTAATCAATCATAATTTGAAGCTCGAAGAGCTACAGAAGGGAAAGTGATCTAATTAAAAGACAATAAGCTCCCTGGAAGTTTGATTTCCCTAGAATTTGTTTTTAACTATGAGGATACAAGGAATAGCAAACAAATATTCACCGTTGATGAGAGAATATGAATATCTCGATTTCAAAAATGGAAAAAAAGTTAAAAGTCAAAAGAGACGTCCCACAGAATTGAATAAACAAAGACTAAAAGGGTTATTTTATTGAACAATAGGTGAAAGGGGATGCTTTATGCCCTAGGTCATAGACCACCACTCTTTTCCTGTTGTCATTCAACAATATCCTAGGATCCAAAATTGGATTGACTATCAACCCAAAGGTGAGTTAATTCACAACAACGAAGAACTAGGAGGGGTTCTTTTAGTGTTTGAAAGGCTCACCACCAAGAAAAATCTTGAAAAATATAGCTTAACATTCAACTCACAAAACCTAGCAATGCAAGTCAAATGATGGATGAAAATGATAGAATTAAGCAATAGTAAGTTAGGATGTGTGTACTTGGGAAGTCTAGAAATGTGATGAGGATTCTGAAAATGAAAAAATGTTGTCAAACTATGCTAGGGATGACTAAGATGCAATTATTGTTGTCTTAGTCTTGCTGCTATTTTTTGGAGGAAATGCATAATATTTAAATGTTGGAATAGAATTTGGATGAATCTCTGCAAAATAACCTTGAGAGGACTAATATTCCCTTGTTGATGCCTTAGTCCCATTTTGAATTTCTAAAATATTTGAATGTGATCTTGAGGCTCAATTTCTACACTTCCTTCTTCTCAGATCTTGGGTCATAAAACTGCCAGATCTATCCTATAGGTGACTTTCCATGAAGATGAAAACTTTGCAATGAAACTTTGCAACTTTGCAACTTTTCACTTCAAATGATCTCCAAGCTAAATCTACAAAAACAAAAACACAAGAGAGGAAAAACATGTTGATTGTTAGAAAATAGGGGTTTGCCTTGGTGAAACCCCTTGGTTGTAATTAAATCTTCAAATGAAATGAAATAATGGAGGGAAATGATGAATGAACAAAGTTTTATGTTGCAACTCACCAAACCCTTTTTATGAAATTTGTAAATTTGTATGAAGTGGCTAGCTTGAATTTAGATCTTGAATCAAATGAATTCTTGATAGATCTTGACTTGAATTTCTTGCTTGAATGAAAACCCTACATCACAAATGGTATCTCAAAACCACACAAGATGTGAGAATATATTTGAGATGATGCTTGAATCTTGATGATGGCTCCAAATTCTTGATGAATTTCTCTTGAATTCTCTTGTGAGCTCCAATTTTCTATAAGGATGAATAGTTGAATGCTTTGGATCAAAATGAGAGAAAGAAACTTGTATTATACTTATCCATACTTAATATCCTAAAATTACACCACAACAAGCCAACATATGAATTCACTAACTAAAGGAGGCTAAATATCACAAAGATTTGAAATTAAATCTTGAAAATAACTTGAGGGGTACTAAGATTCCCTAGGTGGTGTCTTAGTCTTGGGGCTTGAAACTCAAGGCACGAAATCCAAAAAGGGGCCCCTTTAAGGTGCCTTTGAAATCAAGGTCCCAAGCCCTTTAGGGGACAAAGACACCCTAGGTGGCATCTTAGTCATGAACCAATAATCAGGGACACATAGCTAGAATAATTAAACTATCATTTATTCTTTGATGTTTGTCAGAATTAGCCATACAAAGATGTAATTTATAAGGCTTGTGGATGCAAAATAGGACCAATTAAGACATAAATAAAGATTAAAAAAAAGCAAACTGAGCACAAAAAAGTGTGAAAATGAAGGGGTGTTCATTTTATTACACTACATTTAAACCTGACTTTAGTGAGAGGATAAACTTGGTTTAAACTCACACTAAAGTAGCCAACCACAAAATCAATAGGGGTTCAAATGTATGAATGCTAGTGCGATAGAATGATAATAAAAAAGAGGGTGGCCAAGCCCCTAGGATCAAGATCCTATGACAGACTAACATAAGCATAAAGGAACACACTTGTGGATGATATGTGAAGCCATAACCATATCTCAAGCATACACCATCAAAGATAGAAAAAGGAAAAAGAAAAATGCAATGAACCAAGCTTCAACTAGCTGTGCAATGTATTGTGGACTGGGTCTAGGATTTTTGTCAAAAAATATTTACAAGTGGAATGCGTTGTCCACTATGAAAATTAAATACATTCTCACAAGGTTTAGTGAGGCTATTTTTCAACTAGGCGAGCCCCAATAGGTCCATATCAGATTCATACCCCCATGACTATGATAAGAGAAAAAATAAAATGCACTCTCATAAGAGCTAGTGAGGCTAGTTGTTCACTAGGTGAGCCCTGAGGAACCATATCAAATTCATACCTCCATGAATTTAATAAGGTACAAAGAGAAATGCATGCTCACAAGGGCTAGTGAAGCTAGTTGTTCACTAAGTGAGTCCCAAGGAACCATATCAAAGCCATACCTCCATGAATTTAATAAGGCACAAAAACTCAACACAATAATAAATAGGGATGTTCAAAGGGATTTTTCTTAGTTCATGTGAGTTCTTAATATTGGGGGACATTGTTCATAATGTCTCCAAGAGAGAAACAAAAAAAGGATAAGAGATTCACGACTTATGAAATGTAGTGTGTCACATCACCACTAAGAGGAATGTAATATGCTAAGATAGATCAAGCTCTTAAAGGAAATTACTCCCAATGTCACCACAAAGAGAAAAAAACATCACATGAAGTAAAAAAAACCACATCAAAGAACATGAAATAAATGAAAATGAAATCATACCAAAATAATGCCAAGATTATACCAAAGTAATACCATAATAATGTCAATGTATGCCCCCACTTTAAATAATTTTCTAAACACCATGTTGTAAGAAATTACTTTAAAGTAGACAAACATGAAAAAGAAAACATAAAAGAGGGTTGCCCCCCAAAGAGACATAAGAGATATTTGGATTCAGGGTCAATATAGGTCTTTTCTACGATAATATTAGAGAGCTAGGAACTATAATCACTCTTCAAATACACATAGAACTAGAAGAATGACACAAAGAGAGAAAAAACAAAGTGAAAAACCTTTTGAGTCAACATGGAAGAGACATAGGGTGCCTCGACACCTTGCATCATCCCCAAAAGAAAAACACAAGAAAAAAATAAAAGGAAAAGGAAGATAGAAAATATTTTGGGTCAGCATGGAAGAGACATAGGGTGTCTCAATGCCTTGCACCATCCCCAAAAGGAAAATAAAAGACAAAAAATGAAAATGAAAGGTATAGACCAATGAAAAGGAAAGAGCTTATGACATAAATAAGTGTAATGATGGAAAAAGGGTATGCCTTTTCTTTGCTTGATTTGTGAATAATTAATGATAAATTGGAATTAATGTTTCCTTGATCTAGTGTTGTGAGGTGTTTAGCATATCCATATTAGGTCTTGGGCCCTTTCTAAGCTAAATTATCTTAACTCTACCTTAATTTAGTGTTATAAATTTTATTTATTTACACTTTCATATTAAATTTTGGAGGCTTGTAAACTAAAATGGACCTAGCTTAGTGTTGTAATGTGTTCTACATATTCACATTGGATTTAGGGCCCTTCTAAGCTATTTATAGACCCAATGTTTCCTTAATTTAATGTTGTAAAATGTATTTATTTACACTTTCACATTATATTTTTGGCCCTATTGCACTTATAACCTTAATATAAGCCCCTATGACCCTATATTATACATCCCAAGGCATATTTTAATAAAAAACCAAACAATATCAACAAATAAGCTTAACTTACACACTCCCTAGTACTTTATTAGTTAAAATAGGCCTTGTGGGACCCATTCGATACTTTGGGCGAATGAGTCCCATTTGGCCTATTTTTATGTTTTTGAGCAAGAAATTTGGGTTTTAAGTTCAAATTTCTTCTATGTCAACCTTGGGGATATTATAAATAGTCATTTGAGTGCATTTCCTATATAAAAATATTTAAAATCATTATCTCATTAATAATTCATGTTATCAAGTCAAGCACTCAAAATTTAAGCATTTCAAGACTTTATAAGATCATGAAGATAGCATTCAAGATCATTTCTAAGGCATTCAAGGGAAAAATGCTTAATCAATTTTTGTAGAAATTCAAGATCCATGATCATGTCAAGAATATCAAGCATCAATCATGTTAGTGAGCTAGTGTTGTGATATAGCATTGAAGATCCAAGATCAAGCATTGTTCTACACCTATTGTCAAGATCAAGATCTACATCCTTCATGGTCATTTCATGTTGAGTTGCCGATTTATAAGACATCATTCAAGATCTAGGTTCTTTAAAGAATTGAATATCATTGAAGATTAGGTTACAAGTTTTTTAGAGTTGTCTCACCATTTTCAAGGTCATAATCTTCATTAAAAGGTAATCTAGAACCTCAAAATTAGATTTTTGGATCCAAAAATCTAGAGAAGAAGATTGAGAAGACTAAGAGGTGTAGATCAAAACTTTGAAGTTATAGATAATCTAAACTAGACTCATTTTCCACAAGTGGAAAATGAGTCCCATTGTAGGTGTTTTTTAGAAATTTTTAGAGATTCATATACACTTTTGTCTAAAACCTGCTCCTATGCAAAAATATAGAATCGGGACTAATTCAACTAGTATGGCGAATGAGTCCCAGTAGGTCAAAAAGGTAGAATTTCCAGTATTTTAGAGCTCTTTCCAGTCATCTTTAGATTCCTAGGTGCATAAATTTCATTTCACAACTTGTTATTTTGTTCTACATGAATTTTTAAGTCATTTAATTCAATTTTTCATCATATTAGGGTTTTGCATTTTTGAACAACCAAAAACATATACTAACAAGGGAAATAGGATTCCCTTTACTAGGCTCCTAGGGTTTTTCACCTAAGGAGGACTTGGTTTGGGAATGACTCTTTCTCCTCTTTTTCGATATGTTCTTGGTGATTGAATTCAAAGGAAGGATGGGGTTGATTGATGAGGGTTGTGATGTGTGTGTAAAGTGTGGCTAAGTGTTGTAATAGAATGACACTAACTAGCTATGAAAAATGAATCAAATGTAAATTTAAACTACATTAAAATGTAAAGTAAATGACCTAAATACTTATAAATAGAAAGGAAACTAGAGATAATAGAAATTTTGCATTTGGGTATTGGAAGTTGCAGACGAGTAGTCACAAAATATTCTGGAATCTATTAAAAAACTTCACAAGGACACTTACACCAAGTTGGGCGACCTAGTCCTCTTCCCCAAAAAGCTTGTTAGAACAGGTTTCTTCCAAAAGGGTCTCTGAATCCACAAAAATCCCAAAAGGTAGCCTTAGAGGGACTACATCATGATTATTGGTGGCCTAGTCCACTTTTGAGCTTTTGAGAATATGGAAGTGGATGTTAGAGCCTTTGGTTTGCACTCCAGTTCTCAATAGGTGTCTGGTTCACATTCAGACAAAAGGGGTTTCCAAGCTTCAGACTAGGGCTTTTTTGATTGGAATGAAGTTTATGGGTTGAAAACACTTTTCTAAAACTTTTCTCCTTAACAAACCTACATTAAAAAAAAACCCACAAACACACATGCAAAGAGGATACAATGATTAGGGTTAGAGATTAGGGGTTTTCCTTAGTAAAACCCCATTTTGATAATCAACTCTAAATGAGAAATAAAGGAAGAAAAGATGATTGAATAATAAAGAAATGTAAACACTTACCAAATCCTTTGTTGAAGAGGCCTGCAACATGGAAGAGTAGGTCCAATGGAGGTTGCTTGTGAAACCCTAATGCTTGTTTGCTTGCTTTGGAGGACTTGGATGCTATAGTACTTGTCAAGAGGAGTGAAGGTGAAAATAGTCTTGTTAGAGGGAAAAATGAGGATGAAAACCCTTATTTGTAAAAGAAAAACCCTAATTTTCCTGAAAATGACTCATGATAGGCTGACCTTACGATTTTGGGGGAAAATTTCTGCAAGATTTATGTTTTAATTTTGAATTTTATGCCTAAAAGGACTAGGTCGCCCAAATTGGTGACCTAGTCCACTTGGGAAAATCCAAGTGTTGGCCGGGAATAAAATATTTATTAATGAGGTTTATTAGCCTTGCCTCCTAAAACACACTTTAATCGGGCCTAAAAGTACATTAAGGGGACAAATTAGCATAAGAAATGGGTTCAATTAGGGGTGATAAGCCTAGATAAGTGTGAAAATGCATTACAACACTTTACAACACTTTTTCATGTAAGGCTTAGGAAGGTGTAAGAAGGTGTTATTTAGGTGAATTATGTTGAAAGGGTCTTAGAAAAGTGGGAAAATGTGTTACAAAACTTCCCAACACCTTAGTAAAACACCATTAGGTTATTGATGAATTGTAAGCTTACAAGAATGAATTAAGGTAAACAAGGCCAAAATCTAGTGGAAAACGCTAAAATCATTGAAAAAGTTCCAAGGTATACACTTTTTGGCAACACATTTAGCCCCCACTTTAGTAAGAGTATGAACATTCTTCAAACTCGCACTAAAGTAGCTGAATTGTGTGTGTCGAGTGAGATCTAAATCACTCATGCTAGTAAGGTGAGATGACTCATGATCAAGAGGGATGATCAAGCTCCCAAGATCAAAATCTCATGGAAAACTAAAGATAAGTATAATGGATCACACAAGGAGTGATGTGAAAGCGTGAAGAGAGAGAAAAATTTGGATCAAGCTTCGACCATTTGTCCATCTAGTTGTGGATCAGATCTAGGATTTTTGTCTGAAAGAGAAATATGTACTCACTCTTGGCCTATGAGAGTTATGGTTTTTCGTTGAGTGAGAATGCCAAAATGTGGTGGGATACATACACAAATTTGGTATGCACTCACACACAAAAGGTGGCTATGGGGAAATTTGTGCCGCTAGTTGAACTTCCCACTCAATCATCCCAAAATTATACCTCCTCATAACTTGATAAGGAGCCACAAAGGACAAGGGTGTGGTTTATGAGACAAGAAAATACCTGGATGCTTAGAACCTATGAAGAAGGGAAAGATGGCACCACAGGCATGCTAGTTGTTTTATGCAAGGTGGCCACGTATGCAAGGTGAAAAATGAAAAATTCAAAGGGGATGTTCATAGGAGTTGTGTTTAGTTAATATGAGGTCTTTGCCTTCGGGAACATTGTGTGTAAAGTCTCCAAAAGAGGACCAATTGAAGCATATAAAACTCACAACTTAAGGGATGTAGTGTGTTGCATCATAGCACTAAGAGGAATGTAATATGCTAAGATGGGCCACTTTTATGAAGGAAATAACACCCAATGTCATCCATCAAGTGAGAGACTCATCATATGAAGTGTAGAGGCTGAACTAGGATCCAATGAAAGGAAAATGAAAAAAGAAATAGTCTGAGGGTATTCCCCCACTTTATAGGAATTTCTACACACTATTTTGTGAGCAATTACTTTAAATTAGAGAAAGGAAAAAAAGGAAACAAGGGAAAGGAAAGGGACATTAGAGCCTACTTGGAAAGCTCTATTCCAAATGATATGTTTCCAATCAAGGTTGTGTCATAGAAAGGATAGTATGTCACATGTGAGTTAACCTTAGAACATGTCATCCACGTCTCAAGCTTGATCTTGTATGTTTATGAGATGTTAACATCTAGTCAAAAAGGTGTAACGACAAGTGACATATGAGGAAAAGGCTAATGAACCCCTTTCCCCCACTTAGTGCAAGGAAAAGGTGATCTAAAAGGATGAAGACATGGATTAGGGAGAGTAATTAGGTTCCCCCACAAGAGGGAGAGCACCGAGCTCTAGGAGATGGTTGAAGGTTATTGTTTGAAGGAAAGGGAGAGGAGGGAAGTAACCCTAAATATTTATTGAAAGAAGATGATATGTTAGTTTGCATCATGTGTGTGAAGGAGATGGTTGCCGACATCATAAGAATCTTCCAAGTTAGATGAAGGGGTTGTGTTTTTTGGATAAGGATTGGTTGTTGCATAGAACCAAAAATCATTTTGAGTGTTATTTCTTGGCCCTCCATGAGGTATGGGAGAGGTATAGCCCCCAACACCACCATGTGGTAATGGTGTTTATGTGGATCCAAGTTGAGTATCGAAGGCATAGGGTGGTTTTGGTGTAGGTCTTGAGGTTTCACACTCTCCTTTAAAGGGATTCATAAGACCCCAATCATTATTAGAACTTGTATATGAGAATGAATAGTTTGTGTATGTCTCTTTGGACCAAGAGGGTAATATTTTGGAGTTTGAATTGGAAGGGGGTGTATAATTTGATAACCCCCAATGATCAAAAAAGATTTTTGTTGAAGGTGAAGGAGTAGTATCAACTTGTATAAGTTTTGATTTGGGAATGAAAGGATTAGAGGAGTTGGAAATGGTTCGATTAGTTGATGCATATCTTTGTGCATATGCATCAACAATGTATATCTTGTTATTTTATTCAAATTTCAATGTATGGTCAAGGGTAGATGTGACTCCTTTCATAGCATGAATCTAGGGTCTCCCTAGGATAAGATGGTATAGAAGGGGCCCTTGCATGATATGAATAAGAGTAGGAAACACTACAATTCTAACCTTAATAGGTAATGTGATAATCCCTAGTGGTTGCCTATTACCATTATTGAAGCCACGAATATGAACATCATTAGATTGAATGATATTTTGGTCTATGCCAAGTTTGTGAAGGAGATCCATGCTACAAATATTAATTTCGGATCCATTATCTATGAGAGTGTCACTGGTTGGAGTTTCATTAATGATCACCTTTATCATCAAGGGATCATTCTTCTATTGAATCTCAAGTGAGGGAAACTAATTTTTAGAGAATGTGATTTCGGATTGGGTTACTTGCATGGGACAAGAGGGGGGTTTGAGATTGTTGGATTTTATGTAAGATTAAATCTCCTCCTTTTGTATTTTTGTCATTTTCATGAAAGAGAAATTGGACTATAGGTGAGAGTTGAATAAGATTCCATACAGATATATCCGCATGAGTATTTTTAAGGTCCCCAACATGAGGGACTCTAATGTGAGAAAAGGGAAATGGTTGAGGAGTGGTGGTTGATCCCCTTGGTGTTTGAGTCACTAAGTTACACCTTAGTGGCTATGAAACATTGGTATGATGAGATTGCATCATGGATTTCAAGATAGCTCTGAGTTTTTTTATGGTATTCACTAATGGGAGGAGACTTAGGAGGCTCACTAATTAAAGGAGATTCCACTTGTGTGGTCATAATATCAAAAATATTGTCTTGATTTCCATGATGTGTTGGTGAAGGGGATTCTAATGTCACTTGATTATCTCCTCCTAGGGAAGTTTTTTTTAAAGGATAAGTGTCAAGGGTCACACATTCTTGCACCATGATATTCTCCCTAGGAGGAGAGTTGTTAGAAGAATGACAAACTGAATTTTCTTCACATTCAAAGGTTGTTTCTTTTAAAGGGACTCCATTGCAAGTAGGAGAATTACTAATGGTGTAAGTTTTGTGTTTAATAAGGGGTTCCATAGAAGGAGGGGGACAACTAAGAAACTATTGAATTTGATCAATTGTATCTTCTATTGATAAAGTATCATCTCCACACCTCAGAGAGATACTAGGAGAAGGAAAAATGTTATTTTCTTGATTCCCTATGGTAACGATGTCTTGTTTATTGAGAGGTAAGAGGAGAGAAACAACTAGGGTTATCAAAACTCTCATTACTTGGTTCTTCTAACACCAAAATATCTACATCACCAAGAGGAGAGAGATTAGGGGAAGAACTAATATGATTGTTCGAAACATCCAAGGTTGTATTCTCTATCACTAAAACTCTCTTAGAGGGAGGGGGAGGGGAAGGGTTATGAGAATATATAGATATATAATACACTAGCATTGTTTAACCAAAAATAAAAAGCATTTTTAACCATGTCATCTAGTGTTTCAGAAATATGAACAATGTAGATGCAAAAATATAGAACATGTATATCCAATGTATGCTAAGTTTGAAGAATGTAAACAATGAATATAGAAGAATTAAAATTAATTTTTAAAAAAATTATGCATAGTTTTATGAATGTAAATAGTGAATAAGAAGAAGTGAAAAGTAATTTAATGAATATTATGCACATTTTTAGAAATGTAATCATATTACAGATCTAACTATGAAGGTATATAAAAAATTAGCACCCTAAAATGACAATTTTGCACAAGAAGCCTAAAACCTATGTTCTCAAAACTTTCTAGACATATAGTATATGTTACTACGAGGTCTGGGAAGCACAAAAATGAGGTTTTAGAGGCTGTAATAGGTAGTTAAAAATCTGAATAGGGAGTAGGTCGCCCAAAACGGTGAACTAGTCCCAACAGGGATTTTATTTCAAGTTTTTTGAAGTTTTTGAGTGGTTTTTGATTTGTTTCAGATTGTATGATGTATTTTTAAGGTGAAAATGCAAAATTTTAGAACTTTTCAATGAAATTACATATGCACAAATGCAAGTTAACATGAACTTTTTACTAATGCAATATTTTGTAAACACAAAGATGCAAACAATGCAAATGCCTAATGCAATGCAAATTTTGTC
The DNA here is from genome assembly GCA_007115665.2 of Sequoiadendron giganteum. NCBI lineage: Eukaryota > Viridiplantae > Streptophyta > Pinopsida > Cupressales > Cupressaceae > Sequoiadendron > Sequoiadendron giganteum. The sequence goes on from CM021102.1 coordinate 815,432,803, forward strand.
CTAAGATGCAAAATCAGAAAGTTAAAAAGTGTAGGATAGTCGGGTTCACAAAAAAGAACCACAAAAAACATATACTAACAAGGGAAAGAGGATTCCCTTACTAGGCTCTTAAGGTTTTTCACCCTAAGAGCACTTGGTTTGGGAATGACACTTTTTCCTCTTTGCTGATTGCATTCAAAGGAAGGATGGATCTTATTGATGAGGGTTGTGATGTGTGTGTCTAAAGTGTGGCTAAGTTTTGTAATAGAATGAAACTAACTAACTATGAAACATGAATCAAATGAAAATATAAACTACATGCAAATATAAAGTAAATGACCTAAATACTTATAAAGATAAAGAAAATTGGAGATAAAAAAACTTGTGCACCTGGGTATTGGAAGTTGCAGATGAGGAGTCCTGAAATGTTATGTAATCTATCAAAAATATTCATACGAACACTTACGCCAAGTTGGGCGACCTAGTCCTCTTCCCTAGAAAACTTGTCAGAACAAGTTTCTTCTAAAAGGGTATCTGAATCCACAAAAATCCCCAAAAGGTAACCTTAGAGGGACTAGGTCACCATTGTTGGTGACCTAGTCCACTTTTGAGTTTTTGAGAATCTAGAAGTTGATTTTTGAGCCTTTGGTTTGCACTTTGGTTCCTGATAGGTCTCTGGTTCAGGTTTAGCTAAAAACGGACTGCAAGGGGTCTCCAAGCTTCAAACTAGGGCTTTGTTGACTTGAATGAAGTTGATGGGTCGAAAAAAAATTTCTAATACCTTTCTCCTTGACAAAACTACATACAAAAACACTTGCAAATACACATGCAAAGAGGAGACAGAGATTAGGGGTTTGCCTTAGTCAAACCCCTTTTGATAATCAAATCTAAATGAGAAAGAAAAGGAAGGAAAGATGATTGAATGAAAAATAAATGTAAACACTTACGAAAAATTTTGTTGAAGAGGTCTGCAACATGCAAGAGCAGCTCCAATGGAGGTTGCTTATGAAACCCTGATGCTTGTTTACTTGCTTTGGAAGACTTGGATGCTAGAGTGCTTGCCAAGAGGAGTGAAGGTGAAAAATGTCTTGTTAGAGGGAAAATTGAGGATGAACACCCTAATTTGTACAAGAAAAAACCTAATTCTCCCAAAAATAATTCATGATAGGCTGACTTTAGGGTTTTGGGGGAAAATTCCTACAAGATTTATGTTTTAATTTTGAATTTTAAGCCTAAAAGGACTAGTTCACCCAAAGTGGCGACCTAGTCAACTTGGGAAAATCCATGTGGTGCTCGAGAATAAAATAGTGATTAATGAGGTTTATTAGCCTTGCCTCCTAAAACACAGTTTTATCGAGCCTAAAATTACATTAAGGGGACAAATTAGCATTGTGTATGTTAGAATATGTAATCAAATTAAATCTAATCTAATACACTAATGAAACATTAGATTGAAGAAATCAAATTAAATAAAATAAATGCAAACTCTAAACCACAGTTTCTTCAAATTCATCCCATTGTCCTCTATCTCCAAGGATTCACTTCAAGATGCTTGCTCTCAGTTGTTTAAAACAACAGCTTGAGAGAATGAGATTATTAAAAATGCATATGCATCTAAAAGATTAAACTATTGAATTAGAAATGCTATGAATGCTAAGATGCGACTATAGTAACTACGCATGAAAATATGAGATTCGAGGTCCTTTTCAACTCATGAAAGGGTTGTATTTATAGATTTTTGAAGGTAGGAATTCGATTGGCCAAGATCGACGGTCGAGTTCAAACCTGTCGAAATGAACGGTGAGAGATTGAGAATTCAAAAAAGAGGTGAAATTCTGAGAGACAGAAAATGAAGAGACAATTAAAAGGTGTCTCTCATAATTAAATAAATAAATATTTAATTATGTGTGAGAGAAATATGAAAAGGCTTTAATTAAATATTGCAAATATTTAATTTTGTGAGAAGAATGGGAATTTGGAAAATGATTTAATTAAATATCAAAAGTATTTAATTAAATGTGGAGAGAAGAATATCAATTAAATTTGGAATTTAAACTTGTGATAATTAATGTAAATAAATTGTAAAATTTATTTAATTAATTTAGAGGAAGGTAGCATTAATTAAATAAAGTTTATTTATTTAATTAAATTAGAAGAATTCAAAAATGAACAATATAAATAAATAATTAAATTTATTTATATGTAGATGACTTAAGAACATTAATTAAATAATTCATATTTAATTAATTAACAGGTTCGATCGACTGTGACCATTTTTAGATGTGTACATTTTGCCCCTCTTTGAAGTGATGTGTTTTATGCATTGCTTCAAAGAAATTGCCCCTGATTTTGAACAATTACTGATGATGCTACATGCCCCCTCGAGAGATAAATTGCAAGATGAGAATGATTATGAGATTGATTTGGAAGATTTTCAGATGATTTCAAAGAAAAAATCGGCGATTTAACTCTTGAAATAGCTCTTAGCATAGTAATTAATGCCATTTTTACCCCTTTAAAAGATGAAAAAGGTGAGAAGTCACTTTCATTTGAATAGTAACCTTTGAATATTTTGGAGCTCTGAGAGAGATAAAAGCCATGTCGATTATGTACGAGTGCCACAGATTCAAGCGAGGTCACCGTCATCAGAGACTGTAGGATTTGATAAATGCAAATCCACAGCTCACCAAGAACACCTGCATGCAAAATACCTAATGCTGAATGGAGACCAAAGAGATAGAAGCAAGGGTTTGGAAAAACTCAGCGGAGTGAGAGCATAATTGTTATTTCCCAAAAAGAATGATTACAATAATTACAAAAGCGGCATATAAGGTGAGAAACCCTAAAGCCGAAGAAAGCTAGGTTTGTGCATTTAATAATTAATAAACATATTAATTATAATGCACCTACAAATGACAAGCTTAAGTAATAATATAAGGCAAATGAACTATTACTCTAACACCCCCCCTTAAGCGAAGCTCAGGAGGAAGCAAACCTAGCACAGCTAAGAAAGCAAGAAAAAAAAAATGGGTCCCGGCAACAAGGCCAGATCAGGTACCCAACTACAAAGAAATCTCTGTAAAACAGGGAAATAGAGAAAACCCAGTGGGAAAAAACTCTACCCCAAAAAGAGATACAACAACATGCTGAAAAAAACATGAAGGAAGGAAGGCCTCAACAAGACCCCCCAAGGACAACTTCCGTCACCCCAAGCATAGAACGCAACTGAAGATAGCGCGGAGATGCAAAAGGTTTGGTGAAGATGTCAGCAACCTGTGCGTCAGTGGGGATGTACTCCAAACAGAGAACACCATCCTGAATCTGCTGACGGATGAAATGCATATGAAGCTCAATGTGTTTAGTGCGCTGATGCTCCACCGGGTTGCGAGAAATGTGAATAGCACTCTGATTATTGCACCACAGAACAGTGGGACGATCAGGAGGAAACCCAAACTCAGTCATCAACTGCCGAAGCCACAAAATCTCCTGACTAGCATGCACTGCCGCTCTATACTCAGCCTCTGTAGATGAAAGTGCGCGAGCATTCTGCTTCTTGCACGACCATGTGATAGGACCAGAGCCAAGGCAAAAAATAAAGCCAGAAGTAGACTTCCGATCATCAACATCACCAGCCCAATCTGAGTCAGTGTAGCCAACAATGTGAGGAGCCCCTGATGTGTAATGAATGCCATACATAAGTGTGCCCTGAATGTATCTCAAAATGCGCTTGGCAGCTTGCCAATGACTCTCATGAGGCTCGTGTGAGAACCGAGAGACTAGACCAACTGCAAAGGAGAGATCAGGACGAGTGTGTGTCAGGTACAACAAACTGCCAACCAACTGCCGATACAATGTAGGATCCACTAAAGGTGAAGTGCAAGAGGTAGACAAAGTAACACCCGACTGAAAAGGTGTGGGAGCAGGCTTGCAATCAAGCATATCAAAGCGCTGAAGCATGTCAAGAGCATACTTCTGCTGGTAAACAAAGATCCCAGCAGGGGACTGCACAATCTGCAGACCCAGAAAGAAGTGTAATAGACCCAGGTCTGTCATCTCAAACTGCTCCATCAATGCACGCTGAACATCCTGAATCATAGAAGATGAGCTACCTGTGATGAGAAGATCATCAACATATAGCACAAGGATCAAAACCTCATCCTCAAGATGCTGAATGTAGACTGTAGGATCGGAATGACAGCGTGTGAATCCTGTAGAAAGCAGAAAGGAGTCCATCTTCTCATACCAAGCCCGAGGGGCCTGTTTGAGACCATACAAAGAACGCCGAAGTCTGCAAACCAAGGAGGAATCCTGCACAAATCCCTGAGGCTGCTCCATGTAAATCTCCTCACTAAGATCACCGTGCAAGAAAGCACTCTTCACATCCATCTGATAAATGGGCCATCCCTGAGAAGCCGCGAGGGATAAGACAAGGTGAATAGAGTTCATCTTGGCGACAGGGGCAAATGTCTCAGTGTAATCAATACCCTCAACCTGTGAAAAACCCTTCGCAACAAGACGTGCCTTGTACTTATCAATAGAACCATCAGCAGCAAACTTAGTACGATACAACCACTTGCATCGCACTAACTTTCTTCCCTTAGGAAGAGAACAAAGATCCCAAGTATGATTCTTCATCAAAAAAGAATACTCCTCCTCCATAGCACTGTCCCACTCAGTATGTCCTGTCGCTGCCCCAAATGTCTAAGGATCACCACAAATAGCATGACTCAGAAGACTAGAACCCGCAATATGAGACCGGGTGCGACGGGAAGTGGAAGGGTCACCAGCCAGAGATCCTGCAGCATCAACTGTAACACGAGTCCATCTAGGCATCTGTGGAGGAACCTGTGGTGGAGGTAAATGGGGATCACTAAGATCATCATCCTCATCGTCCTGAAACAAAGTGGGAAGAGAGGAGGGAGTAGTGGTAAGTGAAGTAGACTCTGGAAGCGGGGTATCTACTGTAGGAAGGCGCTCATCAAACTGGACATCCCATCAAAACAGGACCTCTCTGGAATCAGGGTCAAACAACTTGTATGCCTTAACATCCTCACAGTAGCCAACAAAAATGAGGTGTCGGCTCTTCCGCTCCATTGCTCTCCTCTGAGCGTCAGGCACAAATGCCCATGCTTCACTACCAAAAACTTGGAATGAAGATATATCAGGCTTGACATGAGACCAAGCCTCCTCAGGAGTCATATGTCGAACTGCCTTGTGAGGCATCCGATTCTGAATATAGTTGGCACAATTGACTGCCTCTGCCCAAAAAGACGAATCCATGGACCTGGACTGTATCATACAATTAGCCATCTCCCGAAGTGTTCTATTCTTTCTCTCTGCCACACCATTCTGCTGAGGGGTGTAGGGCACTGAAAACTGATGTTGAAGACCATGTTCAGAGCAAAAGTCCCTGAAAGTTTGGTTCACATACTCCCCCCCATTATCTGTGCGTATTCGGCGAATAGAAAGACCAGATTGCTTCTCCACAAATGTCTTAAAGACTCGAAATGAGTCAAAGACATCAGACTTGTACTTTAAAAAGTACACCCATGTGCGCTTGGAGAAGTCATCAATGAAAGTAAGCACATATCTAGCACCGGAAAAAGAAGGAGTAGGAAATGACATGAGGTCACTATGAATCAACTCCAATGGTGCCAAAGCATGAGTAGCTCTTCCCTGAGGGAAAGGATCCCTATGTTGTTTGCCAAGAACACAACCCTGACAAACCCCATCAGTGCAAGTAATGTGTGGAAGCCCAAGAACAAGTTCCTGTGTGCTCATCTGCTGAAGATATCTTTAATTGACATGGCCCAAACGCTCATGCCAAAGTCTGCTCACTGAATCTGCATGTGCTATAAGACAGGAACCCATGCCAGCAGAAGACTCAAATCCATCAAATCTATATAGTCGGGATGCAGTGTCAACACTCCCAGTAGCCACAATCATATCAGAATCATGTAATTCCCGAATAACCACATCATGTGGTGAGAACTCAACTGTCTTACCAGAGCCAGAGTGACAAATCTGATAGATAGACAGTAGGTTCGTCGAAATGTCAGGGACAAAGAGAACATCCTGAAGAGAACCCCCATCCAATGCAATAGAACCAGAACCCAAAACAGAAAGATGAGATGAGTTCCCAATAGCAATCTGTGAAGTAGCACAAGGAGCAAGTGAGGTGACCAATTGCTGAGTGTGAGTCATGTGCTGAGAGGCACCGGAATCAAGAATCCAGGTGGGCCCAGAAGTCATAGCTCGTGCAGTAAGAGCATGACCTTTCCCTGTAGGGGAGGATGTGGATTGAGGAGATGAAATGTGATGCTCCTGCATGGCTTCCTCTAAAGCCTCCAAACGTTTCCAACACCGAGAAACGGGATGTCCTTCCTTTCCACAAAAGCTACAGGTCTCAACTGATTTCTTCTTAGTCTTGGAGGTAGACTCAGTAGACTTCGAAGAAGATTTACCCTTGGAAGGGTTAGCTGGAGGTTTTGAATCAGTTTTTTGTGCAGGTTTGGAGGAAGACTCATTGCCTGCGGAATCTTTCTTCGGTTTGCTTTTCTGTTTTGGTTTCCCCTGTGAAGACTGAGCAACCAATGCTTGGCTAGAAGAGCCAGAAGCATCCATCTGTTGGATCTTTGCCTGTTCCCGTGTCAACCGATCACAGAATGTCTCAAAAGAAGGCATGGTGTGTCTAGCACCCAAAGCATCCATGGTGGAGTAGAAAGTGGAAGAGAAGATCTGATACTGTCCTCGCAAGTTTGAGAGTATCAAGAAGATAGACTCGTCATCTGTCTTGGTTTTCCCACATCCCTGCAAAACTGAGCGTAGAGACTTGAACTTCATCAAGAAGTCCTCAATGGTGGGAAAGCCGGTAGGTGTCAAAGTAGTCAGCTCTGCATCAAGCTGTAGTGCCCAAAATTCATTGACAGTGCCAAACAAATCTGAAAACTTGCCCCAAATGGCCCTAGGAGTGGTCAAACCATCCAAGTGAAAGAGGAGACTGTCGGAAATGTTCAGTGCAATCAAGCCCATGGCTTCATCCATTTTATTCCTGTGCTGAAGAATCTCAAAAGGACGCTGTAGGACAGGTTGATGTTCATCTAGGCATGACCATAAGCCACGTGACATGAGTAGCCTGGTCATGTGTGCTTTCCAGGTGTGGTAATTGTGCGGTGTTAGTCGGGCCATAGAGGGGTCCGACATTGAGAGAAGAGAAAGACAGAAGTAGAAGGGTCGTTTTCTGAAAGTAAATGACAGAAAGCAAAACTACCCCCCCATAATGTATGATTCTAACCCTCGTACAACAATAAACAAATACTGGAAGTATAAAAAATGAGGAAAAAACCTGAACGCCAGATGTAGTGAGAGAGGAAAACGAAGCCTCTACTTTGACGCCAAAAAATAGTGCTCAAACAGCCAAATCAGCAAACAAAACCAGCATGATCACATCCGGCTCGGAAACACCTTTCCGACGATATTTTGTTTTTCGAAAACGGACACCGTATGCCCAAGATACGGCCAAAAAACCACAGGTACCCCCTAAAATTGAGCTCTCTGGAAAAAACCAGTCAAGGGAAATAATTTGACGGCCGTATGGCCGTCACTGGACATCGGCGGTGGCCAGTGGGCGGCGACACCGATAGAGGTGGCGATCGAGCGGAGTGGCAGTGGCGGCCGAGCGGCTGGGCGGCGGTGGCGGGCCCCGGTGGCAGCTCGGTGGCCGCAGGGTGGCGCGTAGGCCAGCGGCGGCACGGGCTGGCAGCACCCAAAATTTAGAGAAAAAATGATTTTTTTAATAATTTTTGAGCCCGTACGGCCCTGGTAGGCCAAAAATTTTTGCCTGTGGTCACTGTGGCCAAAATAGTCAAAGTTTATATGAATTTTGACTCTCCCGGACCTTCTGAACGCAATGGTGGAGTCCGTTTTTGCTCAAACGGCTCCAGAAAATAGTGCCTCCTTCAAAGTGACAGAAAAACCCCAGAGAAGCTGTGGCTGTCGTCTTCGAATCTTGGCCTCAAACACCTTCAAACCAGGCAGCGACAGGGTGGCTCTGATACCATGTAGGATTTGATAAATGCAAATCCACAGCTCGCCAAGAACACCTGCATGCAAAATACCTAATGCTGAATGGAGACCAAAGAGACAGAAGCAAGGGTTTGGAAAAACTCAGCGGAGTGAGAGCATAATTGTTATTTCCCAAAAAGAATGATTACAATAATTACAAAAGCGGCATATAAGGTGAGAAACCCTAAAGCCGAAGAAAGCTAGGTTTGTGCATTTAATAATTAATAAACATATTAATTATAATGCACCTACAAATGACAAGCTTAAGTAAATAGAATAATAGTTAGCATTAATAATTAAACCAAAGTGATTTAATTATAACGGCAAATGAACTATTACTCTAATAGAGACTACCTACGTATGGACCTCTGGTAAGTCGATCCAAACCTCTCTGTAATTTTTTTAATGAATTTTGGATACTTTTTCGAATTTTTTAAATTTTGTTTTAGCACATATGATAGGTATTTTAGCGCATACAGTAGATAGTTTAGCGCATCCAAAATGGCCCATAGGGGTAAAACAGTCATGCATAGATGCCAATTAGTTGCGTATAGGTGATTTAGTGCATAGGATAGATCAAATAGCGAATCCATGAAACCTACCTGTGGAAGATGATAGATTAGCGCATAGATGAACTGTTATAACAAATATGTGTGATGAAATAGCGCATTCATGAAATCGTGCATCCATAGACTATTTTAGCACATGCATGGAGTAAAGTTGCGCATCCATGGCTTTAGCGCATTGATTGACTAGTTTAGCACATCCATGAATTTTTGCTGATTTTCAATGTTTGAAGAAAAATTGATGCATGCTTGATGATTGTTGTTAGACTAGACAACAGATTTGATAAATTTGTTTTTGTGCTTGAAGAAAAAATAGGTTTGATAAATTTTTCCTTCATGCGATATGAAAAACAAAATAGAAATGATAGATTTGCTTTCCTGATTGAAAGTCAAATAGATTGAGTCACGATGACTTTTAAATTTGTTTCCATGCGATATGAAACACAAATAGTATTGATAGATTTTCTTTCCTAATTGAAAGTCAAATTAAGTCATGATGACTGTTAAATTTGTTTCCATGCAATATGAAAAAAAAATTGATGTGAACTTGAACTTGCTTGATGTACTGAGTGATTGATGATATCCATTGCTGATTGATTTTGCATGCTTGCTTGATGATTTTGTAAAGGAGGAATTTAGCCTCGTCTAGATTAGAGAGAGATTTCCATAGACATGGGAGATGATTCCCCGACTATCCCATGATGATTTGGAAGTGATAGACCAGTGTAGCCTGAGAGCATTTTTGAGTATCCTGTAGTATCGGGTCAATAGGGCACTATTGACTACCTTAGTAGAGCGGTGGCACAGTGAGCACAACACCTTCCATTTGCCGACAGGAGAGATCATGGTGACCCCAAAGCATGTTTAGAGGATTCTAGGTATTCCTATGGTTGGAGAGCTTGTGATTTATGATAACAAGGAGATTAGGGATATAGATTCTTTGAGACGGGTCTTCAAGGATACTCATGTCTGCGGATGTGAGCTTCCTTGGAAGGAGAGGATGAAGAGATATGCCCCACTACCTTCAGTTTTAACAGGGATGATTGGTGGTTTCCTTTGTCCTGATTGGAGGTAAAAGAGACTATTAGTTGGGTGGGGTAGGTCAAAGAGACTAAATCGCAGCTTCTTCAAATATGTGTACATTAGAATAGGTAAATCAAATTAAATCTAAACTAATACACCAATGAAATATTAGATTGAAGAAATCAAATTAAAGAAAATAAATGCAAACTCTAAATCACAGCTTCTTCAAATTCATCCCATTGTCCTCTATCTGCAAGGATTCATTTCAATATGCTTTCTCTCAGTTTGTTTAAAACAGCAGCTTGTAGAATGGCAACTTGAGAGAATGAGATTAATAAGAATGCATATGCATCTAAAATATTAAGATATTGAATTGAAATGCTATAAATGCTATGATGCGACTATAGTAACTATGCATGAAAATATGAGATTCAAGGTCCTTTTCCATTCATAAGAGGGCTATATTTATAGATTTTTGAAGGTAGGAATTCGATTGGCCAAGATCGACGATTGAGTTCAAACCTGTTAAAATGAATGGTGAGAGATCGAGAATTTGAAAAAAAGATGGAATTCTGAGAGACAGATGGAGAATGAAGAGACAAATTGAAAGGTGTCTCTCATAATTAAATAAATAAATATTTAATTATGTGTGAGAAAAATGAAAAAGATTTTAACTAAATATTGCAAATATTTAATTATTTGAGAACAAAAAAAAACTTTTAATTAAATTTAAAAAATATTTAATTTTGTGGGAAGAGTGAGAAATTTGGAAATGTGTTTTAATTAAATATCGAAAATATTTAATTAAATGTGGAGAGAAGAATATCATTTAAATTTAGAATTTAAACTTGTGATAATTAATGTAAATAAATTATAAAATCTATTTAATTAATTAAGAGGAAGGTAGCATTAATTAAATAAACTTTATTTATTTAATTAAATCAGAAGAATTGGAAAATGAACAATAGAAATAAATAATTAAATTTATTTATATGTATATGACTTAAGAACATTAATTAAATCATTCATATTTAATTAATTAACAAGTTCGATTAACCGTGACCATTTTTAGATGTGTACATTTTTGCCCCTCTTTGAAGTGATGTGTTTCACGCATTGCTTCAAAGAATTTGCCCTTAATCTTGAAAAATTACTAATGATGCTATATGCCCCCTCGGGTGATGAATCAGATAAATATGATTTTTGGAAATTTTTACTGATTTTCTATCTGATTCATTGACCGATAAAGATGATTTGATGAAAACCCCTATTGAAAGAGTGATATGAAGATGAAGAACTTTGATTTTGCCCCGATTGATGATGTGTTTTGATTGATAAATTTGCTTCCATGCAATATGAAAAAAAAATAGTAGTTTTAATTGATAAATTTTCTTCCATGCGATATGAAAAACAAATAGTATTTATAGATTTTCTTTCCTGATTGAAAGTCAAATAGATTGAGTTATGATGACTATTAAATATGTTTCCATGCTATATGAAAAACAAATAGTATTGATAGATTTTCTTTCCTGATTGAAAGTCAAATAGATTGAGTCACAATGACTGTTAGATTTGTTTCCATGCGATATGAAAAACAAATAGTATTGATAGATTTGCTTTCTTGATTGAAAGTCAAATAGATTGAGTCATGATGACTGTTAAATTTGTTTCCATGCGATATGAAAAACAAATTGCATTGATAGATTTGATTTCCTAATTGAAAGTCAAATAGATTGAGTCACGATGACTGTTAAATATGTTTCCATGTGATATGAAAAACAAATAGATGTGAACTTGCTTGATGTACTGATTGATTGATGATATCCATTGCTGATTGATTTGCATGCTTGCCTAATGATATTGATTGAGATGATGCAGATGAGATGTGATGGATATGATAATGAAATGAAATGATGATGTAAGTATGCAACTGCAATGATAATGATAATGAAAAATGATGTGAATGATAATGAAAATGAGATGTACCAAATGTCTAGTCATACTCAACCATTGTCTAAAAAAGATATTCAAGAATGTGATCAACCCTCAAAAATCTATTAAAAAGTCCCTTGAAATGCAAATGAATTATGTAGTCCTAATAATGAATTATGCAATCCTAAATGAAATAATGAACCATTCTCCTTGTTGCCATTTCCTGTTGTGTTTTGTTGTCATCATTGAGCCTTTTGATATGTTGAAAGCTAATACAAGCATCAAAGGGTATGTTAGCACCAATGATGACCTAAGTACTGCTTTCATAATGTTTGATGTATCAATTTAATACAAGCATCGAGGTATATTTGAACCAAGATGACCTAAGTATTGCTTGCAGAAAAAGACAAAAGTTAACCATTTTCCTATTCAAATTCTGAAATGTCATCAACGATACATTATAGAGCATGTCCCATGACCAATTTGCACAATACTAATGATTGACTTATAGACAACAAGCAAAGGAAAATCATACATCTTCCTTGTGATTCTAGTTCAGTACATCATTGAACCACTCCAAAGATATGATGTCATCAAATATCAAAACAACAATTGTAACTTATGCTTTTAAGTTTGTCATTCATTTAATTCAGATTAGGATCATCGAGTTTGTTTTAGTTTCAATGTATGACATGTCTCAAAGTTGTTTTAACCAGGCTTGATTGGATATTCAATTGTTGATCTGATACTTGATAACTGACAGATGTTGCTTGTTTGCTCAAAACAAGTTGATTTCCCCCAACAAGTTCAGGATTTTTCCCCTAGTCTAGGGTGAGACACGACCATTTTATTGATGAAAGCATATGATTTATTGATTTTGCTTTGGATTTTAGGAATATTTTGAGTTTTTTTTTAATTTTGATGCTTTTTGATTTTTTTTGGATTTTGATGATTTGGATATGGATATGCATGATGATATCAGTGCTTTGTTTTGAGATTTTTTTGAAAACCAAGCTAAGGTTGATTGATTAGATTGATGGATTGATAGTTTGACTAAGTGTGTTAAGCCAAATGAGGTGATAATGGATTTGTTAATTTGGCTAAGTGTGTTAAGCCAAAAAAAGATGATAATGAATTTGTAAACCCAAGGAAGCTGTGTTATCCTAGAGTAAACTCATTCACAAGATGATAGTTTGACTAAGTGTGTTAAGTCAAAGAAGGTGATAATTGATTGGATTCAATTGATCAAGATTGATGAAGCTTGATTTGGAACAAAATTATTTTGATGATTTGATGTGACACTGACACACAAGTTATATTTGACTGACATGAATTGTTCAGATTGATGTTCGACGAAAGATAAAGCTTGATAAGGAGTGTCTTCCTGTCAAAATATGCCATGGGCTAGTGATTTAGATCTTTTGGCTCATAAATGCTTTACCAATTTGATTTCACATCTTCCAATGCTCAGATCACCACATAAGTTGGAGGATATATATCAAGATTCATTCCTGAAGCAAGATGTAAATATCTACCCCCAATGTCTAGCAATGTTTGAACGACCATGGGTGGTTTCTTGAATAGGTGGATAGATAGATATTGTAAGCATGCAAAGGATGCCAAGGATTATCTTGTGACAAGATAAGGTGTTCGAACAGAGGAATGCTCATTCGGATAATGCTTCGAGGCTCAAATAACATTTGGATTGGATAGGATCAATGAAAATGACCCATGTCAAGATGTTTACCATAAACAATTGTAAAGTTTTTAGCAAACTTTGTCGAGATCAAGATAATGTAAATAGATGGTAATGGGTTAGATAAATAGTTCATGGATGAATGGATGATATGGCTGGAATGTTGGCTTTATTATGGATGCTGTAAGATTCTTTCTCCTGAATTGGCACATATAGATGCTCGATTCTACACATGATGCCTGTTTGCCAGATTTTGATCATGGTACCTGTCCAAAGTGCCACCAGAGTGGTTTTCGCTAGAGGACGATTTTTTTCTTTATTGTTTTCAATCCTTTTTTTGATTTTTTTTAATTTTTGTATTTATTTATTTTTTATTTCATTTTAATTTTTTTCAAGACATTTTTTTGATTTTTTGTATTTTTTGAGAGATTTTAAGCTGATGTTGAACCACCTGGTGGTGTTGATGTTGATGCTTCTGTCATAATGTGCCATCAATATCCTACTTGAAGAAGCTACTTTGCTAGGATACGTGCACTTGAATGCAACTTTTGAGATCCCTGATCTACTTTGTTGATACTGGAGTGAACTTCATCTTTGTGTGCACATCGTGATAGAGTGCCTTTTGAATCCTTATGATGAACGATTGTTGCCAACACATGGTCAATGAAAGAATTGGATATCATGCGTGGAGGCATGGATGGAGTGCGTTTAGGAATAAAATTTGGATTAGTTGAAAGTTTGGAACCTTTGACTCTCCAAACTTGGGAAGATGAGCAGTGATGAGTGGATATGGAAATGTGCATGGAATTAGGACCAACTGCTTGATACACTTTGTAGTTTCTTGAGAAGCTTTTTTTTGCCTTTGTGGACATCTTTGATGGATACTTGCCCCTTTTTTATTTTTCCCCATAGTTTCTTTGACTGATGGATTTTGATAGGGATAATCTTTCTTTATTTTTTTTGGTATCCAAGTGTATTTGATTTGTCTGATATGATTCTTAGCTTCTTTTTCTTTGATAAAATTCTTCATGCTTTGATTCAATTCTTTCTTTTGACGTTGGTTCCAATTTGTGGATGGGGTGATGGGTGGATGAAGATTCATGACGTGACTAGTTGTAGTATTGGCATTGGTTTCATCATAAAGATTCTTTGTGCCCTGTATGTTGACATTTTCTTGAGACAAATTTACCCCCAATTTTATGAAAGTATTACTGATATGTTGAGATCCCTTGATTGTCGAATAACCAAGGCCTTGATTCTTAGGTTTTCCAATAATCTGCATTGGTTCTAGGATGCCTTGTTCATGTAGGCATAATCCTCTGCCTTGATACTTCATCTGCTGAAAAATCCTATTTGCAATAGGATATGATTTACCTTGGAAACAAGGTGTTAATCCTTCTCTACTCTGTGGTGGATCTTCAAAAGTGACAACTTCCTTATTGATAAGATAATTTTCCCTTACAAGGGTGAGTAATCCAAGTATATAAGTGATAGGATCTTCCATAAGTGGGATGAATTCCTGATTGGTATGTTTATCTTGATCTTGTGAGATATCGGATTGTAGTGCTCCTTCAAAAGGTGTTGATTCTTCATTGTCCTTGTGAAATTGTTCCTCATAATTCATTCTTGATATGCTTTCACATGATGTTTCTGATTCACAACTTTTGTAGAAGCCTTCTTCATGACCCATTTCTGACATGTCTCTAGATTTCTCTATATTTTGACCATGTGTATAAATGTTAAGAGTAAGAGACTCTTGTTCCTTGGTAAGAGTGTGCGACTCTTGTTTTGAATGACGAACATCTATGTGTCCATCCAAAGAAAGCATATTATGGGTAGATGGAGGAGTATGTGCTATATGGATATGATCATCATTTGTAATATCTTGTATAGATAGGAGAGTTCCCATTAGATCACTATAGTATTTGGGAGATACAAATCCTTGATCTTGACTAATTATGGAATTACTTT
The DNA here is from genome assembly GCA_007115665.2 of Sequoiadendron giganteum. Taxonomy (NCBI): domain Eukaryota; kingdom Viridiplantae; phylum Streptophyta; class Pinopsida; order Cupressales; family Cupressaceae; genus Sequoiadendron; species Sequoiadendron giganteum. The sequence goes on from CM021102.1 coordinate 815,448,034, forward strand.
CGACATGTTTTGGATCAAGTTCTTGACATGGGTCGATTTCAAAGGATGGATTGCTTTCAAAGGGTTTTTGGACATCGTCATAAGGCATGGTAAGTGGCTCAATATCCTCTTGATCTTTGAGTGGACTTGGATCAAATGGTGAGTTGAGGATTCTTTCACTGTTCACCACTGTGAGATCGAAGGATGTCAATATGCCTTGGGAGGGACCATTGCTAGACCTTGGCGATAGCTATTGATCATGCTTTGAAATATGTTCTTGAGATATGTCCTCTAACTCATTAGGCATTGCAGAGACATTTTCAATATGATCATTGGTTAATGGATCATGGATTATGTTAGTAGGATCAAATATCGTCAATACTCCTTGAAATAGATCTTTGTAGGAGGGGTCTTGATCATAACTAAAAATTAGCTCTTGATAAATTTTGATTTGATCACTAGATGGGGTAGACATATCTTCATAGTGATCATTGATGGATTAATTTTGATCATTGTCTCCAACAATTATGGCGGAGAAATTTTCTATGTTTTCAACCATATGATCAAATGATGTTGGCATTTCTTGAAGAGGTGTGATGGGCCCTTGACATGAGGATGATGGGATACTTTGATCTTGACTTGGAAAAGAATCATTAGATGAAGGAGATGGAGTAGCTTGATCATTAGATGGAAAGGAAGCTTCGAATAGGATGGAAGAATTTTCATGCTCTTGGGATGTGATTGATTCATGAGAGGCTATGGATTCATAAGATGGGGTGGAGGGATGACTTGGAAGAATATTTTGTTCTTGAGATGGAAGAGGATTATCATGGGTGAATAATGAAAGCAGGGGATCTTCGTATGATTCTTGATATATGGGATCTTGATCAAATATTGGAAGGGTTTGTAGAATTTTGGTATCATGGGATGGAGTGGAAAGAATATTTTGATCGAGATGTGTAGATTGAAATGAATCATTTAATGTAGAGAATATGATAGAAGAAGGAAATTGAATGGGATCATTGATTTGGGTGGAAGAACCATGAGGTTCATTTTGAATTATGGAGGATGAAGATAAATGAATGGCATGATAGGATTGGTCAATGTTATTTGATGGCTTAGATTTGGGCTTCCCCTTTAACCTTTGTAAAAATTCAGAAACATTGAATCTGGTTGATGTTGTTTTTAGAGGAGAAAAGGTCACATTCATATTCTTGTCAAAGGAAGTTTTAGTTGTGCCCCCTTTTATTTCCTTGATTTTCCTTTGGAGTGCTCTTACTTGTTGGGTAAGAGTACTAAGATCATTTAAGGGAGTTTCATTCTTTTCAGGATTCTCTTTAATTTTCTCCATATTGTAGTCAGAGGGCAATTTGGCACCTTGGTTTGCCAATAAAATAAAGTAACCTTCTTTATTTTGCTCTAAGATCTTTTCCATAGTTAAGAGAAAATGTGGATCTTGTTCAGATTCTTGAAGCATTTCTTCTGTTATCTCTTGATTTGAACTATTTCCATAAAGCCTATGAACAAGATTTTATTCCTTATCACCCATGTTTTAAAGTTTTTGGATGATCTTATTTGAATTAATGTTTTGAAAACACAACATGAAATAGGAAGACAATTTTTTTTTAAAACATAGAATATAAAACATTGAGTGTATGTTCTTGAGATTTTCATAGGTTTTGAACAAAATAAGCATTCCAAGAAGACTCACTCTTAGTTGTCAAATAGGTCATCATAGAAATCACAGCCCACAGCTTAAAATCGCATCGACTCACATAGTCATGTCACCCCCTAGAGGGCGCCCGTGTTTTTATCTTTTCCAAGTGTGTACTCAAGGTGACATAGGTGGATACCAAATCACTTGAGCAAACAATCTATGGTGATTATATGGTGGCTGTCTTGGGGGAAAATTCTTCCCTCCCCTTGCACCATGATTAAGATGATGTTTGGATACTGACTCGACTAGCTTTCTACACTATGGTTTGTAGTAAGGGTATCCGTTTAGTGTGGAAAATAGATATACTCCCTCAAGAGACCTCCCAACCTTTAGAAAAAAGGTTTTGGGGATGGTTATCCTGCGCACTACTGTCAAGTTGGATTTTCATCAACAACTTTCTTTTGATTAAAGTGTGTTGGAAACCTTGGCTTTAGGTGTTCCCACTTAGGTCATTCCTCTTGGGTGAGTACTTTTTCCCACAAGAGCAGGCCCTCTAAAGGATGTAAGAAAGCATAAAAATTGCATGAAAATGAAAAGGCAATCTGGTATTTTGATCACCCAGTTAAGGGGAGAGCATAGACCTATTACCTACAATCACAACAAACAAGTAATGGTTCAATTTTAAATCCCTAAATTGACAAATTAACTATTCTAAGTGAAGATGTTGCTTCACCAAAAACATGGGATTCATTTTAACCAAAAGAAAATTTATGTTTGGTGACTATCCTAGGATCGATTAATTCATATTTAAGTGTCTATCCTAGGATTGTTTCATTTTATTCCCACACATCAATAAAAATTTTGGCCGCGGTCGCGTCGGATCCAGACAACAATTTAAGAATGAGATTATCATTGCTCCCAAAGTGTTTAAAAACACTTGTTACAATCATGTGATAATGTTTTTTCTTTGATTTTCATGCTCCATGGTCATTTAAAATATGCAATACAAGCTCTAAATTTTAGATGGAATCAAGATACAAGAAGATATGAGGGTTAGATAAATGATTAAGCATAACAACCCTAAAATTTAGACCAAGTTTCATTGTGGTTCGACATTAAGTGATAATTTGAAAATTTAAACTCTATAAAAGTTAATAAATACCTGCACCATTAGATAGATTATTAAATTCTACCCCATTTCAAAAAAGAAAGCTCTGAAAAAGACCAAAATATGACCAAGATATGACCATTTTAAGATTGACATAAAAATAAAAATAAGAAACTGTATGCACTAAAATAGAGCTTGTATGCGCTAAAAGAAAGCTCGTATGCACCAAAAGAAAGCTCGTATGCACCAAAACAGAGCTCATATGCACAAAAATAGTCCCCAGATGCGCGAAAAAAGTCCCCAGATGCGCAAAAACAGTCTTTGGATGTGCCGAAACTGTCTGTGGATGCGTCGAAAGAACTATCATATGCGCCGAAGTGTGATTTTAGTTTGTCACCTGCTAGAAAAATCTGCAAAAGGAAAATTAAATGCAAGGCTTGGCCCCATGGTGGGCACCAAATATGTTTACGTTAGAATAAGTAAATCAAATTAAATCTAAACTAATACACGAATGAAACATTAGATTGAAGAAATTAAATTAAAGAAAATAAATGCAAACTCGAAATTGCAGCTTCTTCAAGTTCATCCCATTGTCCTCTATCTCCAAGGATTCATTTCAAGATGCTTGCTCTCAGTTTTTTTAAAACAATAGCTTGTAGAATGGTAGCTTGAGAGAATGAGATTAATAAGAATTCATATGCATCTAAAATATTAAGATATTGAATTGAAATGCTATAAATGCTATGATGCGACTATAGTAACTACGCATGAAAATATGAGATTCGAGGTCCTTTTCCATTCATAAGAGGGTTCTATTTATAGATTTTTGAAGGTAGGAATTCGATTGGCCAAGATTGACGGTTGATTTTAAACTTGTTAAAATGAACGGTGAGAGATCGAGAATTCAAAAAGAAGATGGAATTTTGAGAGACAGATGGAGAATGAAGAGACAAATTGAAAGGTGTCTCTCATAATTAAATAAATAAATATTTAATTATGTGTGAGAGAAATGAAAATGATTTTAATTAAATATTGCAAATATTTAATTATGTGAGAAGAGAAAAAAACTTTTAATTAAATATAAAAAATATTTAATTTTTTGGGAAGAGTGAGAAATTTGGAAATGTGTTTTAATTAAATATCAAAAATATTTAATTAAATGTGGAGAGAAGAATATCATTTAAATTTAGAATTTAAACTTGTGATAATTAATGTAAATAAATTATAAAATCTATTTAATTAATTAAGAGGAAGGTAGCATTAATTAAATAAACTTTATTTATTTAATTAAATCAGAAGAATTGGAAAATGAACAATAGAAATAAATAATTAAATTTATTTATATGTAGATGACTTAAGAACATTAATTAAATAATTCATATTTAATTAATTAATAGGTCCGATTAACCGTGACCATTTTTAGATGTGTACAAGCATAAGAAAAGGGTTAGATTAGGGGTGATAAGCCTAGATAAGTGTGAAAATGCATTACAACGCTTTACAACACCTCGTCATAAGGCTTAGGAAGGTGTAATAAGGTTTTATTTAGGTGAATTATGTTGAAAGGGTCTTATAAAAGTGAGGAAATGTGTTACAAAACTTCTCAAAACCTTAGTAAAACACCATTAGGTTATTGATGAATTTGAAGTTTACAAGATTGAATCAAGGTAAACAAGGCCAAAATCTAGTAGAAAAGGCCAAAATGAGTGAAAAAGTGCCAATGTATACACTATTTGGTGATACAATTTCATTGTCTTTTTCAAGTCTAAACTTCGTGGTGAACCCCTCATTAGTCATTTATTAGATCCTAAGATAATCCCTTAGAAAATATCTTACCTTTATTCCACTCTTGGGTTGAATCCTCAAGGGTTATCATTGAATGAAATTGGAAATGTGGGTGTGCTCTATGTCCTAAACCAAATGCTAGTACTCCATACAACAAATTAATCATTTCAAGAAGAACGTACATGAAAATAGAGGAATGGACAAAGAGAGAGATACCATTAAACATAACATCACAGGGGATCAAATTACGCACATGCAATCACACAAAAGAAAATAAAATAATGAAAAAGACTATTAAGGTATAGGTGATTCAACCTAAAGTAGGTCATCTGCCTCCCAATCTCGATCTCTATAAGAGGAAGGTAGACAAAGAACCTAAGGGACAATAGAAACTAAATTACTAGGACAAGGCTATCTACTTCTTGCCCCCATTGAATTCAAGACAAGAATGAGTTGAGCTAGGTGATGGGAAAGATCATGTAATAGTAAGAATATAATATTCTACAACTATTGCAGGACAAGGGGTAGAAAAGGATATGCTATGCAGTCACTTGTTGATAATCATTGCCAATGAAGTGAAATTTTTTCAATACTATTTTGAATGCATGGCACTCCTTTGTACTATGTCCAAGAGTTATGTGGTATCGACAATGTGGAACTTTTTCATATTTAGGATATAATATGAGGTCGTCTTTCATTTGTGGTAATGCTATTAGGTATTTGTTCAAAAAAAATTATAGTTTTCTTTCACTTTTAGGTGGAAGACAAGGAAAATTTAGTTTATGTAACTTGTAGGGCCTCTTGTGCTTTCTAGATTCACCAATTCTCAAGTTGAAGGTTGAGGAGGAGTACCTAAGGGGATCCTATCATCCTTTTCATTTTTATGAATCATTTATTTCTCATTAGGAAGGACATTCATATCAGAAGGAGAATCTAAGATCAATGTACCATCACTACAAAGCCTTAGGTATTATTTAGGAGCACATATGTTGCAAGGGGGATCTTTATATCCTAACCCCTTTTTTCTTTAATTATTTGGTTTTTTCTCTAGGGTTTAATGAATTTCATGTTCACTTGTTGTATCACATCCTTGTTTACTCAAGATTGTGAATCCTTTTTCATATGTTCCTTCTAAATTGATTGGAGTGTTTTTTACTTTGTTATCATAAAATGGTAGTGTGTGCTTTTTTAGAGGAACTAGTTTCACCTATTGTATGGAATGTAGGTTCAACTTTTGTTTCGGTTTCAAGATGTAAGTAGCCAAATATCTCAAGAGGTGGTATTGTAGGGCATATTGGTTGTTTCATTGATGGATAAAAGGATGTATTTACTTCAAGGTTGTTAAGATAGTTGTTTAGGAACATATTCGTGATGTCATCATCTTCTCCAATGATGTCAACATTGTGAGTACATGCATTAGGAGTTGATTGAGCATGAGTGTGTTCAATGTCATTAAGATCATTACCAAATGCACAACTTGACACATCTACCAAATATTTTAGGGATAGCCTCCAAAGCACATATACATGATTTAAGATTGAACAAATACTCTTGAAATGAAAGAATTGGAATAATAGTAATTTTGCAAAGTGTAACAAAAAACTAAAACAAAGCAATAAAAGCATAGAAAATAAATTTCAAACCCTAAAAACTGTAAAGTCAAAGTCAACATGGACTAAGATGCCAGTAAGGGTGTCTTGGTCCTAATAGTGAAACTTTGAGGTTCTCAAAACTGGAATAGATAGAAAACAAGACAAAGAGGGTTCTGAGCCAAAAACCCATAGAGGGACTAAGACACTAGGAAAGGCGTTTTACTCCCAACAAAGGTTTTTTTCAAAAAACAACAAAATATAGATTATTTACAGTGTTTCTAGGTTGCCTACTCATGGACATGATGTTTAGAAACATAACAGTATATCAATGAATGCAAGAAAAAGTAACTAATGAAACACAATTGAATGCAAAGTTGAATGCAATTTTTTCAATTTTTAATGCAATAACAATGTTCTTAAATACAATGAGGGTGATTAACAATGGACTTTTCAATTTTTTAATGAGATAAATTGATGTAAGAAAGAAAAAATGTGACCTATATGCACTTTAGCTAATGCAAATATGAGAAACCCTAGATGCACTTTCACCAATGCAATATGCAATACGAGAATGAATGAAACCTATATATAAGAATTTAATGAACTCCAAATAAGAAAATGAATGTTCAAAAATGTCAAGTTGATGAAAATGAACAATATGTGAAAGGGTATGCTTTATGGCCTAGGTCATAGAACACCATTGTTTTCCAGTTGTCATTCAAAAATGTCCTAGGATCCCAAATTGGATTAAATATCAACCCAAAGGTGTGCCAATTCACAACAAGGAAGACCTAGGAGGGATTAGTTTAGGCTTTAAAGGGTTCACCACCAATTAAAATCATAGAAAAGACAAAATTCAACTCGCAAAGCCTAGCAATGCAAGTCAGATGATGGATGAAAATGATAGAATTAAGCAATAATAAGTTAGGATGCATGTGCCTACGAAGTCTAGAAATGTGATGGGGATTCTGAAAATGAAAAAATGTTGTCAAAATATGCTAGGGAGGACTTAGACGCCCTTAATATTGTCTTAATCCTACTATTGTTTTTCAGAGGAAATGTGGAATCTTCAAATGTCGAAATAGAACCTGGAATAATCTTTACAAAATACCATTGAGAGGACTAAGATTTTCTTGTTACTGACTTAGTCTCATTTTGAATTTATGAAATATCTGAATAAGATCCCAAGGGTCAATGTTTGCACTTCCTTCTTCTTATATCTCAGGTCTCGAAACCACCAGATCTAGCCTATAGGTGACTTTCCGTGAAGATGAAAACTTTTCAATGCAAATTTGAAACTTTTCACTTCAAATGATATCCAACCTAAATCTACAAACACAAACACACAAGAGAGGAGAAACTTGTTGATTGTTAGTAAATGGGGGTTTTCCTTGGTCAAACCCCTTGTTTGTAATTAAACCTTGGAATGAAATGAAATAATAGAGGGAAATGATGAATGAACAAAGTGTTATGTTGAAACTCACCAAACCCTTGTTATGAAATCTACAAACTTGTATGAAGTGGCTAGCCTGAATGTAGCTCTTGAATCAAATGAATGCTTGATAGATCCTAACTTGAAATTCTTGCTTGAATGAAAATCCTACATCACAAATGTTGGCTCAAAAAAACACATGATGCAAGAATATCTTTGACATGATTCTTGAATCTTGATGATGGCTCCAAATTCTTGAGGAATTACTCTTGAATGTTCTTGTGAACTCCAATTTTCTATAAGTATGAATACTTGAATGCTTGGGAGAAAAATGAGAGAAAGAACCTTTTATTTATACTTATCCATGCTTTATATCCTGAAATTACACCACAATAAGCCAACATATGAATTCATTAATTAAAGGAGGCTAAGTCCTACCAAGATTTGAAATTAAATCTTGAAAAATAACTTGTAAGATGCCCTAGGTAGAAACTTAGTCCCGAGGCTTGAAACTCAAGGCACAGACTCTGAAAGGGGCTCCTTTAAGATTCCTTTGAATTCAAGGTCCCAAGGCCTTTGGGGGACAAAGATGCCCTAGGTGGTGTCTTAGTATTGACCCAAAAATTAGGGACCCACAACTAGAATCATTAAATTATCATTTATATTGTCATGTTTGTTGGGATTAGCCATAAAAAGATGTAATTTATTAGGCTTGCGGGTACAAAATAGGACAAATTAAGACATAAATAAAGATAAACAAAGCAAGGTGGGACAAAACAAGTATAAAAATTAAAGGGTATGCATTTTACATTAATATAGTTTTAGATATGATGGGGTCATAGCTTGGACCTATGATGATCTAAGAGGATACAATTCAGACATAATTTAGCACATTATTGACTTGGTCGAAGGCTCAAAGCTTGTATAACATAAACAAAGGCTAGTCAATCCAAAAGGTGAAGCATTGATGGCATAAGAGCTCACCAAATTAATCGAATCAAGGATCATATATCTTATCAAACATTCCACTTGGGTATCCAAACTTGTACCACTGTGGAAGAAGAATGGTGATATTCAACTCTACGTGGATTATAGGGATTTTAACAAAGCTTCACTAAAAGATTACTACCCTTTGATTTGAATGAAGCACATTTTGCAGATGGTGGTTGGATCGGAGACGTTCTCATTGCTCGATGGTATTTTGGGTTATATTTAGGTATATTTAAGGAAGAAGAATAGCATAAAAAAATGTTCACTACCAAGTGGGGATCATTCACATACTCAAAAATGCCCCTTGGGCTCTTAAGTGATGGTGCAAGTTTTTAGTGAGAAATGAATATTGTCTTCGAGGGGTTGATTAATTAGGTCATCTAGAAAAGGTCTTCCAGAAATGCCAATAGTTTGGGATTTCCTTAAATCCCAAGAAATATGTTTTCAGAGTACCCAAAGGAAAGCTACTCAATTTTGTGGTATCAAAGGAAGGAATAGATATAGATCTTGAAAGGGTGAAGGCTATAATAGAGCTACCACTTCCAGTCAAAGAGAAGGGGCTATATTCCTTTTGGGGAAGATTAATTTCATCAGTCGATTCATTTCAGTCTTCCCACACATCGCAAGACCTATCATGTTGATGCTAAAGAAGAATCTATTGTTCAAATGGACTCCCAAAGGAAAGATGACTTTCAAGAAAATAAAGGCAGCCATCTTCGTGGCCTAGGTGTTAGAAAACCTAAACTTCTTCAAGGATTTACGGTCTATGTCTATAGCGACCAACACAACATAGCTTTGGTGCTCATTCAAAAATACAAAGATAATAGTAGAGAGAATCCCATCGCATTTCACTCTAGGACTCTAAAAGAATACGAAAACAATTATAATTTTATTGAGAAACAAGCCTTTTCTATAGTGAAAATCCTCAAGAAATTTTGATACCTACTATCAGCTAATAGAATCACCATCCTCGTCGCCCATCCCAGTGTTCAAGAGTATATCACCGAAATATTAAATAACTAAAAAGAGGTCCAACTCGATCACCAAGATCCTAGAATATGATGTAGACATCTGATTGACCAAGCTGGTTTGGGAAAGAGGTCTTTGCAAATACCTTGTGCAAGAATTAAGCTCCCTTGCAGAGGAAGAGGCTGATTAGGCATATACAAATTATTTTGAATCCGACAAGTCATGGGTGGTGGATGAGACACGATATATAGAAAATGGGTATTACCCTACCAACATTCCACCACAAAAAATATGCTACTACTTATTGCAAGGCACTAGCTATATACTAATTGAGGAAATTTTGTTTAAAAGAAATTATGATGGCATCTTGCTCTGTTGTTTACATAAGCCACATGCATAAAGCTTTTAAATGAATTCCATAGAATTCATGAGGGTGGACACTTCTCTACCAAAAATTATGCTTTGAATATAATGCAAGTTGGATATTACTAGCCTTCTATGTTCTTCGAGGTGCACCACATTGTGCGAAAAATGTACACAGTGCCAATATTTTGTTGGCAAGTGGAAGAACTCTGCCATGCCATTGAGCCTGATCATAACTAAGGAATCCTTTGCACAATGGGGTTTGGATTTTCTTGGGATGATAAATCCTATCTCTAGCATTGGCCATAAGTGGATACTTAAGGAAACTAATTATTCCCTGAGATGGACAAAGGACGATGCTCTAGAAAATGCTACAAAAATTGAAATTACCAATTGTCTTGAGGAGCTAGTGACAAGGTTTGGTTTGCTGAAGACTATCAGATATAGTAATTCTCAAGCCTCCATAGGCTCCAAGATATAATACTTCACTCTCAAGTATGGTTTCTACCTCAAAAATTCATCAAATTATTACCCACAATGAAATGAGCTACCATAGTTGACCAAGATGAACTTGATTAGGTTAATTAAGTGCATTAGGTCGAAGTGCCAAAAGGATTGGCACAAGAACCTGTGAGTTGCTCTATAGGATGATAGAATTGCACCCAAAAAAATCTTGAAGGCATTTCCTTACGAATTAGTGAATGGAAAGGAGGTATTTTTACTTATTTCCATAGATATTTCTGCTTTACAACTGTTAAAGGCCTTGAAAGTCAAAGAAAGTAGTGGAATGGAAGTCAGATTGGTAGAATTCCTAAATTTTGAGGAAAAAAGGGAAATTGCATATGATGCCATGATTGGGAAATATTATATAGTCAAACAATGGTTTGATAAAAAGGCCTCAAACTCAGATTTGTGAGAGGGAGGCTTGGTGCTAAAGTATGATGAGTGCATTGCAAAACCAAGACAACATGCAAAATTTGAAACACTACGGAAGGGTCCCTTCTGCATTCACACATGTAGATAAAATAATTTGTATGAGCTAGAAGACATGGATGGAAATATTATATATATATCGATAAACAATATTCATCTGAAATTGTTCCATTGAAACATGCTAGTTCTTTTAAAATTTTCACAGTTATGTACCATATGCAAAAAAATTGTAAAATTTGTAGAAATTCAAAGTGATTTTTCTAGGACTCAAGCCTTGGAACATGCACCAGTTTATACTCCCTCAACAAGAAGGAAGCCATGGGTCTAGAAAGTGAGCATGGTCTCTCAAGGTCTATGGTGTGAAATTCAATAAGAAGGGGAAACCAAGGCACATCCACCACATAATGAAGATGCCTATGAAGGTCCATGGTGCTCAAAATGCCACCACCAGGGATAGCCACTTGAAAGACCTCATCAAGCCTATCCAAATATGATGAATCAAACATGACATATAAAAATTGAATTATCCAAGGCTTGGATATGTCCAAATCTAGCAGGGACACCATAGAGCGGGATACAAAGTTAGAGTTGCATTGCAACTAGTTTTCATCCTTTACGTAATCCTTGTTGAGCACCCATTTGAATGCCACAATGATGAGGTAGTTGTTCCTTCTCACCATACATTTAATTATATTGTAGCTAACCTCGCCCATGAAATAATATTGTGGCTTTTATGGTAAGAGCCAAATAGGGATACCTAGGCTAGACATGATAGCAACAATTAGGCTAAGGCTAGCAAAATGGAAAATTGTAGTGAGAAAAGCTTACTAACTTAAGAGATAATTCAAGTAATTTTTTGCTAAGGTGGCATGACTATTTATAGAAAAGGTGCATTGACAAGCTCAACAAACAAAAATTCATCTCCCACATGATGAAAATGAAGAAAATATCAAAGCAACGTTGGTGCAAGAAATTAATCACATGGGAAATATTACATCCAGCCTTGGGAAATAAATTTTGGCAATGGGAGTAAATGCTCGCATGTACTAATCATCGCCATGTGTTCCTTGACATCATCAACACCAGCTTGATTTCTCATAATGAAAAGATGTTGATTAAAGTGCTAATATTTGACAAATTAAATACAAATTTCTTTTTGAAGTACCTTGAATTGCCTACAACATACTTCCCATGGATTAAAGAATTCTTCCCAACACATAGATTTAATTTGTGAAAAAGGTGATGAAGGGAATATACTAATTACATTCTTGTGATAGAGTTTGCTTTCTTGAGTGATATTAATCCCTAATCCACACGTATCACCTCATGGGAAATATTTAGCAAGATATTTGTAATGGAAGTGCCTTACTGCATGTACATGCAAGAAAATTGAGTGCACCCAAAAGACATAATTTTTCTAAGTATCAAAAGAGCTGGTATTCATTTCTCTAAAGAAGCTCTCTACAAAATTTTCAACACAACAATGGCAGAAGCATCATCTTCTGGTTAAAAGGCCAGATTTTCATTTACCAGACCTAGATACACCAACACATTTTAGATGGATTTGTTTTCCACTACCCCAGTGCCAAAAGAGTGGGGTTTTTCTCATACTAAAACTATGTTGGTAGGAGACCTCGTTAAGAAAGAGGTGGTCATAGACTTTGCAAAAAATATTTTTGACCCAAAGTTGCATGTGAACCCTAGAAGCCTTAGGGAGGGGAATTACAAAGAATGGTCAAATATGGGGGAACTAAGGGATTTACATCATGACTCTAGAATTTTCATTTTCCATACTTTATGTTCCGCATTGTACACTCATGTCGAAAACTGATGGATGCATATGCTAAGAGGATGGACAAAGAAATAGGAGTTATCATTGGTGGAAGGATTATGGTTACAATAAACATAGTGGCCATCTAGGATATGTTGTGTATCCCTACTAGGGTATTGAGAGATTCAAGCACAAAATAATGGAAGACTTTTGGAGAAACAAAACTAAATAGTTGAATTTTTATGAGTATGAAACATAATAGAAGCTGAAAGGAAATCAACTCCTCTTCCCTCTAGTATGCAGAAAATTAAAACTAGGTGTACAAACTATTTTCTCAATGTTTTCTTGTATCTCTGGCCATCATGACGATGAAAGAGTTTATGCTTTTTAGATAGGCTTGTCTTTCATGCTCAAGAGGGAGAAAAGACAAAAAAAATTCAATTTTTATGAGATAATATCAGAAAAGATGTTGAAACAATTGAGAAATTATGGCACTTCTTATAAATTTAGGTATTCTTCTTTTCTGGCACATTTGATCTTGCATCAAAACTCTGAGTTTTTAGAAAGGCATCTGTTGCTATTTAAATTTAATATGAAGGGGTCTTACCAACCAATTTTGGCATGGACCCATGTGCTTTCAAAGACATGGGATTATTGTTGGTTTGTGGATTACTTCATGAGACCAGTGCTCATAGACTTGTCCCCATGACCTTTGAGCCATTTTCCCCCTAAAATCTTACAATGGATAAAACGCTCAAAAAACTCAATGGATTATTTTCTAGGAGCTAATTTTCCTTCATAAAATTCCATTTTTTAATTGAAGAGCCTTATAGGCTCCTGAAATTTATAATAGATAGGTTTTTCACTTTGGAGGAATGCCTTCAGACAACTATTATTGACAAAGCCTATGGAATTGGAAGACATAAAACAACGCTTTATTCAATTCTCCTCACCATTGGAAATAGTCGAGTAACACTTCTAAAAAGAAAGGAGAAAGATGTTATTACTAACAAATTGGCATGCCTGGGCTTGGTCATCATTTTTGATGCATAGAGCTAAAACCAAATAAGGTACCTCCCAACTATAAAACATGTGAGGTGAGATTACTTTGAATCAAGAAAGAACTGAAGAGAGGAGAGGTCAGAGTTTTACATTGACTTAGGCTTCATACCATTCAACCAACCACCATGGCTCAATTTTTATGTCAAGACGATAGAGTATCAATAGAGCATCATGATAGGAAAATTCCTCAATATGCAACTAAAGAACCAAGGATGGTCAAAAAGAAAGAGGATGAATTTCTAGAGGTTTCAAAACGAAATTAAATGCCTCAACACCATGTATGGATATTTTAAGCCACATGATGAGAAGTTCAATCAAATTTATGACAAGGAGGTTGAAACAGATGATAGTAATCTTGAGTCCAATCAAGAGAATTGAAGCAGAGGAAATTCCACTCTACACCTCCCAACCTCAAGAACTCAACACAAGGAAAGGAAAATGGAAGGCATCTAAGAAAAGGGGATTGAAAATCACATCTTCTACTAGCATCCAAACAATGGGAAAAGGACCCAATGGTCCCCAAGGAGGTTTGTTATGGTTGTAGAAGCCCTAGTTTTGATGGGATCGACGACCAGGGAATCTAAGTCCACCAATTTTTTCCACACAAATAAAAGACAATTCTAGGGTTTAGGTAAACCCAATGCATCAAGGAGAGGATAAGAAGAGGAAAATTATACTCCACTACAATATTCAACTTCAGAGGCCTAGGTAAGGTTTACTCTTTCTCTTCTTTCTACCTTTGCATCTTTAGTTGTTCCTCCACCCTCATCTATTGGAAAGAGTCCTCCATCCATGGATTCGAATTTTTGTGTTCCGGATGAACCCTCGACCATATTCAACAATGAACCCCATGAAGAAACCTTGCACAACAAGTGAGCATCATCTACATCGGCTGCAATTGATTCTTTAATCACCCTATCAAGGGCCCCCATTGAAAAAACTGAAGCATGCATGTTGCGAGTTTCACCAAACCCATCTGTTTCTTAGAAAATGTCTCTCTTTCTATCCACTTACCCTTTCAATCCTATAGGTGTTCCCTATCTTAGTTCACATATGGCATCCCACATTTTTTCATGATAACACTCACCTTTGCCTCTTTGTAATCTCATATATTTGAGGCTTCTCCTTTTGTCACCCTTTTCTATCTCCCTCTAGGTTTTTCTATTGTTGCATAAAGTATCAACACCCCATAGAGTCTCTAAGGCCACTTGGATGCAACAAATCAAGCCTACCAAGATAGAAAACAAAATCTATAGATAAAGACTATGACAAAACCAACTTCTTGGAAGATTGAGGGTTCCTTTAATGAGGATCATAATTCCTTTCTAATTGCTACCATGAAGCCACTAGAATCCAAATTAGAAGGAGAAATGTAGCTAGAGGATTATGAGATCAAAGTAGTGGGACTTGATTTAAATGAGACTCTCTTGTGTGACAAAATAGTTCTGGCTAAAGCCACTCAGAAGGTAGTCTACACCAACTATGAGAAGTTGGATAAATTTTTTAAGAAGCACGAGGTAGAGTTGGAAAATGTAAAGGAAAAAATGAACAAGCTATATGTAGAAATGTCCCACATAAGGTAGTTACATAGTTAGCAAGGGGAAACAACTAAGTTGCTTGAGGTAGCCTAGATTGAGCAGGATCAGTTTCATGCCGAGATAGATAAATTGAAGGGTGAGGTTTCTACTGAATGTGAGGAAAATGTAGAATATCAACACAAGTAGGAGGAGATGGACAAATATACAACTAGAGTAAACAGTGATTTGACGCTCTACAAAAGGAATTAAGGATATTGGATCAACAAAAAGAATTGGATAACATCTGATCTCAAGCCTCTGATGATCTTTAGAAGGCCTAGGTAGAAACAAAAAGGGAAAAATAAGAGAAGAAAAATATCGTGTTCATTCTATGGAATCATGACGAAGATATTGGGAAGCTATGATCTGAGCTCATGAATGCCCTCTAGGAGAAGAGCCAATTGGAGGAGAACATAAAGGCAAGTGAGTGTCAATTCTAGCAAGAATTGGCTATGATACAAGGATTCAAGATCCTCTCAATACTAAAAAGAATGATATCCATAGATTGGGAGAGAATCATAGTTGTAGTTGTTGCCTTGAAACCAGTCTTGTAATTTTTGAGGGATGCTTGAGAATTAAATGAGAAGTTTGGCTAGATGATCGACCAAATTATTTATATTTATGATCCTCAAGTAGTGGAATTAGAGAAGTTGATCTCTAGGTTATGTAAGGCCACCAAAGAAGTTTTGGGAGGTGCCAGAATTCCTGACGAAAGGGAAGCCTCTAAGAAATAAAGTGAGTTTATCAACTGCCACAAAGTTGCATCAAAAAGAAAATATTTCTATGTAGTGTTGAATAGGAAGGTCAATGAGATCAGGAAGGAGTTCATTATTCTTCTTGAATCGATATTATCTAGTCTTTTATCACCAAATGGAGGAGTGCTATCAATAGAGAAGATTATGGATGCAATCAAACTAAAAATATAGACGTCCATGGTATTCCCAAGTCTAAGCCCATCACCCACTATTGAGGAATTCTAGAGAGAGATGCTTCCCCTTTTGTAGCTTTATTACCACATCAAAGTTGTCTCATCAAGGTGGGGAGGAGTTTCTTTTAAGGAAGTCCTTCAGTTGGATCAAGCACACGAGATTATATGTACCCTCATCTGAACCGCTAATTTGAATTAGGAAGTCAATCATTTTGCCTTCCTCAAACTCTAGGAATTACCAAAGCTCTAGGTTTGTGCCTCCACTAGCGAAATCCCCATATGAGTCACCAGAACTGCACAACATATTTTTCCTTTAATATTTTTGGTTTTTGGCCCTTACTTCCTTTTCTCTTTCGAGATGAATTAGTGCCAAAGAATGAAGACTGCTCCCACATAAAGGTGTGAAATGTGTTACATGATGCTTGTGCAGCTTTATCATTTTCCTTTTGGGCATGAATCAAGACGTGTGTCAACTTGGCAGGGATTTTCTTCAAGGATACTCTCACAAATCTGAGATCGCCCGCTCACTTGACACATCATCTATTGGTGTCAAGTAGTTTATATTTCTTTTACGATGTAATCTCTTCAGGTGGAGTTTCTCAAGAAATACTATAGATGTCTTACTTTTAGGGTGGAACCTTTGAGTTGGCCTCATCAATCTCTATGGTTGATCAATTAGATTTTTTCCAAGCTATGTTAAAATATGAATTTTCTCACAAAACTCTTCGCTAAATATCTAAAGTCATTAATGAAGCAGTTGGGACTTAATGAACAAGGATTGTCATGATCTAATCAAGATCTAAGACCAGATTGTGGGCTATCATGTTCAAGCATCTGGCAGTTTCTACTTCTAGAATGTTTGTGGTGGTTCTCTCTTCTTCTAGTTATAAATAGGGATTGGCAGCATGGAGTAAAAAATTTAGAAAAATTTCTTTGAATATCTTTTTGAAGGATATAGATCTATTAAGGAGTTTATATTTTTCTCACACATAGAAGGTATTTTATAGAATACTGTTATTCTCTTTGGCATGTCATATTTTAATTTAAACTATCATCAAATTGGTATACGACCTTTATTTTTCAGTTAATATATTATATAAGCTCAATCTATCTTGGAGAAATCTTTGAAAATATGCATGCTATGGCCTTTGTCAAGTTTCCTTTTATATTTAGTTCATGTTAAAAACATTGTGTCAAGTTTTCTTTGATAGTTCAGATAGCTAGTTTTCATCTTGTTAAGCTTCTATGTTGAATTCTAACATTCAAAATTGGATTATGTCTATTGAACTTTTCCATATTATTCTGTGAAATAAAGGTTCGATAAGTTTCTAGATATTTCTATTAATATTTAAAGTTTTTGCATATCTTATTAGAACTTAATGGGTGCTTCCAACAAGGAGATTTGAAAGACTACACTGTGCTTTCTCTACCTTTGTTTCTTGTTCTCTTCCCAACAATGAAGGGTCTACAACATTTTTTCTCTATCATATTAGTTATAAGATATAGTTAAGGTTTGAAATTTTCTAAAAGCTTTGGTGCATCACCATTTTTATTTTTTATTCATATTTCTTTCTACCTTTTTCTCGAAACACAAAAAAGAGTTGGCTTTCTATATAAATCCCAAATGTTATTCAGTGAGGCACAAATTTGTACCCCACTTGGCGAATTTCCCATAAGTCTACGAGAGAAGCGTAAGCTTTGATGTTCAACATATATTGATGGAACCCTCATATGTTTTCCATGCTCCATTAGTCTAGGAGAAGGCTTTTCCCTAAGTGTTAGCTTGGTCAAATACATCTTTGCTTTAGAATTTTGTATGAGGTATTGTTTTAATTTGAATATTTTCCTTCATATCTCAGCTTGTGGTCTTACAGTCTCTTCCTTGGTTGACTTGATTTAACCCATTATTGATCATGTTAAAATTATTTGATCCATCAAATCTTATGAAGCTACCGGCCCCATATACCTAGTTGATAAATGCTTTTATTTTATATGATCGACTGATCTACCTTGTTTGGACTTTACCTCCTTTGAAATTATTTGGTTTAAGTCCTTTGAATCATTTTCATACATATTCCTAGGAACTCCACATTTAAAAAAAAATTGTGAGCATGTGCAATAATTTTCCCACCTAAGTCCCATCTACCACTCTTTCTCATCACTTATCATAGACAAATTTATGAATACTCAACTCATATTAGTGTTGTGTGATGAATAGTATTTCTTTTTTTCATGTATCGTGGATGGGTTATGGATCTTGAGTTTTGTATTAGTGATGCATAAAACATGTGTTCATTTCATTATTTCTTGCTTCTCCTTTATTTTTAATCGCTTGTAATTTTTATGTTATAAATTAGTGATGTGTGATAACCCTTTGTGCTCTTTACATTTTCTTCCATCCCTCATTGTGGATTGCTTGTGAACTTTGAGTTTCAAAATAGCGATTAGAAATGTGGTCAGGTGTTCTATTTTTCTATCACTAATCTAAATTTCTCTTCGAGTGATGTTTCTTGTGCCTTCAATTTATAATTAGGTACACATGGCTTGATTGTGCTCGCATCGCTGATAGGACATGCAAAGGGTGGAATATAATAGTTATTAGTGATGGGATCCAAATAAGAGGAAATTTGGCAACATCTCAAGGACATTTTTTAACACAAATAAGAAGGTAGCAAGATGAAAGGATAGTTGTCGATATGGTTTTAAAGAAGTATGATCAATGGGTTGGGTTAAGTGTCATTTTGCTCGTGTGAGGTTTCCATCAACTATTAATTGTGTTATGCTCCATTTCTCAGCCATAAGGAAGGTTGTTGGTTTGTTTTTTTCACATTTGGAATTGTTCATAAGTAGAGAAGATAGCTACAACTTGAGGAAATAGTGCATGTATCTCCAATAAAAAAGTTACAAAAGCATTAACATCAATTTTTCACCCAAGTAAGAAAATTTTCATATCCCTTCTCGTCAAGCATATTGAATTGTGTTGGTTTGAAAATTAGTAGGGAGTTTGAAGGATAAATCTTCTTAGGATTTACTCATTGAGTGTCCTTAATTGGGGTGATAAATACTATACAAGGTTGGGAGGTTGTTTTTTTGGAAATTGTGTCTGAACTAGGTAGGTTTCTTTGATTAATAAAAAATTTGTTAACCCTATTCTTGTCACATCATAAAAAATGAGCAGACTAGAACATAGTGAGTCTAACATTAGTCTAGAGAGAAAACCCAAGAAAAAAATAAGAGGCCTAGGACCTAGGATGTTTCATCTGTGTTTAAGCTAGAGCCACCTGAAGCATCTAGCCTTACCCCGGATGCCCCTATGGCATCCAAAAGGTCAAGGAGTGCAAAGAAAACTCCAGAAATATTTATGGAGGGTGACTCTGGAAACATAAATGAGGGTGGGTCATGAATTGGCAAGATACCTATAGGGAAAGTTACTTTGATGATCAAATTAATTCATAAAAGTGGTGAAATTGGAGAATTGGCCTAGCCTCAAAGTGGATGGTTGTTATTAATGTATTATTTTAATAGAAGAAATTCTAACAAGCCATCATGCTACCTATGGGGCTTTAACCTTGGGGATTTGGTGGTACCTAATTTTTTTGTGGAGGTAGATGTGATAATGGAATTAGCTAGGCACTATGATTCTATAGACAGGAAGATCAAGAGTAAAAATGGCATTGTAGTCCTCAAGGTAACAAGGGACAAAATTGTGGAGGTATTTGTGTTGAATCCAAATTACACATTTAATATCAATTCTTTGGACCCATATGGTGAGTATGAATAGAAATTTGTTTCATTCAAAAGTAGATTTCTTATACGACATAGAAAGAGAAAGGAAAGATTTGGCCCTAAAGATATGGAGCCCTTTAAGTGTGAATAATTTGTTGATTATTTCAAGAACATGTATTATTTCTTGAATCAAGTTATGGATCATAATTTTGAGCCTAGGATAGTCGTTGGCCTATTGGTAATAAAAATGGATACAAAAGGTCAAAATCAAAACATTGGTTTTGATTATGTTGCTTATGTTGCAAAACTAATGTATTAGGATTTTATCAACCTAAAGAAGGAAGTTCTTCCCCTATATTTTCCACATTATTCTGTATTGATGTATATACTTCTTCTTGAAGGTTAAGATAAATGGAAAAATAATTTGAGATCAAGATAGAAGGATAATGAGAATAATGATTTGCTAGTTCGAATGTGGACACATGTTTGGGACTAGGTTTTTTCCAATTCCAACTATTTGGTGTTTTGTATTTTTATTATGTTTGGTATTCTAGATATTTTAGGTGTAGCACCCATTCATATAATTTCAAAATTAATCAAAGGCATCATGCATCCAAGGGATGTAAAAGGATCAACCTCACAACATAATTGGGAAGATTGGTTTCTACACTCATAATATATAGTAATCAAGGAAAATAGAGAACTAGGGTAGGGGCTTTAAAAGAGATGATGTCTAAGATGCAAGATGATCCCAAGGCTCCTATAAATGTCCCTAGAGTATTACAATCTATTAACTTGGTGAATGAAATAACAAATTTTCATTGAAATTTAGGAATGCAACTCCAAAACAAACTACAAATATTCAAAGAAATGGAGGAGTATGGTATGATTGCAATATTGAATTGAAAAGGTGAGCTAAAGGAGTTTGATACATGGAGGAATGATTTGGGAGAGATTCTCACACAAGATAAGATGATATTGAAGGTATCTTATTATACCTCTTTGAATCCTAAAATTGGTATTATGATGGGGATTGAAACTAGAATGGACACTTTTCTCAAAGATGCTAGAGCCCTAATTGATGCAAGGTATATTCAACACAGTGCAAAGGTACAAAGTTTATTGGATGCAAAATGGTTGACTGAAGATGAACACAACACATAGCTGGAAAATTTATTGAGTAAGCTTGTGAGAATATGATGATGGACATGGTGAATAATGAATAGGAGGGAAACAATGCATAGCCTAAAATAGTACAAATTAGGATTTTGTTGAGATAATGCAAAATAGTGTTCTCTCCCTATCACGAAGGTTGATGGAATAGAGGTTGACTTGGATGAGTTAGTTTTCCTTCTTTCTATTTCTTTTTATACTTTTGGAATATTTTTGATGACTAAACGTCCACTTGGTTAACATTTTGGCTTGTGAAGAACATATTATAATGCTTGTGCAATGAGTGAAATGAGGTATTTGGAAGGTTGGCGTATCTTTTTCAGCAAAAGAAAATAAAATTTTTCTTACATACTTTCCCCCCACTTTGTAAAGTGCAAGTATAACCATCTAGGAATTTTGAAATTAAAATTGAAATGTATTGCAAATACAAATGTGACTTAGATTGTAATTGGGCTTGATGCTTCTTTCACCCATGTTCTATAAATGGGATTTTAAGGCCAATTATAGAGGTCTTTTGATGGTTAAGCAATTTTTGAGCTCATATATGAGTAATTTTGATAGTCTTAAGCAGAAAGAGATAGATTAGTGTTAATTCTTAGGAATGTATTTAGATCTATAATTGGCTTATTTTTTCTACAATAGTAGAGAGATATGAATGATAATTGTAGGTTCCAAAATTATTTTCTCTCCTCTATAATTTTATCTTCCGAATCATGAATAAAGGAATCAGGGTTCATTTATTTGTCTTCAGTCTTAGCTATTGAATGTGTGGTTTCATCTTTTTCTTTAGTTCAAAGAGTATAGTAAGTTCATAAGTGAGATCATCGATTTGCGAGTGAAATTCAAAGATTATTAAGAAGTTTCTAATTCTAGACATATTGAGTTGTGTGTTACAAAGTGATATGCAATAGTCTATAGATATTTTATTCCATTTTCTATTGTATTAATATTTATTACATATGTGAATCTGTTGACCTTAGATAAGGAACTTGTCCATTTGTATGGTCATCCTTGATATTAGTGAGATGCTTGTACCTGACAAAGAACACAAATCTATACAACAATTTCTGACACACCTTATAATTATAGTACAATAGCATGAAGTACTTCTCATTCCTAGTTGTAGATACAATTCTTTAAAGGTTATGCCAAATCCTCAAGGAATTTTGTCTATTTCTATTAAGTAGGAATATATTTGTTTGCTTTCAATGTTGTAAAATGGCACATGAGTATGATATAAACATTGTCAAGATCACCCTCATGGGTTTCATAGAGCCCAAAGAGTAGATGTAGAGGTTTAGCAATCCTTTATTTTTTTGTTGGCCAATCCATATCCTTTCCAATCATTGGATTCTAACAGATTCATAGATAATTGGTGATATTATGTTTGGTTCTAAAAAAAACCAATAGATTAAAAAATCTACTAGGGATATTACTAAGTCCAATGTCTCTAGGCAGATCTGGTACAGTAAGATATTTTAATTTTTCTTCACTACTTGGAGAACAATTGGTTCAAATTTTTATCATATAAGTCAAATCTAGTTTTATGCTTCAAAGTGTGGTTCATTCTTCTAGCGTGTGTTGGGTTATGTTCAAATTTTTCTCTACTATTTCTATTGTAACCCTAAAGTGTGATAAAAAAATATTTCTCACTATCCTGGGTGGTGACTATGAAGTCTCTCATGCTAGTGTGAAAATAAATTCCAAGAGAAAAAGTGAGAAAGATAATTATGAGATATTATTTAGCCCCATGGTAAAGACCAAAAGTCACACAAAGAATCATCTTGAATAGAATATAGAGTCCAATCATTCAAAGGATAAGTGACCCACCTAGGTGAAGAAATGTGTTGAATCAAGTAAGTCTACTGAACTTCCTGATGATGCATCTCCTACTTTTGATAATGAATTTAATAGTGTAAATACTCATGAAGGAGAAAGTGAAGTTGAAGTGCCTAAGGTAGATCAAGGAATTTTTTCCATTGAGGAATTATTGGACAATGAACTTTATGTGTCAAGAGAAGAAGATAGGTGGGAATTCTGGGAGAAAAATAAGAAGTTCTTAGAAATTTTAACTCCTAGGGTTGGATCTATTTTTAATGGCGGTAATTTTAAGCCAAGAGGTGAACCCACAAATGAAGAATTACACTTGTCCCTTGAGGTCGAACTAGCTAATCATGATTTATTTACCCCTGAGCTAAGTGATTTTGGAGATATCCTTTAAAATGAGGAAGACATAGATAAAGATATTCAAGCCTTATAAGAAGAAGAGCATAGGCTCAAAGAGAAAGATGAATGTAGGATTAGGGAGTTGGAAGAAAAAAAGAGAAAAGGAGTTAAAATAAAATGAAGATAGAATCAAGGCTAAGATGCAAGAAAGAGATGCTTGGAGGCAAAGGATAGAAAAAATGAGAGAAGAAGTGAAGCATAAATAGTTTCAAGAAAATGTTGCTAGATTTGCTGCTAAAATAACCCCTGAGCCGCTTAAGCTAACCATTTAAATGGGAACCTTTGTTGAAAACACTTATACTACATTTATTTCAACTTCCAAAGCCATAGATCCTTCTGGTACTTCTAAGAAATCACAACATGTGGACCATGACAAGAGGCCCATTGATCAACCAAAGAAAACTACTTTTAATACCTTCAATACCAGTACCAACACAAGTACCAATACTTCATATGTTAATACTTCTACCTTGAAATGCTAATATTGATACTATCCTATCCACTACACCCCTAAACCCTAAGATCTTGAGATTGCAATTGGAAAAATATAGGTTACAAGAAGAATTGAAAAAAGATGAATTCAAAATTAATGATGCAGAGATAGCCAGATAGTTTTATTTTCTTAAGATCTCCATACCAAACCCAAAAGTTTCAAGCTCTAGACACACTTATACTTAATCACAAAAGAAGAGGTATAAGGGACACTCTACTAGTGGAAGTGGTGGTGGGGATCAAGGTGGTGGAGGTGGAGGAAATGAAAAAATAAGAATTATTATTTTCAAGATGATGAGGGAAAGAATAAATGAGGTGGAAATAATAATGGATATGGAAAAGGTAAGGATAAGACTCAATATGATGATAGAAAAGATGACGAGCATAGAAATTATCATAGATATTGAGCTACTAGGAGACCAATGCTAGTTGAGAGATATTAGAAATTGTGCTTCATTGGAGTTCCTTCTTACCCTAACCCTTTTCCTAAAGATTCCAAGTCTACTTTAGTTATATTTTTTGGTAACAATGCCTTAATTTGTGAATATCACTTTAAATCACTTTCTAATGTTATGGATGAATTTGAGGTAGAAGCAAAGGATGTCATGATGAATTTATTCATGTAGTCACTTACTGAGGATGCCAAAGAATGGTGTAGGAGTTTAACTACTGAGAGTATTGTCTCTTGGGAGGAATTTAAGAGGTTGTTTAGAGAATATTATGGTGATAATATTGATTCAAGGTTCCTTCTAAATCAGTTCAATAATATTGTTAAAAGCTCTAATGAGGGTGTGGTTTATTTCAATGTGAGATTTCAGAAGGGTATGAACCAGTTACCTCCTCATTTGAGATTAGGTGATAATGTATGCTTGGTGAACTATTGGAATGTATTTGATGCAAATATGAGCTATCACTTGCTACATAAGAACCCTCAAAATTTAAGAAAAACTTACAAGATGGTTGTCCATATTGATAGTATCAGTAGAGAAACTGGTAAGGTTGGAAGAAGAGATGATGCAAAGATCCTCAAAAACCCAAAGAGAGAGGATGAGAATTCTCATGCTAAAGGTGGTTCTCTTGAGGATAAGATCAAGAATTTTACTAGTACCATGACTAATACCCTGAAGGATCTAAGCAACAGAATTGCAAGGAAAGAAAAGGGCCTATCAAATGAGAATTCAAACTATCATAAAAATGACAGACCCCCTCAGTTGTAAGATCACCCATATAATACAAACTGACATAATGGGGAGCCCATTTCTTACAACATAAGAAATGTTTAGAACAAGGCTTTGGATCCTTTGTAGAAGAACTCAACAAATTTTTCTGATGAAACCCCTTGGTGCATGGTGTTCCAAAATTCCACACTCTCCTTATCAATGTGTAGTTGTATAGATGGTTGAAATTGAAGAAGATGTACTTGAAGAATGTGATTAGTATAATGAGGATGATGCCGACATAAATATGATTATGGATGGTTCTGATTTCCCTAAAAATGAATTTTCTTCTAATTTATGTAGTCTCATGAAATGGATGTGGAAGATCAAAGGTATATCACTAGTAC
This sequence comes from Sequoiadendron giganteum, assembly GCA_007115665.2. Classification (NCBI taxonomy): domain Eukaryota; kingdom Viridiplantae; phylum Streptophyta; class Pinopsida; order Cupressales; family Cupressaceae; genus Sequoiadendron; species Sequoiadendron giganteum. The sequence continues at coordinate 815,473,361 of CM021102.1, forward strand.
ATATCACCAGCAGGTCCTCTTTGATGAAGATGGTAGTGATAATGAAGTATACAACCTATAATAATTTGAGGATAATGTGTCCCTAAGGAGGCCATTAGATGAAGAAATTTAAAGATATATAGTGGCTTTGGTTGCACAAGTTAGAGGTTCACATCATTTGAGGAACAAAGTAGTGGGTGGTGACCAAGGTAGTCCTGCTAGCATCTTCATCAAGGAGCATAATATATTAGCTAAAGAGTCAAAATTTGACAGCAAAGGGGAAGGATCTAAGGCTAAATATAGTAATAGAGACAAAATTTTGGCTAAGAAAGTGGAAAAACCAAAAATACATGGAGAAATCAAGTCCCTTATTGTGAAGAAAAAGGCACCAAAGCAGTATTTTGAAGCAACAACAAAGGATGCCAAGCCCAAAGTTGAAACACCAAATGATCAATAAAAGGATAGAAATATAGAAAAAAGGTATGATCCTAGTTGAATTACCTTAATACACTCTTCTTGACATGTTTCAATTTCTTAGTCAAGTAAAATTTTATATTCATTTTCTTGAAATGATGAAAATTGATGAACACAATGTAGTGTAGGAAAATGCATACCCTTGAATTTTCACACTTGTTTGGTCCTTCCTTGCTTTATTTATCAATATTTATGTCTTAACTAGTCCTATTTCAAACATCCACAAGCCTAATGAACTATATATTTTTATTGCTAATCCCAACAAACATCAAAGGATAAATGATAGTTCAAAGATTTTGGTTGTGTCCCTCATATTTGGGTCGGGACTAAGATGCCACCTAGGACGTCTTTGTCCCTCAAAGGTATTGAGACTCTAATTTCAAATGGACCTTAAATGGGCCCATATTTGGAGTCTGTGCCCCAACTTTCAATACTTTGGACTAAGCCGCCACCTAGGGCATCTTAGTCCACCTTAAGGTATTTTTAGGATTTAATTTCAAATCTTCATGAGATTTAGCCTCCTTTAATTAATAATTTCATGTATCAACTTGTTGTGGGGTAATTTCAGGATATTAATCATGGATAAGTATAAATACAAGGTTCATTCACTCATTTTCATCTTAAGAATTCATGATAGCAACCTAAAAATTTGAGTATTCATTCCTAAGGAAAGTTCATGAGATCAAGAGAAATTCATAAAGAATTTGGAGCCATCATCAAGATTCAAGCATCATGTCAAATATATTCTTGCATCATGTGTGTTTTTGAGCTAACATTTGTGATGTAGTTTTTTGATTCAAGAAAGCAATCCGAGTCAAGATCTATCAAGCATTCATTGGATTCAAGATACACATTCAAGCTAACCATCTCACACAAGTTTTGTAGATTTAATAGCAAGGGCTTGGTGAGTTGTAATATATCATTTTGTTCATTAATCATTTCCCTCAATTTCTATTTCATTTCAAGGTTTAATTACCAAAAAGGGGTTTTAAAAAGGCAAACCCCCATTCACTAACAATCAACAAGTTTTTTCTCTCTTGCATGTTTGTGGTTTTAGATTTAGGTTGAATACTTGAAGATAATTTGAAGTGAAAAGTTGTAAAGTTGCAAGTTTGCATTATGAAGTTGCAAGTTTGCATTGCGAAGTTGCAAGTTTGCATTGCGAAGTTGTAAGTTTGCATTGCAAAGTTCCAATTTTGCATTGCAAAGTTGCTATTTTTCATTGAAAATTTTCAATTTTTCATTGCAAAGTTGCTATTTTTCATTGAAAATTTTCAATTTTTCATTGCAAAGTTGCAAATTTGTATTGCAAAATTGAAAATTTGCATTTGTATTACAAATTTGTAAGTTTTCATTGCAAAGTTGCAAATTTGCATTGCAAAGTTTTCATCTCCATGGATACTCACCTAAACTTTAGATTTGAAAATTTTAGGACTTGAGATCTGAGAAGAAGTGCAAAACTTGAGCCTTAGGACCACATTCAGAGATTTTAGAAATTCCATATGAGACTAAGTCATCACCTAGGGTTGCTTAGTCCTTCTGAAGGTATTTTGTAGATATTCTTTGAGATCCGATTCTAGTATCTAAAGATTCTTCATCTTCCCCCAAAAACAACAGTGAGACTAAGACAATAGTAAGGGCATCTTAGTTCTCCATAACACATTTTGACAACTTCTTTGCATTTCTAGAATCCTCATCACATTTATAGACTTCACATGTACACATATCCTAACTCCCTATTGCATAATTTAATCATTTACATCCTTCATTTAACTTACATTACGAGGTTTTGTGAGTTGAATATTAAATTATCTTTATCAAGATTTTTCTTGGTGGTGAACCCCTCAAAGCCTAAAAGAAACCTTCCTAGGTTTTCCTTTTTGATAAGTGACTCACCTTTAAGGTTTATAGTCAATCCAATTACGATTCCTAGGAAATTCTTGAATGACCATAGGAAAATAGTGGTGCTCTATGACCAAGGCCATAAAGCATCTCCATTTTCATACAGTTCATTTTGGTGAACATGATGTTTTAGAGCATTCATTTTCTGATTTGGATTCCATTAAAGTCCTCGATCTATGTTGCATTCATTCTTTCATTGCATCTTGCATTAGTTAAAGTGAATCTAGGTTTTCTCATATTTTAATTGGTGAAATTACATATAGGTTACATTTTTTCTTTCTTGCATCATATTATCCCATTGAAAAACTCAAAATTACATTGCTAATCATCCTAATTACATTTAGAAACATTGTTATTGCATTCAAAATTGAAAAAAATTGCATTGAATTTATTATCATTAGTTACTTTTTTATTGCATTCATTTTCACACTTTTTTGTATTCAAACATCAAGTCCCTGAATAGGCAACCTGTGAACACTATAAAGAATCTAGAATCTATTTTTTTTCTGAAAAAAACCTTTTTAAGGACTAAAACGACCTTCCTAGCATCTTAGTCCTCTTAGGGTTTTTTCCTCAGAATCTTGTCTCTAATGTTTGTTGTTTTTTCTAGTCCCTGGAACCTTAGAATTTCACCAGTAGGACCAAGACACACTTATTGGCTTCTTAGTTCCTATTCACTTTGACTTTCCAATTTTCAAGGTTTGAAATTTCTTTTGTGTGCTTCTGTTTGTTACCTTTAGTTTGGAAAATTTTTGTTATTCCAATTTCTTTCATTTGAAGTGTATCTATTCAATCTTGCATCATGTATATGTGCTTTGGAAATTTTTGGATGTCCCTAAAATCTCTGGTAGATATGTCAAGTTGTGCCTTTGGTAATGATCCTCTTTACATTGAATACACTCATGCTCAATCAACTTCTAATGCATGTCCTCCTTGAGATTTTGAAATAATTGGAGAAGATGATGACAACATGAATATGTTCCTAAATTATTTCCTTAACAACCTTGAATTATCTAATACATCCTTTTATCCAACAATGAAACAACCAACATGACCTACAATACCACCTCTTAAATGTTTGGTTACTTACATCCTGAAACTGAAAAAAATTGAGCCTATGTCTCCTACAATAGGTGAACCTAGTTCCTCTAAACAAGAAAATTCTCAACCATTTTATGATAACCAAGTAACAAAAACTTCAATCAATCTAGAAGAAACATATGGAAAATGATTTACAATTTTGAGTAAACAAGGATGTGATACAAAAAGTGAACATGAAATTTATCAACTCCTAAAGAAAATACAACACAATGAAAACACAAAATGGTTAGGATATCAATATCCCCTTCACAACATAAGTGTTCCTAAATAATACCTAAAGCTTAATAGTGATGGTATGGTGATATGAGATTCTCCTCCCAATATGAATGTCCTTCTTCCTAAAGAGCAACCAATGATTCCTAACAATGAAAAGGGTGATAGGATCACCTAAGGTCCTCCTCCTCTACCTTCAAATCAAGAAATTTGTGACTCTAGAACTTAGAAGCTCAAACCATTACCATTCCTTCATACTCAAACAACAATTGAATGAAATTTGGAACACCTTATAAACATAGGTCAACTTAAAATTACCACCTCCTACTAGAGGAAAACTTCCTAAAGATAACATGAAATTTTTTGCATACCATAAAACTCTTAGACATCTTACTAATGAGTGTTGTACTATAATAAGGATTATTCAACAATTTCACATCATAGAAATAATCCCTTAATGTGGGATCCTGAATCCCCTTATCATGTAATAGTTGTAGAAAAATCTATTCTCACTATTACATGACCTTTCCTATCACCTACCTTGACTCATTCTTGTCTTGCACTTAGTGGGGTCAAGAAATAGATATTCTTGTCTGAGTAATGCATTTTTCATTGTCCCTTAAGTTTGTGTTGATGGTGTTTTTATGCACTTATCAACACAGGTAATGAATAGCTGCATTACCTCTCTTGAAAGAAAATCTTCCACAATCAAATTGTAGAACACTATCCCTAGGTCTCTCATATGTTAGGTCATGACGATGCTTGGAATATTTTAGTTGATTTATGTGATTTTCTGGAATCACAAGGTGGCCTTACAAAAGTTAAAGTTGTAGGAGAATCAGGTTTATGGATGAAGTTCTTCAAATAGGGACTTACTACATTTTGTTGCACGTTCAAACAATAGTCTTGAACTCCATTGTTTTGTTGGATTTGGCTTTACAATGTGCAATGAACCTTAGCATAGGTTGTCTCTAAAAAAAAATGAAAAAGTGGCCAAGAAGAGGGAAGGTTCCTAGACCCACAACTACCGATGAATAGTGATTATGGAGGTTCTTGTTGTGGATAGTTTCCTTAAAATATGATTTCACTTAACCAGAATTCTCACAATATCATGAAATCTATGCTATCTTCTAAGGATTGTAGATATTAATCATTCATTCACCATGTAATTGTGAATAAAGACAAAGTTTAAAGAGCGGCTATAAAATTGTAGTCTAGACTAACTTTACACAGTCACCTACCAGTAGAAAATGACCATAAGTATGGACAAGGAAAGAACACACACAAAAAAAAATTTCATAACCAAAGACAACATACTAAATCCACCAAAGTCAGCTAAAGGAAACCATAACAAAAAAATAGCTTAAAGTAGATTTTAAACTAGCGGGAGAAGAATCTAGAAACATGCAGAGAAATCCAAAATACACCAAGAAATGAATGTATTTTCTATTGCAACTTTTCCAGCATGCCTTTACAACAACTCAACTCTCTTAAAATGAGAGGAGAGCCCTATTTATAGTTTTCAAAAATAAAAATGAGTGGGAAAGATTCAATTCTATTGTATGGCCAAGATTCACTTTACACTAGGGTTTCACCTACCCCCAAATATATTACATTTTATAACATCTTTCATCCTTTCCTTGTTTTGTCCTCTAGTGGCCACACTGTAGTAGTTTTGTCTTTTTGTTATTTTCCCTTTGCTTCAACTAATCTTTTAGAAATTCATCATCAGTGACAGGGTTGCCTTCCTACTTCTTCAAAGCTGCATACCCCACAAAGCTTAGGATCAATGGCCAAAGCTTGTCCACTTCCATGATGTCAGACTATAGCACCTGGTAACTCCATTCCTGGGAGTTGTTAACATGCTTATTCCAGTCATTGTCATACTCGGCAACATTACTTCTGAAAAGCTCAGACTAGGCAAAGGTTCGAGCAGCAGAGCTCATGAAATCCATAGTAACCTCAGTTGACATCCCATTTTCCATATTTTTCAAGAAATGAGGCTTTATGCTTTATGGATTAATTTCAACAACAAGTAGTTCGTACCCCGATATCAGATTGAGGTACCAAGCACAATCTCCCCTAGCCTCCTTGGCCCATTCAATATCTGGAACCACTCATTTCAGGATCTACTCCAGCCTCCATTTCGATGATCAAAATCTCATTTCCATACATATGTTAACCAGTGGTCATCATCCTTGAGGGAAAGGTCCTTCTCCCATACTTCACTCGACAACGCAGGGATAGCCTCTATCTTTGGGTAGGCAGCTCTGTAATTATTTGGGAACTCCTCACAAACTTGCTTCTTTCCCTCAAGAGTCCTTTCCACCTCTAGGAACTTATTTTCTATTTGGACAGCCAAGTTGATGCCTATGTTCCCCATTTCTAAGACTCGTTGAAACCAACTTTTCGTAGTCTTATCTAGGTTCCTAGTTCTTTCCAGCTTATGGTTCCAAATTTTCTCTTAGGACAACAACTATGGTGGGGATGATGACATGGTAGGTATCTCATATGGGGATGACCATTTCTAAATGTAGGTCATCAAATCGGCCACCTATGCTTTAGGTTCTTCCTTTGAAACCTTACCCTCCCGGATAAGGTGCACCACCGTGGCTAGCGATTCCTAGAGGTGGTCAACCTTATGCTCCCTAGTGGCTACTATCAAGATGATAGTGGAGACATTATGAGTCACTCCTTGTTCTCCAACCATTGAAATTTTTGTTTTTACTGCCATACATCTAGAGGCATCCATGGTTACTTTTGGTTTGATTTTTGGCCTATTCTCCTTCTTAGTGGTTATTTGTGCTCTGGCCAATATTACATCTAGCCTCGCCTTAGGATATTTTAGGGTGGGAGTCTTTTGCCTAAGCTGATCTCCCAACCAATTGGGCATCTGGGACCCCTCCTTGGGTGATTCACATTGATCCTTGTTGTGCTTCACCTCAAGTACAATGGTTTTGACAACAAGGGTCTCCTTCTCAACCCCTGCATCCTCCTTTTCCTCATCGGAGTCTTGTTTGAGCATTACACATTTAGTGGGAGACTTGGTGAGAAATTTATTTTCGGAGGGATATTCCCTCTCATCATCTTCTTCCTTGAGATTATCCTCTTGCATATTTTCATGGAGGGATACTTCCTTGTCATGCTCTAGGGTTCAATCATGTCTTTCAGTTGGAGTCCTGCTAGTCTCAATCTCTAGAGTAGCAGATCCTTCAATCATAGGCTGCCCTGGAGCCTCTTGGTCCTTGATCTCTTTGATTTGCTTGTTCTATTCTTCTTCAAGCTCTGAGTCAGCTATTTCTCAGATTAGTTCCATGTCTAACTCCTCAATTCTCTCACTAGAGGATTCATAGGGCACTTCATCGATCTCCGAGTGCTCAAACATCGGATGCTCATGATATACAAACTCTTCATCTTCAGGCCTCTGGGTAGCCTCTAGTTGTTGTCGCTCAAGCTTATCTGAGATCTGCATTGTTTCCTCCATTCTAGGTTATTTGGTAGGGGGAGGGAGAGCTGGAGCATTAGCCATAGCTTGGGCTATTGTGTCTTTTACTACTAGATTTGTAAGCATCCTTGAAAGCTTGGATGGCAGGTTCTGCATGTATTTTATGAAGGATTCTAGGAGACTGAGGACACAAATTACAGTAGTAGAAGTGGATGGAAGGGAAGGAGACATAGAAGATGAAGAGACTGATGATGTCATGGAAGAGGATGAATCCACTGATATAACCTGCATGATTGGAGAAGTGGAGGCAAGGTGGAAAGAGATTTCCACTGTAGGTGGAGAGGCAACAAATATTGCAAGAAAAGTAGGTGGAGCAGTGGTAATAGTAGCATATGGAAACTTTGGCGAGTTAGCCTCCTCCTCTCTCCCCTCGAGGAGTAGATATCTGGGTATTATAGGAATTTCCACAACCCCATTTGCATTTATTTGTTTTTTGGAAGGCTCGCCCTCTGAAGCCTTTCAAGCATAAACCTTTGGGTTATGCACCTGCTCACTAGCTTCCTTTCTCTTCTCAGTTTTCACAGATGGTGGGGATTTGGAATTTTCCCTAGTTGTAGTAGTAGTCACCTCACCATCAAAGCCACTTGGATCACTTTTGAGTCCCTTGAATGTTAAGGCAACTCCCTGTTGTTTTAGTTAGGAAAATTTTTGGTTGATCCATTCCTTCGTTCAAGCCTCCACGGGCTTGGTGAGTACCTCGAGGTCATCTACCTCTTTCTCATCTCAATCAATCATGGGAAATGGCATATTGGCGATGAAATTATATCCTAGATTGATCAGTGTGCTCTCATCCTCTTCAAGATGATCTAGAACCAAACACAAGTTGACTCTTCACATGTAGAGAGCAATCATGCGCATATAGTGTTGCAACCATACTTCAAGATCAACTTTACAATTGGCCTAGAAATCCTCAACATTGTGGAGGGCATACTAAGGTCCTAGTGCCTTTCTGATATGACCATATGGGTCCATTCACAGTCGAGATGTATATTACCTGAAGTGGTACTCGACCAGATCCTTCTCCAAATTACCCACACATTGGGAGGTATGAATCTTGTACATTCCCTGGCCAAGGCAAATAGGATAAGGTGTCCCTACTAGATGTTTTTTGCTTAGGATATTATGATTGTGTTGTAGTTTCAAGGTCAGCTCTAATAGTATGATTTGGTCATTGGGGTATCGGGGCATCTTGTTTGGCCTTTTTGTGAATCCTTGAGTCTGCATTTAAGTGAAATCAAGGAAATATATATATAGGAAGGCGTAATTCTTGAGGGCTCTATCATTGTGGGAGACTCTTCTCTTGAAATATTCTCCAAGCAGCTAGATGATGTAGGCAATGAAGGCATCATTTACCTTGCAGTAGTCTCTCTTGAAGTTTTTGTATTGCAATTGTAGATATTTGTCACAGGGCTTAAATTACCTCATTGGGAATTTTAGTCAATCCTTGGTAATTTTGTTGATTGTCAAGTGAATAGACTAGGTATGAAGTCATATAGAGCTTCGATGTCTTTTTTGCATTGATAAATTTCTCATGAAAGAAATTACTAATTATTTCCCCCCAATAAAAGGAAGCGTCAGTTCCTTTGAGGATTTTCTCCACAAAGTACAACATCCACTCTTGAAAGAAGGCTGTAGTAGGAAGGCCCATTACCCTACTCAGTAGGGTGATGAGGTCGTGGTAATCCTTGAAGAAATCACTGTGAAAGAGTTCCTAAGGGACTTTTCCAGCATTGGCCTTCTTATTCTTCAACCATTACTGATTAATCAATTTCTTGAAACTCATAGGATCATGATACCACAATGCCTTCAATTATTTGATAGTTAGAGTCTCCATGCTTTCAAAGGCGGGGATGTGGAAAGTTGTAGTTATCTTGAGAGGGGACATATCTGCAAGGATGTTTCTGTCTTTGTCCACGATGGTTCTAGTTTTAGGTTGATATGCTTTCCAACATTCCATTACCAGCTTGGGGGCCACCAATGCTGGCATGAAGCCTGCAACCTTGGCAAGTCTCTAGCTTCTAATTAACTTTTCATTTTTTGTTTTTGGGTCCACCTTGACCCTCCATGTAAATTTGTCCATATCGACATGCCCGATATTGGTTTCTATGATGTCTCTCCAAAGAGTGGTGATTCTAGAGTGTAATGGAACCCCCTAGAATTTGAACTTCATTTGATCCTTGTCCTCCTTGCCTTGAGGTGCTTTGGAAATTCCTTTTCCCTTTTCCTTGGGGACACCAGAGGTTTCTGCACCAGATTCCTTAAATCCTACACAAAGAGACATGAATTAGTAACTTCATCATGGAAAGGCAGCCTCAGAAAAAATCCTTGCATAATGGTTAGATCCACAATCATCTTTCATATTTGATAATCCCCTAACACCTGATCAAAACACCCTACGAAAGAAAAATAGAAAATCTAGGTTCCTAGGGCTGGAATTCCCTTGGCATAATGTCATTTGGAAGGGAAAACGAGGCACAAAACTCCCAATGACCTTTCCGGTCTTGGATTTGATCAAACGAAGGATTGGCATGAGGAAATGTTCAATTTTAGCAAGTGGGTCAAAGTCCGTTTTGGATTTGGAGATCATTTGAGCCCTCATTTAGACGTTCAGGTTTTAGTTGCAGGAAGACTATTTGGAATGGCATAGGGAGGACGAAACTCTGAGATCCAGGCTACAGGGTTCAGGTTTTCAGGGTCGGGAAGCGAGCATGGGATGACCATGTAGAATGGTGAAATGTAGGCAAAAATCTGGGGATGGAAGTCTGAAGGGTAATTCCTAGAGACAAATTTAGTAGTAAAGAAATGCCCGACGACGAATTGAAGGTCAGGGCCTGGAGGTTGAAAAGATGGTCAGGTTCGACTGTTTGGAATGATGAAACCAGAACAAAATCCTAGAGATAGAATTCTGGAGTCTAGAGTCTGAAGGGCATTTGGATGTTATGTTTTAGTTTTAGATTTCATGCTCGGTAAAAGAGGGACCGGGGTCTGGGAATCGGAAAGACATCTCGGGACAGTCGTGCAAAATGACAAAAGCAACATGGAATTTTGGACATGGAATTTTGGAGGTTGGGCTCCGACAACAATTTGGACATTTGGTTTTCCTGCACGTTTTGAGATGGACATCTTGCGCCCGAGGTCTGAGGGTCAAGAAGACACTTGAGGAAGGTCGTTCAAAATGGTAGAGGCACAACAGAAACCCGGGAAGGGAATTCCAAAGGCCAAGACCCGTGGGCACGAAGGACACTATTATTTACCAAAGTTTTGAGTTTGTGCAAGGATGGTCACAAAGAGGTCCAAGCCTGAGAGGTGCCACCAAATAGTCCAAAGAAAAGTGAAAAAGAGGTGAAGCTTCAGTATTCAATTTCACTTGTGAAACAATGGATTTTTCAGTTTTGAATCTGTGAGTTTTTTGGCTAAGGTAGTATTCTAACAATTTTTAGGTTTTTTTTAGGTTTTTCACTTGATTTAAGCCATGATTTTGAGGAAATGAAGACAAGGCACACAGATGGAGGACATACATCAAAACCTTGAAGAAGACTTCTGTTGAATTCATGAGGAACAATGAAGCAGAGGTTCGAGCGCAAAGGCAGATTTTGTTGGGGTGACGCTGCCTTTTTCAATCCTAGCTATCATGTAAAAATGATAGTTTGAAACTTGCTTAGATAACCCCAACACCATTAGTCTTCAATTTAATGCCCAATATGACAACATGTGAGGTAGATAAAATCAAATTTTGGGATGGTGGTGGGAGGAGTAGGGTCTAGTGGCTGGGAAGATGTCGAGGAATGACTGTTTCAAAAAAAAAATCAGGTAAAATAAAAACGGTGATCGAAGATCCGGGGTTTAGGGTTCGAGAAGATGGAAGTTGGTGGCTGTTTGGAATGAAGAAGTCTAAAGGGAAACCCAAGAAGGGAATCCTAACAGGTTGGACTCGGTGAGCCGGAAAGATGTCACACAACTTTCATTCAGGATGGCTGAACCAGAATAGAATCCCAAGAGGGGAAACCCCAAGGTCCGAGCCTAGAAGGAGCCACATATTTCAGAAAGGCATCTAACAAGGGAAACCTAGAATTGCTTAAGATTTGGATTTTTTCAAGGGGGCCAAGTTTGGTCAAGCTTAAAATGCGACTTTTGAGAATATGTTGACCTTATAAGACACAAAAATGGGCACACAAAACAAGGTAAAGCAAAAAAGGACCTGACAAGCAAAAGGAGGAATAGAGGATCCCTGTTCCGAATGAGGCATGTGTGCAATAGGTACAACAATTTTTAATCTACCTTTCACTTATATAGGTTGATATTGGGAGGTTGATGATGCACTTTAGGTTGAGTCACCTATCCCTTACTAGTCTTTTTCATTTTTTCTATATGATTGAATGTGCGTAATGTGATCCCAAATTTGTTTTTATGTTTCCTCTCTTTATGTATTCCTCTATTTGTACCTTCATTCTTCTATATGTCATAACCTTTTTCCTTTTCATTAATCTTTACCTTTCCTTTTCATTTTTGTCTTGTGTTTTCCTTTTGGGGATGATGCAAGGCATTGAGACACCCTATGTATCTTCCATGTTGACCCAAAAGGTTTTTCATTTTGGTCTTTCTCTCTTTGTGTCATTCTTCTAGTTATATGTGTATTTGGGGAATGATGTCAGTTCCTAGCTCTCTAAAATCATTGTAGAAAAGACAGATGCTGACACTGAATCCATAGAACCCTTATATGTTTTTGGGGAGCACCCCCTCTTTTCCATTTTCTTTTGCATGTTTGTCTACTTTAAATTAATTTCTCACATCATGGTTTTTATAAATTTATTTAAAGTGGGGGCATACATTGGCATTATTCTGGCATGATTTCATTTGGATTTTTTTCATGTTGCTTGCTGTGATTTTTTAACTTCATGTTAGATATTTTTCTCTCTGTGGTGACATTACGAGTAATGTCCTTCAAGAGCTTGATCTATCTTAGCATATTACATTCCTCTTAGTGGTGATATGACACACCACATTCACTAAGTAGTGAATATTTTATCCTTAGACCGGTCCTCTCTTGGATACATTAGAAACAATGTCCCCCAAGATTAAGACCTTGCATGAACTAAGAAAAATCCCTTTGAACATCTCTCTTTCTTATTGTGTTGCATTTTTCTTTGTACCTTATTAAATTCATGGAGGTATAGCTTTGATATGGTCCCCTGGGGCTCACCTAGTGAACAACCAATTTCACAAGCCCTTGTGAGCAATAATTTTTGTTCTTGTCATAGTCATGGGGATATGACTTTGATATGGACCTCTTGGGGCTCACCTAGTGAACAACTAGCTTCACTAGCCCTTGTGAGAATACACTTTTTTTTGCATAATGGAAAATGTGTTCCACTTGCAAAACTTTTTAGACAAACATCCTAGACCTAGTCCACAACACATTGAATGACCAATCAAAGCTTCATCCATTTCCTTTTGTTTTTCCTTTTTATACCTTTGATTGTGTATGTTTAAGATATGGTTTTGGCTTCATATATCATCCACATGTGTGCTCCTTTGTGCCTAAGTTGGTCTACTATAGGATCTTGATCCTAGGGGATTGGTAAACCTCGCTATCATTTTCATCCTATCTTACTAACATTCATACATTTGAACCCCTCTTGATTACGTGGTTGGCTACTTTAGTGTGAGTGTGAATCAAGATCATCCTCTCACTAAACTAGGCACTAAATTTTATGTAGGAAAATACAAACCCTTTCATTTTCACACCTATTTTGGCCAACCTTGTTTTATTTATCCCTATTTAAGTGTTAATTGTTCCTATTTTTCATCCACAAGCCTAATGAACTACATATTTTTATGGCTAATCCTAACAAACATCAAAGGATAAATGATAATATAATGATTTTGGATGTGTGTCCCTAATTTTTGGGTCGAGACTAAGATGAAACCGAGGAAATATTTTTCCCCCAAAGGTCTTGTGACCCTAATTTCAAATGGACCTTAAATGGGCCCCTCTTTCAATTTTGTGCCCCAAGCTTCAAGACTTGGAACTAAGATCCCACCTAGGGCATCTTATTCCCCCTTAAGGTATTTTTGGGATTTAGTTTCAAACCTTGGTCAGATTTAGCCTCCTTTAATTAATGATTTCATGTGTTGGCTTGTTGTGTAATTTCAGGATATTAAACATGGATAAGTATAAATACAAGGTTCATTCACTCATTTTCATCCTATGAATTCATAATAGCAACCTAGAAATTTCAATATTCCTTCCTAAGAAATTTTTATGACATCAAGAGTAATTAATCAAGAATTTGGAGCCATCATCAAGATTAAAGCATCATTTCAAAGATATTCTTGCATCATGTGTGTTTTTGAGCTAGCATTTGTGATGCATGGTTTTAATTCAATCAAGAAATTCAAGTCAAGATCTATCAAGCACTCATGGGATTCATGATTTACATTCAAGCTAGTCATCTCACAAAAGTTCGAAGATTTCATAAAAATGGTTTGGTGAGTTGCAACATAGCTCTTTTTTCATTCATCATCTCCCCTCATTTCTATTTCATTTCAAGGTTTAATTACCAACAAGGGGTTTGACCAAGGAAAACCTCCATTCACTAACAATCAACAAGTTTTTCTCCTCTTGCATGTTTGTGTTTGCAGATTTAGTTTGAAAAATTGAAGATCATTTGAAGTAAAAAGTTAGAAAAATACATTGTAAAGTTTTCATCTCCATGAAAAATCACCTACAAATTAGACCTAGAAATTTTAGGACCTGAGATCCAACAAGAAGGAAGTGTAGACCTTGAGCCTCAAGACCACATTCAAAGATTTTAGAAATTCTAGATGGGAATAAGTCACCATCTAGGGCCTCTTAGTGCTCCTAAAGGTATTTTGTAGATATTCTTTGAGACCCGATTCTGGAATCTGAATATTTTGCATGTACCCCAAAAAAGAGCAGTGGGAGTAAGACAACAATAAATGCGTCTTAGTCATCCAGAGCACATTTTGATAGTTTCCTTACATTTCAAGAATCCTCATCAAATTTATAGACTTCCCAAGTACACATATCCTAACTCCCTATTGCATAATTTTATCATTTAGATCCTTTATTTAGATTGGATTACAAGGTTTTGTGAGTTGAATTATAAATTCTCTTTTCCAAGATTTTTCTTGTTGGTAAACCCCTCAAATCCTAAAAGAACACTTCCTAGGTCTTCCTATTTGAGAATTGACTCACTGTTAAGGTTGATAGTCAATCCAATTAGGGTTCCTCATAAATTATTGAATGGCCATAGGAAAATAGTTGTGTTCTATGACCTAGGCCATAAAGCATCTCCATTTTCAATCAGTTCACACAAAAAGAAGGCACTAGCCCTTATCAATGGTGTTACTATAGCCTGTAATGACTTAGTGGTATTCTCTAAGCCCAAAGTGAGTGAAAGTGAGAAGAAAGATAAAAACATTGACAGAGTAATCATCAATATCCCTCATATCTTTCTATGGAATTCAATGACTACTTGTCTTGGAAAGATAGATCCATTCTTCCTCACACTGATAAATGGGGAAAATTTTCTGAAAATTTGTATCATTCATTTTGGTGAATCCAATAATATAATGCTAGCCAATACCATGGAGGAATTGGGATTAAAATTTGATAGTACCCATGGTAGGTTTTATGCTATGGATTCAAGGGAAGTCCCTATGATCAATGTTATCAATGTGCTCTCTTATATACTACCTTCTTATCCAAGAAAGGAATTCAAGATGAGTGTAGTGGTGGTAGATATCCCACCCAATTATGTAATATTTTTATCTAGGAAGTGGAGTGCTTCCATGGGAGTTAGCATGTAGTCTGAAATGACTTATGCTACTTTTCCTATTGATGGTAAGAATTTCAAAGTGGTTAGAGAACAAAAAGTGCCACATATGCTAGAACATGCTCCCGATGATGATGCAATTATTTTTATAGATACTGGCATCAATGAATTTAAAGTAAAAGAGATGCCAAGATAATGTGATAGGTACCTTGCATCTATAGATAATGAAGTTGCAAGACTATCTGATACAGATAAAGTCAAAAATATGTACTTTGATGGTGAAAGCTCTAAATAAGGGTATGTTATAGGAATATTTTTGGTATCACCTAGTGGAAATACATAAAAGTTCTCTTTCACTTTGTCCTTTGTTTACACAAAACATGTTACATAGTATGAAGCATTATTGTTAGGATTAATGCTAGATGAAAATTATAGGATAAATAATTTAGTGGTTATTAGTGAGTCTAAGTTGGTAATATCCCAAGTAATATCTAGATATACATGCAAGAACAATAGATTGAAGCAATGCATTTTTTTTGTTTGGGACTCTATTTAATAGTTTGGCACTTCTAGGATCGAATGGATGGAGAGGGGACATAACATAGTAGCTGAATTTCTTGCAAATGTTACATCAAGACCCGATGATATAAATTTTGCAAGTATTTCTAAAGTTGAGGTACAAGAAATTCCATCAATCTATGACAATGTACATAATTGGAAAATCTTCAATGATAATGAAAATATCTTGAAATTTTTAAAATGTGTCGATGAATATGAGAGTCAAGAAGTTGATTTTAGAGATTTTGTTGAGAATATAGATGGTAAGGATACAATATTTTGAAATGAATTTATTCAATTAAAGACAAATAAGATCCTCAAAGGACTTATATCATTATAAAGGATCTTTGATAATTAGGACAAGAGAAATATTAAAACAACTACCACCCATCTAGAGGATCTGGAAGAATTAAATTTGGAAACTAAAAATGCCCCTAAAAAATTATATGTTGGAAAAAATATGAAACAAAAGGTCAAGGAAATGTCGATTTCCTTATTAAGAAAGTATATAAATGTCTTTTCTTGGTCATATGATGACCTAAAAGCATAAAGAGAGGATTTATTCCACAATGAAATTCCTCTGAAATAAAATTCTAAGCCTTTCAAATAGAGGAAAAGATCCATAAATCTAACCTTAGCTCCTAAGATGCAAGAGGAATTAGTTAAGCTAAGGGATGCTGGTATCATAAAGCCTATTAGACATTCTTCATCCAAGTGTCTAATTTAGTGCTATTTAGAAAGGAAAACGGTGGTATAAGGTTGTGTTGACTTCATAAATTTAAACATATCATCATTAAAGGATGACTATCCACTACCAAACATGGAAGCCATGTTGCAGAAGGTGACTGGCTATGAGCTACTGTCTATGATAGATTATTTTTTGGAATATAACCAATTGAAAGTGAAAGAGGCTTATTAGTAGAAGATTGCATTCACAAATCCATGGGGAACCTATGTGTATTTAAGGATTCCATTTGGTCTAAAAAATGTAAGTGCTAGTTTCCAAAGGGATATGGATGTAGCCTTTTCTGACTTTATTGATTTGTTCATGGTGATCTATCAAGATGATTTAACATCCTACACCAACAAGGGAGAAGATCACTACATGCACTTGGAGAAGATATTCATCATGGCTATAGAATATGGGATCTCATTGAAGCCTAAAAAGTGTGTCTTTGGAGTTAGTGAAGGAAAATTATTGGGACATATTATGTATAAAGAGGGAGTGATGACTCAACCTAAAAGAATAACAGACATAGACAAGATACCTCAACCAAATAATGTTAAATGCATTCAATTATTCTTTGGCCAAATCAAATTCTTGAGGAGGTTTGTAATAAATTTCATAGAGATTACAAGACCTATCTCCAAGATGTTGAAGAAGGGAGAAAAGGTAATTTAGAGTGAGGATCCTAGTCAGGCATTTAAGAGTATAAAATAGGCTATTAAAGAGGCCTCGGTCTTAAGGAATCCTGAATTTTCTAGGCCATTACAAATATTTTCATTTTTCTCATTCCATAATATTTTTGTTGTTTTGTTATAGAAGAATGAGAAATGTTTCGAAAAACCAAACACTTTCTTTAGAAAATCACTACAAGTTGCAGAGTTAAAATATGATGTAATGGAAATGAAAGTGTATGCACTTGTTAACGCTATGAAGAACTTCAAGACTTATCTAGTTGGAGCAACAATCATTTCCTATTTCCCAGTTGTAGTTGTGAAGGATATATTTACCCAATAAGCACAAGTAGAAGATGCAATTGGATAAGCAAAATCCAAGAATTCAACATTGACATCTAGATAACCAAATTGGTGAGAGTCCATGGATTGGCTAAGTGAATGGATGAAGTGAACCTAGATGAAAATTAGATAAATCTGGAAGATGATTCTATAAGTTCATACTCCTATGATATGGAGTGTTATGATTGGTACAAAGAAATCATTTATTACTTACAAATATTTTAGTACCTCGAAGGATTGATAGAAAATTAAAAAAGAACTCTTAAGTTGCACATCATTAAATATGTGATCATAAGAGGCAAATTTTGGTGGAGAAACTTGGAGGGAGTGTTGTTGAATTTTTTTGATAAGAACAAGGCCTCTGAGTTGTTAAAATAAATGCATGGTGAGGTATGTGGAGGAAATTACATAGCTAAAACCATTTCCCAAAAAGTATTGAGGGATGGATTCTGGTGGCCCATAGTTTAAGGGTGCATACAAATAGGTAAAAGTGTGTGATGCATGCCAAAGGTTCTCTGGGATGTTGAGATTCTCAAGTAATTTTCCCCTTAGACCTGTTATTGTGCAAGAACTCTTTCAACAATGGGGTATTAACTTCATTGGAGAAATAGTCGAAAAGTCTAGTGGGGCCATTCATGGATTCTTGTGGCCACAAATTACTTCACAAATTGGGTGGAAGCCATCCCAATAAAAAGGGAAACAAGTAAAGTAGTCATAGATTTCCTAATGGAAAATTTATTAAATAGATTTGGAGTACCTAAGAAGATTGTCTCAAATATTACAATGTGCTTTAGGTCTTAGGAATTTATAGATTTTTTCTCAAAACATGGAATATAGATGTCATATTCTTATCTGTATCACCCCCAAGGAAATTGTCAAGCAAAATCAAGCAATAAGAGCTTGATAAAAACTATCAAAAGGATTCTTGAGAAGAGTAAAAGAGCTTGGGATTCCAAGTTAAAGTTAGCCTTGTGGGTAGATCGCATGACTATTAAAAAGGACATTGGCTATGCACCTTTTGATCTAGTATATGGCATTGTAGCTAGGCTACCACAAAATAACCTCATGCATATGTATAAGTTTATCCAAGAATATGATGAGGAAATATGTGACTCACCGCAACACCGGATTGATGCACTAATGGAAGTAGATGAAACAAGGATGGCTACTCAGAAAAGAAGTGCCAACTTTTAGTTAAAAGTCAAGAACTTGCATGATAAAAATAATCCTTAAGAAAATTCCAAGTAGGACACCTGGTGTTGATGTAGAATGCAAGATCCAAAGATAAGGGAAAACATGGAAAATTTGAGAAGCATTATGGCTTGGCCCTTATTTGATCAACAACACTCATGGTGAGGATTCATAGTTCTTACAAGAATTAATAGGTGAGATTCTTGAGGTGCTAGTACATGGATAGTTCTTGAAGTCATAATTCTCTTGAAGGGTGCTCTTTTCCACATAAATTGTATAGTCCTATAAGTATTGTATAGGTGACTTTTCTTTGGTTTTGTTATCTTGCTTTGTCCAAGAAAGTCCTTAGTTTTTGGTGCCTTTGTTCTTGGTATACTTCAACCATGAGATCTAAAATCTCACCATACCTACAAGAGGCATGCATCCCTTATCAAAGTGACTCACAAAACCCTCATAAAATTTTCATGTTCCATTGGTCTGGGAGAAGGATTTTTCCTAAGTGTTAGCTTGGTCAAATAAGTCTTGGGCTTAGGGTTTTGTATCAGGTATTTTTTAACTTTGAATATTTTCCTTTGTATCTCAACCTATGGTCTTGTTGTCTATTCCTTGGTTGAATTGATGTAATCCATTCCCAGTCATGTTAAAATGAATTGAGCCATCAAAACCCATGAAGTTACTAGCCCCCTATGCCTTGGTAAGAAATGCTTTTATTTTATAGGGTCGACTGATTGACCTTTTTTGGCCTTTACATCCTTTGAAATGATTTGGTTTAAGCCCTTTGAATCATTTTCATACATCTTCCTAGGCATTCCAATTCTTAAAACAACTTGTGAGAATTCCTAGAATTGCCCCACTTAAGTCTCATCTACCAGTCTCGCTCATTTCTTATTACATATATCTTTGTGAATTCATGACTCACATTAGCCATGTGCAACAATTTTTTTTTTTGTTTTTTCTGTATCATGGATAGGTTATGGATCTTCATTTTTACATTAGCAATACATGATACATGTGTTCCTTTCATTATTATTGGCTTTTTCTTTATTGCTAATCACTTTGTAAATTTTATGCTATAAATTTGGGATGCATGATAACCCTTTGTGCTCTTTGCATTTTCTTCCATCGCTCATCATGGATTGGTTCTAAAATTTGAGTTTCAAAGTAGTGATGAGCGATGTGGTCAGGTGTTTTATTTTTCTATCTCTAATTTGAATTTCTCTTGTGAGTGACGGTTCTTGTGCATTTTACTTTTAAGCAGCTACACCTGGCTTGATGATTCTTGCATCATTGATAAGACTTGTGGAGGGTGGAATTTACCAATTATGAGCAATGGCCTCCAAATAAGAGGCAACGTGGCAACATCTCAAGGACATCATTTAAAGAAATAAGGTAGCGAGGAAACAAGAGAGTTGTTGATATGGTTTTAAAGTAGGATGATCAATAGCCTAGGTTTGAACATGAATGACTAAGTCTCAGTTCACTCACACAAGATTTTCATCAACCATTAATGGTGTTACACTCCATTTCCTAGCCATTAGGAATTTGGGCGGCTTGTTTTATTCACATTTGGAGTTGCTTAGAAGTGGAGAAGATAGATAGAGCTTGATGAAATAGTGCAGGAGATCCAACAAGCAATAGAATAGGCATTAACATCAAGTTTTCACCTGGGTAAGCCAATTTTTTGTATCTCTTTCTATCAGGAATATTGAATTATGTTGATTTAAAAATTATTAGAGAGTTTGAAGGATAATTCTACTTATGATTTACTCATTGAGTGTCCTTAACTTTGGTGATAAACATTGTATAAGGTTGGGAGGTGTTTTGTTCTACAAATTGTGTCTGAACTGGGTAGATTTAGATTAATAAAAATTTGTAAACCCTAGTCTTGTCACATCATAAAAAATGAGTGAACCAAAACACAATGAGTCCAAAATTATGCTGAAGAGAAAACCCAAGAAGAAAAGAGTTAAGAGGTCTAGGATTTGGGATGTTTCATCTGAAATTAAGCTAGAGCCACCTGAAGCATCTAGCCCTACGCTAGATGCCTCTGCAACATCCACAAAGTCAAGTAGTGTAAATAAAACATAGGAAATATTCACGGAGGGTGCCTCTAGAAACATAAATAAGGATGGGTCACGAATTGGAAAGAGACCTACGGGGAAATTTGTGACAAGAAGATTAATTGGCAATGCTGGTGAAATTGGAGAATGGGACCAGCCTCATAGTTGATTTTTTTTGTTTTTGTATGCTTTTAACAGAAGACATTCTAGGAAGTTGGCTTGTTACCTATGGGGCCTTAACCTTCAAAAGCTAGTGGTACCTAATGTGTTTGTAGAGGTGCATGTGATAATAAAATTAGTTAAGCAATATGATCCTACAAATAGAAAGATCAAGAGTGAAAATGGAATTATAGTCCCCGAGGTAAAAAGGGACAAAATTGTGGAGGTATTTGGGTTGAATCCATATTATACAGTTAATATCAAGTGTGTAGACCTATATGGTGAGAATGAGAAAAAAATATTTTCATTTAGAAGTAGATTACTTGTATGACATGGAAAGAGAAAGGAAAAATTTAGCCCTAAAGATATAGAGCCCTTTGAGTGTGAAGAATTTTTTGATTATTTCAAGAAAACATATTATTGATTGAATCAAGTTATAACTCGTAATTTTGAGGCTAGTATAACCACTGACCTGTTGGTAATAACAATATATATAAAAGGTCAAAATTGAAACACTAGTTTTGATTATGCTGCTTATGTTTCATAACAAATGGATGAGGATTTTATCAATCTAAAGAAGGATTTTATTCCCCTATCTTTTCCATATTATTCTCTATTGATGCATATGATTCTGTTTTAAGTTCAGAAGAAATGGAAAAAGAAGTCGATATTGATGCAGAAGGATAATGAGAATAATGGTTTCCCAATTCAAATGTGGACACATATTTGGGCCCATGATCATTCCAATTCCAACTTTTTGGTGTTCTATAATGTTATTAGGTTTGCTATTCTTGAGAGTTTGGGTGTGACACCCATTCATCTAGGCTTCAAAAATTAATCAGAGACATCAATGTGTAGGATGTAACATGATCAACTTCACAACATAATTGGGTAGATTGGTTTTTGCACTCATAATATACTTTAATTAGGGAAAATGGAGCACTAGGTCAGGGGCTTAAAATAGATGATGTCTAAGATGTGAGAAGATCTTGAAACTCCTACAAATATTCTTGAAGTATTACAAGTTATTGACCTGGTGAATGAAATAATAACATTTCATAGAAAGTTAGGAATGCAACTCCAAAAACAACTAAAAATATTCATAGAAATGGAATATGGTATGCCCACAATATTGAATTACAAAGGTGAGTTAAATGAGTTTGATACATGGAGGAATGATATGGGAGAGTTTATCACACAAGCTAAGATGATATTGAAGGTATTTGATTATACCTCATTGAATCCTTACATTGAAATTATGATGGGGATTGAAACGAGAATGGACACTTTTGTCAAAGAGGCCAGAGCCTTGATCGAACAAGGTAAAATCAACATAGTGCAAAGGTGCAGAGTTTATTGGATGCAAAATGGCCCAATGAAGATGAATACAACACCTAGTTGGAAAATTTCACTAAGTAAGCTTGTGAGAAGATGATGATGGACATGGTGAATAATAGACAAGAGGGAAACAAGGCATAGCCTTAAAATTGTACAAATTAGGCTTTTGTCAAAGTACTAAAAAATATTGTTCTTTCCCTATCAGGAAGGTTGATGGCACAAATTTTGACTTGGATGAGTCAATATTCCTTCTTTCGATTTCTTTGCATGTTTTTGGAATATTTGATGACTAGGTGTGCACGTGGTTAAAATTTTGGCTCATGAAGAAGATATTATAATGCTACTACAATGAGTGAAATGTGCCTTTTGGAAGGTTGGCACATATCTTTCAGCAAATGAAAATAAATTTTTTATTATATGCTTTCCCCCCACTTGTAAAATGTAAGTATAACCATCTAGGAATTTTGAAATTAAAATTGAAATGTGTGTCAAATGAAAATGTGACTTTGATTGTAATTGGGACCGATGCTTGTTGCTAACATGTTCTATAAATGGGATTTCAATGCCAATTACAAAGTTCTTTTGATGGTTAAGCAATTTTTGAGATCATATATTAGAAATTTTGATAATTTCAAGCATAGACAAATAGATTAGTGTTAAGTCTTAGGAATGTATTCAGATCTATAATAGGCTTAGTTGTTCTACAATAGGAGAGAGATATGAATGATAATTGTGGGTTCTTGAATTAGTTTCTCTCTATAATTATGGATTTTGAACCATGAATAAAGGAATCAAGGTTCATTTATTTGTCTCTAGTCATTGTGATTGAGTGTGTGGTTTCATATTTTTCTTTAGTTCAAAGAGCTTAGTAAGTGCTTAAGTGAGATCATGGATTTGCGAGTGAAATTTAGGGATTGTTAAGAAGTTTCCAATTCTAGACATATGAGTTGTGTGTCACAAAGTGATATGAAATAGTCTATAAATATTTGCTTCCATTTTATATTGTATTAATTTTTATTGTGTATGTGAATTCGTTTCCCTTAGATAAGGCACTGTTCCATTTGTTTGGTAATCTTTGATATTAGTGAGCTGCCTGTACCTGACAAAGAACACAAATCTATACAAATTTTGTTGATGCACCTTGTAATTGCAATAAAATTGTTAAATATCCAATATACTAAGAGGGAGGGGGTGAATTATTATATTCTTAAAATTATTGAACAAATACCATCCAATCAATCCAAAACATATGATAATTAAGATAAGTAGATTCATCAATAGAACATGAACACAATGCACAAGAGACACCCATTTTTTTACGTGGAAAACCTAGAGTGGGAAAAGCCATGGTGAGGATTAAATCACAATATAGTATAACCTTTTATAATATATTACAAAAAAAAGTCTTTCTACCAGGACTCACTATCCAAAATGGGAGGCTCACTGCCTACAAAAATAAAGTAACAAAAATGGCTATCTGCCAGAATGAACTGATGGAAATACACATCAAGTGTAGATTCAATTCCTTAGAAATTAAAGAAAATTCACATGCTAGCAAATCATACTTTTCTCTTTTTCTCTTCCATTTGTAGTCTTCTTATTTTCGTTGAACATCATCTACACCTCTTTATCTCCAACTCTACAAAAGCATCTTGTATATATATTTGATTTTCAAGGATTACTATCAGGTTGGCTTGAAAAATATTTTCAATCAATAATTCAAATATGTGGCATTATATAGCTTGTCAGCATGGATTATACAACCAAGATTTAATTCATTACATCTTCTATTATATGATGGGTCAGCCAGTAGTAGACCAAATAGCAAAATTATGTACAAAAAAAATGATACTGAAGATAACCATGAACAATTGTGCTTACAAGATCCTATTCATGTATGCATTTCTTAGTGATAGACCGTTTCCCAAAAACTAAAGTAACAACTATTTACTGAAGATAATTCTTGAGAAAAATACAGGAGGCTAGTCCTATGTTACCAGTTAAGAATACCAGATTGACGTAACTTAGTTGCAATCCATATATCATGGTGACATCAATAACAAAAAAAATTTAACAAGGGATATGATCTTCATTCTTCCAATGATCTCCCCCTTTGTCATTTATGGAAACATGTGCCAAATATAATATACAAAACTATATAGACTATGCTCTACTTCTCATTCTTCTTCTCCCCCTTTGATGTCAAAGAAAAAGGTCAAATAATAGAAAAAAATGAAAGATATGTACACATGGAATCAAAATTCTGAAACCCCCCTAAGGATTTATCTCATGCAAATTAAAATAGAAGAAAAAGATTTTACCTAGAGGAGGGACCATTTTTTAGTTCCTATAGAATGCCTTGCAAGGCCATTTTTCCATCCTCCCAACTCTTCTTAGCAGATATCAACAACTTGTTCGAAGATTCTCTAAAGAAATAAAATTTTCTTCAGCTTCATTTGGAGTACTTGGATATAGATTTATCTTGTCCAAACTCTTATCTTTATCCAAGGCATTGGTTACCAAGGCATACTCCATTCTCACATTATCACCAAGCAAGCCGATTTTTTTTCTTATCTCTTCCTTTTGCTTATGTAGCATAAAGAAATTTTATCTGAGCACAAAAATAGCATTCCAATTTGATCTATCTCTATCCATTGATGCATTATAGGTGTTGGAGACAGTGGTCAACTAGGAATCAATGGAGTCCATGAGATATTTTATGCTTTGAGTGGCATCGAGCCACCTTATACAATATGTAAAAATAGAATTAGATTCATCTTCACAAGTCTTCACAGCTTCACAACTCTTTTCTACATTGGCATGTGTTGAGGCACATTTTTCATGAAGGATCAACAACATTTTCTCATTCAGTTTCTCTTTTGCATCCTATTTTATTTTCTCAATAAGTCTTGTAGCATGCTTCTTGAAGGAGTCTAATAGATGTTTCAAGTTCTCAACTGGGGAGAGGGATTTATCAACAGATATATCCATAGTAACATCTTGTAGGGCCTTAATCGCATCTTCAATAATCTTATTCCCTTTATGATGCATTTCTAAGATTTGTCTTCTACTGGATGCATGAAATACATCACATAACACCAATTTATGTACTGGAGAAATCTTGTTCAGTTTTGTATAACCTTCATTCATTGGAAGTTGCAGGAGTTCTAGAGGAATTACCGGTTGGAATCTAATATTCTTTAACAATAGTTCCTTTAGAACATCATCACTAGAGGAAGATTCTCCAGTGGATTTTTGTGATTCTACAACTTTTTGGGATAGTTGTTCATTCTTTCCAGCAATATCAACCAATTCCATATTTCTTTTTTCTACTTGCTCCTCTACTTTTTCTTCCTCAACATTCTCTTTTTCTGCATTCTTCTCTTCCATTTCCTTTTCTTCTAATTTTTCTTCTTCTACCTTATCTTCTTCAATTTTCTCTTCTTCTTCACCAAAATGTATCAGAGGGGTGGCAACATGAACTTATACATTTTCTTCAACAAATTTTTCATTTTCTAGATTTTCATTATCAGCATTCATTTTTGGTAGAACATTTGTACTACCTATTTCCAGAGGGATATTATTGACATTCACTTCTAGAGGTTCATCATCATTAGAAGCACTGGAAGGATGTTCTTCCAGAAATCTATAGATGTTTCTTTTCTAGGTTCAGAGGCCGAACTAGATGCACTAATAATGCCATACTTATTTGTAGTGTCTCTGATAGTGCTTATTGTCTCCTTCATTATTCCTCTAATTTCTTTCTTATCTTTTGTCATTAGGGTATTGACCCTTATTTTCTCCCTGAAAATTTTAGCACAAATCCTTTTCAAAGATTCTAAATTATCTAGAGTTAGAGAGGATGCAATATATTTATATGCTTTGTTTCTTATCTTCTCCTCTAACTCAACTACCTCTACTCTCCTTTTCATCAGTCTTTCCCACAAATTATCAATAACATCACACCTAAGATTATACCATTTGGCTTCCAAAATTATGACATATTTGATGATGGCCATAATTATTGTTTCTTTATCCTCTTCTCCTACTAAATTATACATTTTTGTAGTGGACTTCACCATATCATCTTGATTCACAAAATTATTTACCAAAACATCTAATTTAAAAGGGGAAACAAGCCTTACCAGAGAAGTTTTTTTTTCTTCCTGATCCAACAAAATTTCTTCTATAATTTTTACCTTCTTTTCTTCATGATCATCTTGTTCATGATTTGAAGATGACACATATTTAACTTTCCTCGAGCCAATGTTGGTTTCTTGTGATGCACCTTCACCAGAGGAAGCACTTATCCTTCTCTTTCTTGTCAATTTTGTAGCAGGGCCTTCTTCCTCTTCCTCCTGATCATCTATAATGCTCATATTATTTTCTCTAGTGGCCTTTTATTTTCTTTATTTGATAGGGGCTACCAAAGGAATGCCTTTCCTTTTTACTTGATCTGGTAGTAGTTCTGGAAAGAGTCGGTCCTTTTCCTTTATCAATAGTTTTGGGCACATATTTTTTTGTAGTTGGTCCACAAGTTGGTATGGAAGGAGGGGTCCTATAGGATCTCCTTACATTGGGTAGCTCAGCAAAAACAATTCCTTGAATAGCTCTTGCTCGAGCTAACTATTTAGGTGTGAAACATTGATTAAGAATTTTCTCCATATTTTTCTTACTTTTAGCTTTGTTCTACTCCAAGTGAACTACTCTAGATTTCTCTGCATAATTTCTTATCTAGGGTTCATTCGGATCTTTAGGAATATTTGACAAGAGTTGCACATATCCTTCAACATCATCTTTCGAGACTTCATAACCTAGAGGTTGAATCTAGATGGTTTGGGGTTAAACCACTTCTATCATACACTCATTAGAAGATACATGTAATATAATCTCATTTTTGTATTTCTCCACAATATTCCTTGGAATTATGTCTTTCTCAATCATATTATTATTAAACACTAAAAAGAATGCCTTCATGGAATTTACTACATTATTCACATCTCCCTAATCCCTCATGTGATCAAAACTCTAATGGGCAACAGGTTGGGATGGATCCCAACACATAGTTCTATATTTTTATAGAAGAATTCACATAAAGTAGAATAAAAAAAATACAATTAGAGAACCAAACTTAAATGGGTACTTCCTCTCTTTTGAAATCCTCGGGTTCTCAAGTAGCCATTGTCAAATAAATTCACATAGATCATAGCTCAAGTACCATTTACAAACATATCATAGCCAGTATAGATAGTTGTAGTAGACAAAAAATTCTCTTTGTTGGTGAAGTATATTTTGTGGCCAATCATTATGGATGCATACTTCACGATTTTAGTTTTTAATAGTTTTTTTCACTAAAGCCCTTTTTTTCATTGGTAGCACCAGTGATATTTGATACCATTTCATTTTTCACTACCTTCAACAAAGGTATTGATCTGGTGTTGTAGAGTCTGATGATGAATTTAATTTCTTCCTTATTTATCAAGTTTGGTTCATTAGTCCATAATAATTTATCATGTATTATGCTAAGAACCGCCTTTACATATGAGTAATCCACTATAGACCTAAAGTTTGGAAAATTGTTCCAACAATCCAGTTTCATCATCATAAGATTTGAGTATTTAGGTTTTCACTAGAATTTATCATCAATGAGTTCATTCATCCATATATCAATTAGTTTGATATGATTGAATTCTTCTTACTTTACCCTAATGTACATTCCAGTATCCTATGTCGGCATGACATCGTGATAAATTTATGAGAAAGCGCCCACTAGGTCGTCTTCAAAAACCTTCATCAAATATTTTCTATGTGAGGGCCTAGATATTTCTATTGTTTGTACAACTATAGGAGTCGCCATTTTCTATATTCCAAACACTTAACAATATTCAAGAAATAATTTCCACAAACTCATAGTAACACAAAATCAAAAAATACCTTTTCTTCATAGATACCCGAAACTAGGGCTTGCACCAGTCGCTACCCAATTCGCTCTAAATCACTTTAAACCATTCTCTACTTCTTTCAAATGCACAAATGATTGAAATTCCTTTAAAATATTTCTTTATAGATTAATGTGATGCCCTAATTTGCATTTAATGCACTTGTAATTTGAAAAAGTTGCCAAATTTTCTTAATTGAGCTGAGAAACCCTAATGTGCTCCGCAAACAAGCATACAAGCTTATTTTCTTCTGGTTTCTTTTCCAAAACATCTACATACTAATTACTTATGAATTTAATTCATGTCTTGGATCTGACATGCTTGTAATTAGGGTTTTTAAGGATTTTCAGCTAAAGCTCCCCCTAAGACCATGCTCGGTCTAGTTATCGAAGGAATCATCTGCACCGAATGAGGGTAAAAATGTATTAGTAGTCTTTGAATCTTCTTTCTTTTTCCATACTTTACTCATTTCCTGCTTGACTTCTTCCTTTTCAACGTTCTTCTTAGGTTCATTCTTCTTTTTCAAAGAAATTGTTTTTCCCTTTTTCTCCTACATACCTTTGAAATATGTCCTAGTTTTTTGTAATTATAACAAAAAGAAATTATTTGACTTGATTGAATTCCACTAAAACTTGTTTTGCACTAATTTTATTTATGCCCATATTTATTTCAGTTATATTAGTAGCCAACAAATGACTGATTCATCCTCCCTCCATTAAACCAGTTCATTATTCGAGTTCTATATTCACTGGCTCTATGTCCAAAATTATTACAAACAAAACATTATCTAGGGAAAGAACCAGAAAACTAATTCATCCTGCTTCTACATTCAATTACCTTATACCCAAACTTGTTGCAAGAAAAAAAATGCCATTGAAAGATGGGTACCTTTGTGCATTTGGATGTGTGATAGGTGGTTTTCTTCCTGGATTCCTTTTCTTCTTTACTTTATCCTCGGTATTTTGATCATTTGTTTCTTTAGACATTTCACCTATTTCTAATCCCAATCTTCCTTTTTCTTTGGAGGGTTTTTGTCTAGCAATTAATTTATCAAGCATGGTGGATCTGTCTTGAAACTATCCTCACATACATTTTCCTTTTCCAGTTATTTTCATAGATTCACTAATTCTTGTTCAAATCTGGAACATTCATCAGTCTTGTTGTTGATCTTTGTAATCAAGCACTCTTCAATTATTATTTTTTCTTCCACTTGCATCTTTAGTCTGGTAATATCTTCATTTTCTTATTACAATTGGTCATGGACTTCTCTAGGTCTCTCTTTGAAATTCCTTAATTGTTCCTTCAATTTGGACACATTCATTTTCCTCATCAAGATTCTCTTTTAGATATTTATTTTGATTTTTTAATTTGTCTAGATCATCAAGAGAAGTCTAGAGTTTTCCATTATCCTCCATTTATTCAATCGTCAAGATCTCCCTCAAGTTTTCAGACTTCTCCAAAGGAACCTTGCTCTGATACCAATTATTAGATATCTAATATACTGAGAGGGGGTGAATCATCATATTCTTAAACTTATTGAATGCATACCATCCAATCAATCCAAAACATATGATAATTGATATACTTGTAGATTCATCAATAAAGCATGAACACAATGCACAAGAGACACCATAATTTTTACGTGGAAAACCCAGAGTGGGAAAAACCATGGTGAGGATTAAATAACAATATAGTACGACTAGTTCTAAGATATTAAAAAAGGTTGTCTCACTACCAAGACTCATTGTAAAAAATGGGATGCTCACTGACTACAAAAATGAAATAACAAAAATGGCTAACTGCCATAATGAATTGATGGAAATACACCTCAAGTCAAAATTCAGTTCCTTTTTAATTAAATAAAATTTTCATGCCAACAAATCATACTTCGCCTTTGTTTTATTCCACATGTAGTCTTCTTATATTCACTCAACACCATCTACACCTCTCTATCTCCAAATCTACAAAATAATCTTCTATATATATCTAATTTTCAAGGATTACAATCAGGTCGGCTTGACAAATATTTTCAATCAATAATTCAAATGTGTGGCACACTATAGCTTGTCGACATGGACTATACAACCAAGATTTAATACATTACATCTTCTAATTTATGATGGGTCGACCAGAAGTAGACCTAATAGAAAAATTGTGTACAACAAAAATGATACCAGATATAACCACAAACAATTGTGCTTATGAGTTCCTGTTCATATATGCATTTCTCAGTCATAGACCATTTCCTAAAAACTAAAGTAGGAGCTATTTACCGGAGGCTAGTCCTATATTAATAGTTTAGAATATCGGATTGATGTGACTTACTTTCAATGCATATATCATGGTGACATAAATGATAATAAAACTGTTTATAAGGGATATGATCTTCATTCTTCCAGAAAAAATATCATGAATTACTACTCATTCCTATATGTAGATACAATTCTTTAAAGGGTATGCCAAATCCTCAAGGAATTTTGTCTATTGTGTTAAGTAGGAATATATCTATTTTCTTTTTATGTTAGTGGTGAAATGACACATGAGTATCATATAAACATTGTCAGGATCACCCTCTTGGGTTTCATAGAGACCGAAGAGTATAAGTAGAGGTTTAGAAGTCCTTTACTTGTTTGTTGGCCAATCCTTATCCTTTCCAATCATTGGATTTTGGAAGATTCATAGGTGAGTGGTGAGATCAATTTTGGTTCTAAAAAAAACCAACAACTACCATGCTTCATGATTCATATGTATGCTTTGTATTTTATATCATTGAGGAAGACATCTACCATTCCACATGCATGATTCATGCTACCATTCACTTGTATGCTTCATGCTTCTTATGTATACCTCATGTGTTCAAAGGTATGATTTATGCTAGATGTGATTGATTCACGTTTTCATGTGTATGCTTCATGCTTCTTATGTAGATTGGATGTATGTATTCACATGTCTAATCCATGCTTCCTATGTATACTTCACATATTATGTGTATTCATGTGTATGCCTCATACTTCATTTATTGCATTTTTTTTTTCTGCTTCATGGCTGGATGTATCTTCAACAAGATTACTCCATGTGTATTAAAATAAATAAATTTCGATATAATTTATAGGTTGATAAGAACTAACATAAAAGGAAGAACAATTTATTGTTGAGAAAGAGATCCATAATATCCTTGAAGAATTCAATTAAGAATACAACCTTAGGTAAAAATTTGTGAACCTTCAAGTAGGAAATACTTTGACCATTTTACAATGAAGATCCATGACCATGCCTAGCATATATCTTCCCAACTAGACATGTTGGTGCTAATGGTTTTGATCCACAAAGAAGAAAAAAAAGAGTAGTCTACCTTGCAACTTTACACTACATGCATCTAATGGTTTTTGGAGCATCATAAAAACTTTGACCATGGACATCACCATGAGACCACATTTCTTTGAGGCAATAAACAACTCATTTTATTGTCTATGTTGTTTGATAAAATTCTTTGGTAGAAATGTATAGACAAGGCACATGAATTGTTTGAAAAAATTCCTCAATGAGATATGTCCTTGTGGACTACAATGGTTGCACGATATGCAAAAAATGGATTTTTTGCAAAGTCTTTAAAAAAATTCAACAAAATGTAATTGGTAGGTGTAAAACCAAATTCCAAAGTATTTTCCAACATCCCCCATGCCTATACCAAAATGAAAACTTTGGAAAGGGGTATTCACATCCATAAAAAATGATTAAGAAATGATGTATTATATTACATAGTTATAAATACTCTCGTAAATGTGTATACAAAATGTGGAATCATACAATTTAAGGTAGGTCAATTGTTTAATAAAATTCCTCAAAGAGATGTGGTCTCATGGACCACAATGATTACAAGATTTGCACAAAGTGGATTTTCTGAAAAATATTTTGAAACTTCCAAGGAAATGTTATTGTCAAGTGTAAATTATTGTGTAGTTTAAAATGTGCCAAGAGGGGCTAAGGTTATAATGAGAAAAAAATAATGATGAACATGGAATATGCATAAGAATAAAATCAAAGCATTGTATTAATCATGTATGATAGGGGATGATAAACAAACATAATAGAATTAAAGTAAATGCAAATAAATTGTGTAAAGGATTGACATTACTAAAAAAATGAGATTTGAATGGAGGATCTACCCAATTATGTAGTCATTTTTTCTTCTTGCATCAAAATCCTTAAAAAAATGATTTTTTCACAAGCTTGCTTCCTATTCAATGTTCAATTGTATATCACTCAAATAGAATTACTAACAACAATCTAAATAATTAATGTATAATGTTAAATTCCTACAATTCAATCACAATTAACATTGCAACACTACAAAAATTGAGACTTGAATTGATATATATCAAATTCAATGTAAAAAATCTATTACTTCCTCCTTCCTAAGTTGGAAAACCATAAAAAGGTGGTAGAATGTGAAAACTTTGCATGTGCACTTCAAAACAACAAAAATATTTTATTTTGTCGAAACATGCACATAACCAGTAGAATAACAAAGCATGTGGGCTTGGATCACAAGTGTGTTAAATTTTGTATCATTTTTAGAGTAAGCCAAAAATTTCTTGTGTTATAACATGCTCGTGTTTTGGATTACTATACAAAATAGTCCTATCTCAACTTCTTCAAAATGTGCTCACATTATAAAAATGTTGGTTTTATAGAGGTTTCCTAACTCATTATCTCATTACCCACCCTTCTGTTAGGGTTAGAAAGTAGTTATCTAACCATTTAAATACAAATTTGATCAATAAACCAAAGAAATAAAACACAAAGAAAATTATGTCTGAAATAAGATGTAACACAGAGAATTTAACACGATTCACCCAATCTAGGCTACATTCACAAAACCATATCCATCCAATGATTTTATTATCCAATACAAAAAATATTACAATCTCGTGAATAATTTCATGCTACCACTCCCCATCCCAACCACTTATAACAAGCTTTTAGAAGCTTACAAAAAATAGGTTTCTACAAAGTTGGCTTTTTTCTTTTTCGGTGACGAAGCAAAAAAAAGGTGATGTTTTTTTTTCTTGGGGGTCGCTAGCCCCAGACCCCAATGAGGATGCATGAAGAGTGTATAGTATAGCATGATAAATCACCAAGTAGAAATAATATCCCACTTGGAGACTGATTAGACTCCACACCAACACAATATCCCACTTGGAGACTAATCCTAGATGACACCACTACACTTACAACTCCCACTAGAAATAAGCACCTTGGACCCTGCTACCTTATTATACTTTTAACCATGAAGACCAATCAAAGCTAAAGAGGAGCTTAGATTCTCTCTTGTCACTACCTTTATAAACATATCTGCTAGATTTGCATTTGTATGTATCTTTTCTAGATTTACATGTCCATCCTCCAACATTGACCAAATGAAATGATATATCAGTTGTATGTGTTCGGTTTTAGAGTGCAAGGTAGAATTATTTGCAAGATGTATAACATTCTAACTATTTGTAAAAAAAATATTTTCAGCCTGTTGTTTTCCCAACTCTTCCATGAAAAATTGCAGCCATATCATTTCCTTTGTTGCCTCTATTGTCCTATCAAGTGTAAATACTTAACATATGGTACTATGCTTGGTATCTATATCCCCTACCAAATCTGAGTCAACATACCCTTTTAAATTTGTATTAGAGGCCCCAAAATATAAACATTTATTGGATGTACCTCTCAAGTACCTGAGAATCCATTTTATCACATTCCAATGCTCAACTCTAGGATGACTCATATACCTACTAAAAAATCCTACGATATGTGCAATATCCAATCTTGTGCATACCATGGTGTACATTAAATTGCCTACAATTGAAGCATATGGTACCTTGGACATTTTTCCTTCCTCATCTTGTGTCTTTGGACACATATCCTTAGTCAATTTGACATGACTTGGCAAAGGTGTGTTGACAAATTTTGCATTGTACATATGAAATCTCTGCAACACCTTTTCAACATAATCAGCCTGAGATAGAAACAATTTTCTATTTTTCCTATCTCTTGTAATATTCATACCAAGGATTTTTTATGCTGCCCCTAAATCCTTCATAGCAAATGAATTTTCTTACTGTTTTTTTAACTCTTTTATGTGATCCATGTTAGACCCCACTACAAGCATATCATCAATATATAAACATAAAATAATGTAGCTATCTTCATCTAACCTCTTAAGTAAAAACAATGGTCTGAATTACACCCGGTGTAGCCTTGCTCAACCACAAAACTATCAAATTTAATATACCATTGTCGAGGTGCTTGCTTCAAGCCATATAAAAGTTTCTTCAATCTGCACACAAGTTTCTTCTTACCGTTGACCTCAAATTCTTGTGGTGTTTCCATATATATTTCTTCTTCCAAATCACCATGGAGAAAGGTAATTTTAACATCAAGTTGTTCTAAATGCAAATATTCAACAACTACAATACTTAAAATAGTACAACTAGAATTCATTTTAACACTAGAGAAAATATTTCAATAAAATCAATACCCTTTTCATTGAAAATCCATTTACAACTAATCTGGCTTTCAATATTTTATGACCTCCATCCTCCTCTTTCAGCCTATAAACCCATTTGTTTGGTAAATCCTTTTTACCTGCAGGAAACTTGTATAACTTCTAATTTTGGTTTTTAAGCAAGGATTCAATTTCTTCTTCCATTCCATGCTCCCACTAAACTTTAGTATCCACCTACATAGCTTCATCATAACATTTTGGTTCACCAAAATTAGTTAGTAAAATAGAATACAAAGAGGGAGAAAATATTTCCAGAGGTCTACTTATCCTTGAAGATCATCTAACATTCACTAGAGTTTGTGGTAATTTATGTTGATGTTGTTACAGAGCATGAGGAACCACTAGAACATCGTTGTTTGGAGTATCATCCAACACTGCATAATAATTTTATTTCTTCTCATGTTGCTGCAACTAATCTTTGTACAATAATTTCTCATTGAATATGACATCCCTACTTCTCACAATTTTATTATTTTAAAAAATCCCAAAGCCTATAACCAAATTTATCAATGCCATATCCAAAAAATATACATTTCTTTGATTTTTCATCAAGCTTGGTTTTGTTTTCAAAATCTACATATGCAAATGCTTCACAACCGAAGGTTGTGAGAAAATAATAACTCACCTTCTTACCTATCCATGCTTCCTCTACAATACCAAAACCCAAAGGATTATAAGGATCTCTATTAAATGAATAAACAACAATGTTTACAGCCTTTGGCCACATGTTTAAGGCATCCCAACATGCAATCTCATAGTTTGTGCATGCCCCATTATTGTTTTATTCATGCGCTCAACCACTCCATTTTCCTATGGACTCCTTTGAACTTTTTTCTACCTACAAATATCATTAGAGTAACAATAATCTTCAAAATATTTGCTACAATACTCACCACCATTATTATATATGAGACATTTTAAATTTTTACCCATCTCATTCTCAGCCAAGCTTCTCCATTTTTTAAAAGTTTCAAATCCATCAGATTTTCGCCTAAGGAAATAAATCCATACCTTCCTAACTGCATCATCAATGAATGTAACATAATATTGAGAGCCACCGATAGAAGATACCTGAGCTAGTCCTCATACATTTTAATGCACAACCTCCAATTTCTCATCGTTCTTTTTGTTCCCATATTTGAGAAAACTAACTCTCTTTTTTTTTCCATACACACAACTTTCACAAAAATCTATATAACACATTTTAGACCCAATAAAACCTTATTTGAATGAATTAATTTCATACCTTTTTTAGTCATATGCCCAAGCCTATTATACCATAGTGTTGATTCAGAATCCACAAATACTATATGATTTTATGCCCGTTGAAATGTAGCATCTATTCCTGAACATTGTATTTTATCTGCAATACCTAGAGTATAAGGAACAATATGACCTGTACAAAGATATAAGGTGCCTAATTTCACACCTTTTTCTACCACTAAGGCACCTTTTGTAACCTTCCAATTTTTATCACTAAATTTAACAACACAACCTTTGTCATCTAGTTGCTTTGCTGAAATTAAATTTCTTCTTAACTTTGGAATGTGTCTTACCTCATTTAGTAACCATTGATTCCAATTTTGCAACTTAATCTTGATTCTTCCATTTCTAAACATCTGACAAGGTTCGTTATCTCGCAAATAAATCAACCCAAAATCCCATTGGACATAATCAAGAAAATAATTTTTATGGGGCATAGCATGAATGAAGCCCCTAAATCTAACACCCAAGAATCATCAATATTCTCAAGGGAAAGAATCAAAACATCCTCATTATATTTATTACTTACCACATTTGCCTCTTTATTTCCTTCCTTTTTGTCTCGTTCTTTATTTTTTTGAGACCAACAATCTTTCTTTAAATGACCCAGCTTACCACCATACCAAAAATCCCTCTTGTCTCTAGATTGGGACCTTTTGTTCTTTGATTTTCCTCCTGACATCCCACAACTTCCAGAATTGTTTCCTCTCCTTTTTTTTGACCTTGCTTTCTGCATTCAAAACATTGCCTCATGTGGTTGTTCCACCTGAGCTTTTCCTACGAATTTCCTAGCTCAAAATAACACCAACAACATCATCAAATTTCTATGTATTCGAACCAAAAATAGAATTGTTAATAGCCATTACCAAGCTATTTCAGCTTTTAGGCAAAGAACATAGAACTAATAGAGCCTTAACTTCATCAAAGTTTAGATTTACAGAAGTTAATTTATTGGTAACCATATTAAAATTTAAATGATCAGCAACTGGCCCACCTTCTACCATTTTCATATTATATTAATGCTTCATAAGAAATACCTTATTCAAAGTAGAAGGATTTTCATATAGCTTTGCTAGGGTTTCCATCAACTCTTGAGTTGTCTTTTCTTTTGTAATATTGAATACCACTAATTTTGCCAGGCATAAATGAATACTTCCAACTGCCTTTTTGTCCAAAATATCCAAGTCCTCATCAAAAATTACTGAGGGTTTCTTTGTTTTCCCTTCCAGTGGTCACCATAAATCATTTTGATAGAGGTAGTCCTCCATTTGCATCTTCCACAATTGATAGTTCTTCCCATTGAACTTCTCAACCTTCAACTTACCCTCGCTTGCCATTTCTCCCACTCAACTGTGAAACCTTCTTATGGATGATAACCAAACACAACCTTGCTTTGATACCACTTGTTAGGACTAGAAAGTAGATATCTAACAAGTTAAATGCAAAGTTGATAAATAAAACAAAGAAATAAAACACACATAGAAAATTATAGCAGAAACAAGATAATAGAGAGAATTTAATGTTGTTCACCCAATCTGAGATACATCCACAAAATCAAATCCATCCAATGATTTTATTATCCATTGCAAAACATATTACAATCTCATGAATAATTTCATGCTACCACTCCCCATCCCAACCGCTTATAAAATTTTTTTAGAAGCTTCAAGAAATTAGGGTTCTACAAGCTTCTAAAATCTTGTTATAAGTCACCTCTATATCTCACAAATGGATCTCTTGTTATTTCCCCTCCTCCTTACCCATATTTCCCTCAAGTTTTCAAATTTATTCTCTCATTTTCTTCTATCTCTACCCTCACCTCTATCTCCCCCTCATCTCTCTACCTTTCCCCTCTCTAGGTATCTCAATCAATCATTTTCTATCTCTCCATCCCTCCTTATCCATCTAGGTCTCTCAGTTAACCCTAAATCCTATCCCTAAAGCATCAACCCTTAACCCTTAAATCCTCAATCCTATCTGAAAAACCTCAAACCTAGATACTATGCATTAAACCCTAATCCCTTAACCCTAAACCCTAAACAATATCCCTAAATCCTCAACCCTATCCCTAAAGCCTCAACCCTCAACCCTCAACCCTTAACCCTTAAATCCTAAACCCTATCCCTAAACCCTCAACCCTCAACACTATACCTTAAACCCTAATCCCTCAGCCCTCAAACCTAATAAAAATATGTCTTGAAAAGTTATGGAGCTAGGTATTAAAATTTGTTTATTGAATACTTGATTAGTATTGGTAATTTATATTCCTTCCCTAATTTTCTTGAAATTCTATGAATAAAATGAGTGGAAATTTATAACCTATGACCATAGTTGCATTGATTTTCTATCTAGATCAAGGAAATTATCCATAATAAATTTGAGGATTGTTAAACATTCAAGCATAGGGAAAAATTATTCATTGATCCTAATTAAACTAATTACATTATTCTTGGGAACAAGGTCAAGAAAATCCTTAAGAGGCGAGTCAATGTACAATTATTTTAAAAGTATTTTCCCATATAATTATTGAGTAATGATCTTTAACTCATGAACCAAATTTTAGAGTGCTCTAGCTAGATACCTTGCAAACATGGGTTTGAGCCAAGGATTCAAACATATGTTTACTCATTGAAGATCCATTAAAATATAATATATATCACTATTATATAAGTATATGAGTGATCATACAATTATGTTGAGGTCTCTACTCTTCTAGCGAGGAAATTCAACTATGTATTCAATTTAAAAATCATGGTTTAAATTGTAGCATATTATGACATAGTATCATGTTGTAAGATAGTGTGAATCATAATAGATACATAAGGACCATATTATTAACTCAATTAAGGCACCACATACAATTACCCTGTAATTGGCCATTAGAAAATAATATAAAACACAAAAGTACATGTTAAATATTTTTGATTGTAAGGTAAAAATAATAATGTAATATCTCAATAGAAAATAATGAAGCATCATAAATTACATGCATACATTTAGATCTATTAATCTACCATGTGGTAATAAATTCATAAAATAATTGATCATAATCCATAATACAAACATATAATTTATATCTATTCTAATGATCCACTAGTCCCACAAGTAAGGTTTAACGTATTATTTTCTAATCTAATTATGTCTATGTTCATAACATTTGATCGAATGTGTCTCAAAAAGTCTCTAACTTAATGAATATACATTTAAATGTATAATATTTATCAAATCCTATTTCATTGTCAGTATCAAGGACCCTAATTTACTATGTATCAACCTAAATCTATTGAATAATTTCTTCCATAGGTATGCCTACATACTTGTCTCCATACAATGAAAATGAAATTTAAAAAATAAAATGATACAAGTGATTTTTTTCCATTTACAAATATTCAAGCTTAAAATCAAGGATTTCAAATGCAATTATTTTTGTTTGATTTTGTTTTGTTGAAAAAAGTCACTCTATGGTTTAGGAAATATAACAAGTTTTCTCCAAATATCATTCCAGGAAACCTTAGAGATATCAATCCAAGGATGAAGTTAGGGGGATATATCTACAATAGGATGTACTAAGGTTTGATTAGATACAAGAAAGGGGTTCACCACCAAGCTAGGGCTTGGAAGGACAAGAGATGAATGGATCGTGGAAAGTACCATGAAAAACCTAACTAGATGACCTAGGAAATAAAACTGAAATACAAAATATCAAACTGGAAATGGATAGAGGTACACTTGTAAGAGTGATGAGGAAAAAAAAAGCTTCAAAACCCTAAATCTTGGTGTTTGATGCCCACTAGGACTCATACACTAGTAAGGGTGATTTAGTTCTAGACCAAGGTTTTTGTGCCAAAACTGGAATTTGATAGTCTTTGATATAAATCTCTTAAAACTTGAAAAAATGTACTATATTGGGACTCATATGCCACAAGTGGTATATCAGTCCCAATCTAATTTTTTTGAAGGTTAATATTTGAATCATGTCTCCAAAATTTATGAGGACCTTCCTTCCACACATTGTTTTTGAGTCTGAAATCCTGATTTGCAACCTATAGGTGACTTTTGGTGAAGATGAAAACCTTGTTATAACTTGAATAACTTCTTCCACCTTGTAACCTAATCTTCAAAGGATCTTGAGACCTCAAGATACCTATATCTGCAATTACACATGTATCTAGAGAGAAACACTTGCTGATTTGTTAGTAAATGGGGATTTTCCTTGGTCAAACCCCCTTTTAGGTAATTAAACCAAATGATGAGATAATGAAATAATGACATGAAACATGAAAGTTGATACCTTGAATGGCATATTATAGATCAACATTCCAACATTAAGTGGCCATAAAGGGTGTGGATTTAGATCTTGAAATAAGTGTATAACAATGCTTAATCTTGGATCTTGAATGCAACATCAGATCAGTAGCTCAAAAACATGCTTGATGCTTGATAACCTTGACATGATAATTGATCTTGAATTTATATGAAAATTGATGAAGAAATCTTCCCTTGAATGCTTTAGAAATGCTCTTGCAAAATCTC
Organism: Sequoiadendron giganteum; assembly: GCA_007115665.2. NCBI lineage: Eukaryota > Viridiplantae > Streptophyta > Pinopsida > Cupressales > Cupressaceae > Sequoiadendron > Sequoiadendron giganteum. The sequence goes on from CM021102.1 coordinate 815,513,674, forward strand.
TTTATTCTCAAGTGTAAAGTCTTGGAATGCTTAACTCTTGAATGTTAGGCTTGATATCATGAATTATTAATGAAATAATTATTTTATACCTTGTTTATATATACAATCCATCATACTTATAGTTTATTAGATCCCATAGGTTGACATTCATGAAATTTGAAATTAAAACCTCAATTTCCCACTCAAGACCTTAGAAAGGGGCCAAATTGGATTCATACGCCACTTGTAGCATTTAGGTCCCATCTGGATGAGACTCTTATGCCCAAGGTTGTGTAAGGGTCCCACTAGGACCTTTTGGCTTGAGAAAATGTCAGGGAGTTGAGAAATTAAGTTTATTTGTTAGTTTTGTCAAGATTTTGGATGAAATATGCCCCATGATACATAATATAGGGTATTAGGGGCCTATTAATGATGATGTAAAGGTCATAAATGCAAGAGGGACAAAAACTCAATTTGAAAGTGTAAAAAAACACTAACAACATTAAATTAAGGAAACATTAGGTCAATTTAGCTTAAAGGGGCACTAAATCCAATGTGATTGTGTAAAAAACATTACAAAACTTGATCAAGGAAAAATTGGTTCCATATTTATATTAATCATTCCCAAATTAAGTGTGAAAATCAAACAACAAATTTTTCTACACTACATTTAGCACTCACTTTAGTGAGAGGATGAACCTGCTTCAAACTCACACTAAAGTAGACATTCAAGAGGGGTCTAACCATACCAATACAAATGATAAAGGATGAAAAATATCAAAGGAGGTGGAAAATCCCCCAAGATCTAAGATCCTATGTCAAACCAACATAAGCACGAAAGGACACACATAAGGTGTATGATATGAAACAAAATAAGATACACAAACATGCAATGTCAAAGACATAAAGAAGAAAGGAAAATGAAATAAAAAGAGGTGCATCAAGCCTCGAGCATTTTTCCAACGTGATGTGGATTAGATCAAAGTTGTTTGTCTATAAATTAATGCTCAATCTAAGGAAATGGAAATTTTCTTCATTGGGTGAGTATCCAAAGAGTTGATACACATACACAAGTGGCTATGGGGAAGCCATGCCTAAGTTCAACTTCTCATCCAACAAGACCAAATCTATACCTCATGATAATTTTGATAAGGAACCGCACAACAATGAACTTTAAGCTTCATGAAGAAAGGAAAAATTCATATGCTTAGAACTCATGAACAAACAAGATGGCTCCACAAGAAAACAAAGGGTGTTATGTAAGGTGGCCATATAACCGAAAATGTAAATGAAAAAGTAGTGTAAGGTATGGTCAAGGGGATTTTACTTGGTTCATGTAAGGTCTCTTTTTAGGGAACACCATTCCTAAAGTCTCCAAGATAGGACAAGTCAAAGAAATATCACGCTCTTAGAGGAAATCAAGATAAATGGAACTGCCAAGAAAGGGATGCATTGCAAGAAGAAATGAAATCATACAATGAAGTTACATGAGTGTCAATGTATGCCCCCACTTTAAAGTGATTGCTAACACCATTGTTGTGAGAAATTACTTTAAATTAGAAGAAAACATGAGAGCTTACTCAGAAATCCCTATGCCCAATCATATGTTTCCAATAAGCTACGTCATGGATGAATATGTCATAAGCGAGCCAACTTAATGCATTTCATCCACATCCCAAGCTTTCTCTTATATATAAATGAAAGGTGATCAACTAGCCAAAAGAGAGAAATGAGGACAAGGCTACCTAACCCCTTACCCCCACTTAGTGTAGGAAAGGGTGAGCTGAGAAACATGCTAGAATGAAAATCAATATCAATTAGAGAAATTAGGTGCCCCGACATAAGGAATAGCACCACATTCCTTAAGATTTTGAATTTTGTTACTTGAAGCCTTGCATTCATTAGTAGAATGACCATGAAGTCAATGATATGCAAAAAAATTCTTCTTATAGTAAAATTTATTTCATGTTCTTGGAGGGAGAGATATAAAACAATCTTAGAGGAATCTCAACAACATACCCTTTTGATCAATATTAGAAGATGTTCCTTTATTTTCCAAAAAATATATCTCTTGCTTAGTCTTAGGTGTCATAGTTACACAAGTCTCTTTAGATTGTAAAATTTTGTAATCTCCTTCATAGGAGTGTGTAAAATCTACCAAATTTGAATCATACTTTTTTTATGTGATGAGATTAATGTTAAGTGAGGAATTTGTTGTTTATTTTGTTTCTTTTGATGGACAACACTCAAGAATACTAGTGTCTATCAGTTCAAGATGCACTAATGCTAAATTTGGCTTATAGGAAACTCTTGGAAGAGTGTTGACATTCATTTCTTTCAAGGGACAATAACCAAGATCACTTGAATTTTCCTGCATGTGAGTCTCTATAGGGACACATATACCTTGTTCTCTATCACCACATCCTTTTCCACTATATCCAAGTTGCTTCATAAATTCATAACCTCTTCCATAAATTTGTTCCATTTATTTTGGATTTGGTGACCTTTTTCATAGTCAATTTCATCAATGTTTGTTGTGTAATTTTTTTAGATTCTTCTAAAGTGTTTGAGGTTGATGCTTTCAAAGGGTCTTCCAAATTGTTTTTTGACATTACCAATATCTCCTTTCCCTTTTTAGAGTTCTTGTTTATGATTTTGTATTCTCCATGAATGTTGGTTCAAAGTCTAAGGAACCCTAATCATCTTCTAATAGCTTCTTGACTTCCTCAATGTGTTTTTGTTGGTCTTTTTGTTGCATGTGTTCTACTTGTGTAGTTGGTGTCAATGTTTTCAAAGGATTGTCCTTATTTTTCTCAATATTTAAACAATTGTTTGGTTCATGGTTAGCTTCAAGTGTGTACACCTTATTGTTGTAGACATACTTCATTTTATGATGAAGAGTAGAAGGCACCTTATTCATTGCATGAATCAATGGTTTGCCTGAAATTAGGTTGTATGAAATATCATGATGCATAACAAGGATCAGTGTTTCTAATGTGGCCTTTCTAACTGAAATAGGCAAAGTGATTACACCAAGCGTTTGTTTTCCTACATTTTCAAATCCCTTAATAGATAAAGAGTTAGGTTGAATTTTTTATTTATCCATGCCAAGTCTATCTAAAATGGTCACACTACACACATTAAGGGAAAAGCCATTGTCAACAAGGGTTATTTTTATTTCCAACCTATTATAGAAATCTATTATCATGAAAGAATCATTTTGTTTTTGCACTTCCACAAGAGGGAGCTCACTTTAGTGGAAAAAAATGTCAACATTTATTCCTTGAATCAGGGATTCTATTTCATTTGGTTGTAAATTAGGAGGGGTAGGAACTTGGTATGTGCACGTTCATCATGGAAAAAATAGACCCTTAAGTGGCAATAAAAATTTAGAAAATCAGAGTTAGGAAACTTGACGTAAAAATTTGAATAAGTTATCTATATTATTTCAAAAATATGTAAGAATAGAATCTATAGAAAATTGAATATAGATTCTAAACTACTAGATTTATTTATTTTAAATATATTTGGTGAAAAATTGAAATTTCAATGCAGTAGTACTTAAATTTCAGGGGAAAAATAAGAAGTAGGTGTCTATCTAACCACCCTAACCACAATAAAATGATAACATTTTTTTATAATATTTTAGATATAAGTAGAGGACTCATGTTCTGATGTGATGCATATTTTTTTATAATTTTTGTTCAAGTAAATAATTAATTATGTTTTTTTTGTTACAACTTCTAAAAATATAAGACATGTGTTTTGAGCCACCTTAACTTGTTCAAAACTTCATGAAATTCATTTTTTTTGTTAATCCTATAGTATGTGAAGCATAAAATGTGACACATGATTTAGATTCAAAAAATGTGATACCGTTTGAAACCTATAGATGTTTTTCAATCAGCCTATCAATGAGGACTTTAGTCGTAATTCAAATAGAAAATGAATAATAATTATTTATTAAATTCAAAGTAAAGAATAATTTATGTTGGTGGAAATTTGAGAATCTCGCTTAAAAACCCTTTTCGTTTCATCAAATTTGGGTAAAAAAAAGTAATCAGCCATATGTGCCATCATATCACTTACATATTGCCACTTTTCTACCCATCATGATTTTGCACATACTTTACAAGGAAATATGAATCATGTTATGATAATTAGGGGAGGCATGAATAAGGTCCCACAAGGATATCTTAGTAGGAGTATTCTCAAGTTGTTCAATGAGATTGTACTCCTTTCAAATTTGTAAAATAAAATGAGGAGGACTAGGTAGGATAGGGTTAGGTAATGTGAAGGATGTTGAAATTGTTTGTCATGGTTGCAGATTGTTTCTAGTGTTGTATGTATGAGAAACGGTGTTATAATTCAATTGTTGTGAACAATTATTTTTAGATGGGTAAAGGATAAGTTCAGGTTTGTTATGATTTTGTGGTCTTTGTGAGGGTAGGTAAGGAATTAGATGATTGTAAGGATGTCCCACAAGGTACATGTAAGAGATTGATTAATCAAGGGACATCTAACAAATAATTTCACATTCAACACCTCAATAGTTTTGATTTGATGTGTCTCTAATTAAGGGGAATCTAGTGTCATCTTTTCACCATCCTCTAAGGAAGTTGAATTGTTGTCAGTTTCTTGCACCATGATATCCTCACTAGGAGGAGGGTTTTTAGGAGCACTACAAACTATATGTTAATGACCTTAAAAGGTTGGTTCTTCTAAAATGAAATCATCACAAGTAGGGGAATGATCAATGGTTGAATTATCTTATTTATCAATGACATCTGTCTCTTGTTCAATAATGTTCTTCCTAGTAGAAGAGAGATAGATAAGACTCTCACGACTTTCATCGATTGTATTTTCTATCATAAAAGTATATTCTTCACAACTAGAAGAGATACTAGGAGAAGAAAAAATGTGATTATCAAGATTGTCCCTAATTTCACTCCTTGGTCCCATAATGTCTTTCAAAATAGAATAGGTAGGGGAAGGACCATAAAGAGGGTTATTATAAACCTTAAATATTTGATTATCTAACATGAACATATCCTTATCAATTACAATATTATCACAATAGGGGAAGATGTTGGAAGATGAATGTACAAACTAGTTGGAGTGTTAGATAGGTAGGTTTCAATAGCCTCTTATTGTGTTATGTGATTTCCATGATTACCTATTTCTTTTTCCTTTTGTTTAGTAGTTTCTTACATAATAGGATAGGTAAGAGGAGAGAAACTACTAGGGTTCTCAACACTTTCATAAATTGGTTCTTCTAACACCAAAATATCTTCTTCATAACTAGAAGATATATTATGAGAAGAATGAATATAATTGTTATTATTACCCAAGGTTGTATTCTCTTTCACTAAAACATTCTCACAAGCAAGGGATGAATGGATACTAGAGGTAAGGTGATGTTTAGAAAGGTTTTTATGATCTCATTTTCTTGTTCTATAATATCTTCCCAAGGGAGAGGAAGATAAGAAAAAAAAAGACTCTCATGATTCTCAATGATTGCATCTTCTTTCACCAAGATACCTTCATCTCTAACAAGAGAGGTATCGGGAGAAGGACAACTATGACCATCATGATTTTCTATGCTTTCATCCTCTTCTATCACATAATTCCCACAAATAGGAGAGATAGGAGGGGGTGTAGGTTTAAGGAAATCGTCAACATATTCAATCTCTTGCACTAAGAGACTTTCATAACTAGGAAATGTATTGAATAAATTTTAAACATGTACTTATTGACTAACTTTTTCTTTGCAAACTTGGAAAAGAAAGATACTAAAATTTGTGAAAAGTAATCTATGCAAACTTAAGATGGAAATAATTTTAAAATTCAATGCAATGACCTAGAATGAAAAGTGTAAATGAAATTTTCAGATTCCAAACAATGCAACAATCTAAAAATGAAATATTTTAAATGTAATTTTGGAATTAGGGTATGTGCAGGATCATCATGGAAAAAATAGGCCCTTAAGTGGCAAAATATTCAAAAAAATTAGAGTTAGGCAACTTGACATAAAAATATGAATAAGTTATCTATATTATTTCAAAAATATGTAAGAATAGAATTTGTAGAAAATTGAATGTAGTTTCTAAATTACTAGGTTTATTTACAAAAAAAAAAAAATTATTTGGTGAAAAATTGAAATTTCAATATAGCTCACAGGGAAAAAATAAGAAGTAGGTGTTTGTCTGACCACCCTAACCACATTAAAATGATAATATCTTTTATAAGATTTTATATATAAGTAGAGGACTCATGTCCCAATGTGATGCATTTTTTTTTGTAATTTTTTTCCAATTAAAAATTAATTATAATTTTTTTATTACAACTTTAAAAAAATATAAAGACTCGTATGTCTGACCACCTTAACTTGGTCAAAAATTCATGAAATTCATTTTTTAATTTTTTAATCCTATAGTATGCAAAGCATAAAATGTGATGCATGTTTTGGAATCAAAAAATATGATACCATTTGAAAGCTATAGATGTTTTTCAGTCAGCCTAAAAATCAGGACTTCAGTCGTAATTCAATAGAAAATGAATAATAATTATTTATTAAACTCAAAGTAAAGCATAATTTATATTAGTGGAAAGCTGAGAATCTCCTTTAAAAACCCTTTGTTTCATCAATTTTGAGTAAAAAAAAGGTTGTCAGCCACATACCCACCATATTGCCACTGTTTGGCCCATCGTGATCTTGCACATACCCATTAAGAAATGCATAAAATGAACTAATTTAAGCTAGATCTAGTGAAATTCATGTAACAAAAACTCAAAAAACTAAAAAAGATAACTAATGGCAACAAAAATAAGTGCATAAGAAAGGTTTTCAATGTTGGAAAAGGTAGTTTTAGGGCTGATTTGCGACTAATTCACCCAAAGGTGCATATGAGTACCAGTTTGGGATTTTCAGGGGTTCACATGCTAAAAAATTCACAACACAAAAATTCCAAAAAGTAGGCAAAAAAAACTACACTAGGACAAAATCACCCGTAGGGGCGTATGAGTCCTAGTTAGGGTGTTTTTGCACCAATTTCAGCAATTTCTCAGTTGTTTCTAAATTTTCTAACTTGTATTATGTTCAAACTAAGTTAAATTATAGATTTCAAGTCAATTTTAGTGATGCAAGATGCATAAATGCAACCTATATGTACTTTCACTAATGCAAGATTTAGAAACCCTAGAATGCCAACTAACTAATGAAAACTAGATCCAAGATAATAATGCACTCCAAGTTAGAATTCAGATGTTCTAAATGCAAGTTCACCATAATTTTTTGTCAAAAAATGTTGCTCTATGGTTTAGGACATAGAACAACAAGTTTTCTCCAAATATCATTGAAGGAAACCCTAGAGATCTCAATCCAAGGATGAAGTGAGGGGGAGAGATCTGTAATAGGGTGTCCTAGGGTTTTATTAAAGACTAAAAAGGGTTTCACCACAAAGATAGCACTTGAAAAGACAAGAGATGAATAAATCATGCAAAGCAGCATAAAAAACCTAACTTGATGACCTAGGAAATGAAACTGAAATATCAAATATCAAATTGGAAATGGACAGAGGTGCACCTAGAAGAGTGATGAGGTCAAAAAAATATTAAAAACCCTAAAAACTTGGTGCTTGGTTCCCATTGGAACTCATACGCTATTCTGGGTGATTTAGTCCCAGACAAGAGTTTTTGTGCCAAAATAAATTTTTACAATGTATGATCTGAATCTCCTAAAACTTGAAAAGTTTACTATCCTGGGACTCATACGCCACCAGTGGCATATCAATCTCACTCCTCTTTTTTAGAGGGTCAATATCTAAATTGGGTCTCCAAACTCTGTTCTTCCTTCCACACTTTATTTTCAAGTTTGAAATCCTGAATTGTAACTTGTAGGTGACTTTTAGTGAAGATGACTACCTTGTGATAACTTGATGACCTTCTTCAACCTTATAGCCTAATATTCAAGGATTTTTAGACCTCAAGGCACCTAGATCTACAATTACATATGTAGAGATAGAAAAACTTGTTGATTTGTTAGTAAATGGGAGTTTGCCTTTCTCAAACCCCCTTTCAAGTAATTAAACCAATGATCATATAATTAAATAAGGACATGAAACATGAAACATGGAACATGAAACATGAATAATGATACCTTGAATGATGTCTTGCAAATCAGCAATCTAACATGTAGTGGCCATGAAGGATATGGATTTAGATCTTGAAATAAGTGTAGAACAATGCTTAATATTGGATCTTGAATGTAACATCACAACACTAGCTCAAAAATATGCTTGATGCTTGATAAAATTTACATGATGATGGATCTTGAATTTCTACAACAATTGATGAATAATTCTACCCTTAAATTCTTTAGAAATTCTCTTACAAACTCCCTTGATGCTCTTGTAAAGTCTTGGAACACTTAACTCTTGAATTCTAGGATCTATACCATAAATACTTAATGAAATAATGATTTGAGACATTATTTATATAGGAAATACATCCAACTTACATTTTATTATATCTCAAAGGCTGACATTCATGAAATATGAACTTAAAACCCTGATTTCCTACTCAAAACCCTAAATAGGGGCCAGATGAGACTCATAAGCCACTTGTTGTGTATAGGTCCCATATAGATGGGACTCATACACCCAAGGTGGTGTATGGGTTCCAAAAAACCCTTTTGTATTGAGAAAATGTCGAGGAGTTGAGATATTAAGTTTATTTGTTGATTTTGCTAGGATTTTGGTTGAAATATTCCATGAGATGCATAGTATAGAGTATTAGGGGCCTATTAAAGATGATGTAAAGGTCATAAATGCAAGAAAGCCAAAATATCAATGTGAAAGTGTAAATAAATACACTTTGCAATATTAAATTAAGGAAAAATAAGGTTAATTTAGCTTATAAGGGTCGTAAACCTAATGTGAATGTGGAAAACACATTACAACACTACATCAAGGCAACATTAGGTTCATATTGATGTTAATAATTCCCAAATTAAGTGTGAAAATGTAAATGATGATATTTTTCTACACTACAAATTTCAATTTTGGTTTTCAAATGCAATTCTTTTTTGTTTGAATTCAATTTAGGGTTTCAAGAAGCAATTAGGGTTTTCAATGCATTTTTTTTTGTTTGATTTTAATTTAGGGTTTCCAAATGCACTTTTTTTTTTTTTAATTTCAATTGAGGGTTTCAAAAAGCAATTATGGTTTTAAAATGTGATTTTTTTGGTTCCATTTCAATTCAAGGTATCAAATACAAAAAAAAATGTTTCCTTTCAATTTAGCATTCTCAAATGAATTTTTTTTTGTTTCATTGAGCAATTTAAGGTTGAATTTTTTGTTTCTTTTCAATATCTGAGGGTTTCATTTCATGTTTTCTTTTTATTTCTAAAAAACACGATCTTTTTTATTACAGGTAAATAAAAATGCAAAAAACTCCTCAAAAATAGAAAAAATACATACTAAAATATAACTTTGTATTTAAAATTTCAAAAAAAATCAAAAAATACAAAAAAAAAGGGTCAAGCTCGTACCTAGAGGTCATTGTTTCTCTTCGTCAATCGAGACCCCATGCACGCAAGTGAAAATGACTGTTATTTCATTTTTTGAAATACCACTACAAAACAAGATCCCATTTTGTAAAGAAAGGAATCTTATTTCTTGAATGCTAGCTCAGGACACCATTACTAAATGGGATTCCTTTTTTTTTAAATGGGATGTCATTTAGATTTTAGGCTCGAGACCTCAAACCTAAATAGGATCCTCTTTATTAAAAAATGAGATCCCATTTTATTGAAGTTGATTTCAATTTTTTGTCTAAGGTAAAAATTTCCATGTTTCATGGACACATCTTCCTGCATTTACCCTTATATAATGCAGATATTAAAATATTAAATGTAAAATCTTAAAAGTATATATATTTTATAGTATATTAGGTTAATGTTACGGTTATGGTTAATGGATAGGCTTATAATTATTGTTAATGGTTAGGTTAGGGTTAGCATTAGGGTTAGTATTTTAGAAATTTTAGCATTCTATAATAAAGCTTGGGATTACGATTGGGATTATGATTTAATTCATGTTAGGGTAAAGGTACTGAATAGTGCTAGGGTTACGATTAAGGATTTGATTGGGGTTAGGGTTAGGCTAGGGTTGGGGTTAGGGTTACATTTATGGTTATGGTTAGGGTTTTGGGTTATAATTATGGATTTGTATTAACCATAATTGTAACCTTAACCTTTCCCTAATCCTATGTAAAGTCTAAAAATCTCACTTAAAAATTATATCCTTCAATTCCGAAAGATAATTTAATAGAATAAATTAATTATAAATGGTGTGGAAAAAGGTGGAATATTTACATTACTTCATTATCATCACAAAGGATTTTCATACTTTAATGAGTCAATATGAACGTCATCACAAATCCGTTCCAATACATAACCTATCCATGAAGGCTTTCACAATGATACATATCACACATAAATTCAAATATGGTAATACATATAATAGAAACAACAAGATAATCAATGCATCCATAGAAGAGACAACTCAAATAATTTCATGAGTGGAAAACCCTTGTACGGGTGAAAAACCACTCGTAAAACTACCTCACTGGCAAAACCTTACTAGCTACAACATCTCAATGGTTACTGTAAGCTGCCTCACAGGAAATGATCATAAGGTCTCGTTGCCATGACCATTCATTACATATTTTTGGATAGCATGAATATCACGCCTAACAAGGGACATAAATAAGTCCTTCTATAGGTTACAAGAGTCAACAAGCAACATTTTCTAGTTTGACTAGTGGATCATCCTTGCATATGAAAGTTACGGTAATTTCAACACTATTATGAATTTACTTCCAAGTAATCGCAATAAGACCATTTTAACCCTAATATCCTCTACCATATCATACAAGTACACTAGAAACCATTCACATTAAGTTTCATGAAAGTAAACCTAAGCCTATTAGGAGGCACATATGGTTGTACAATTATAACTGGAATTCTTGCTTCTAAACTCATTACTTCACGGACATGTCAACAATAAGAGAATAATACTATAAAAGAGTTAAGAAGGTATAGCTCATGTATGTATGAGAATACATATATAAGCTAATGAATAATATATATGAGTATACATTCTTATGCAAATAAAACCAAGATCAACTAAGTGAGTAGTTGCAATCAATAATTTCAAGATTTCTTTATTATTATTCAAGGGACATGCTATAAAATCCATACTTCTATTTATTTTCGGAACAAGCATAAGGTTCTTTTTAACAAGAAATGTAAATATAGTATTTAGTATGCAAGATGATCTTTAGGATATAACAAATCATTATGTTTGAATTTAACATATTTTATAATTCTTTTTCCAAATCCAACATTGTCATAACAACATGCAATAAAGTTTATTTCCATAAACATTCATTTCTCTTTGTTTCAAGAATGAAAAGTAGACAATCTTTCAAAGTATTCAATGCAAATTTTATTTCTCATAAATGCCTTAGGTTTTCAACATAATACATATGGTAAATTCAATGATTATCTAATATTTTGTTTCCATGAAATGGTGTATGTGGTTCTATGTAATACCCCTTCGTTTTGCTTCTTGTTCAAGTTGCTTTATGCTATGTTTGGTTGCAGTTACTTTGATATTGGATACATTTTGTTATCATGATTTGATCGCTACTATTGAGCGACAACTATTATTGTGGGATGTAGTTATTTGATTATTGTTTCACATGCATTATGGATTAATGATGTTGTGGAGTTAGCATGAGATATTATTATGAAATTATTGGAATTATGATGGAAGTGTTAGTTTTGATGAGTGTATGGGTGAAGAGGACGAGTTCGCATCACTCGCTTGTGAGCGCCCTGCGAATCTGTAATTCCTTCTTCACGGTGTGTATTATATGTTGGATATATTATATGATGTTGTTTATTTGGTTGTAGGATTGCAGATACATGACATTGACTCCACCTGGTTTCACAGGTTTGAGCGTGTCGATCCAATGGTTAAGTTGAATGGGAGATAGTAGCTAGGTAACATGTGTCAAGTTCACACCCTAGCCTTAGTGTGTCGCCAGTTGTGTGTCGAGTCATTGTCTGTCTTGCTTTGATGTTATTTAATTCTGAAGAATTCTTGATTTGGAAATAGATATTTAGAATAATTGCATTTAAATCATGTTGATGGTTATTTAATTTAAATAATGCAATGTGGATAAAAGTTTATATTTAAATTAATTAATTATATTTAGTTTATTTAATTAATTAAATTTGATCCAAGAGGTTGAATTTAGTTATTAAATAATTAAATTAATTAATTAAACGTGATGCAAGAGAATGAAAGGAAATAAAAGAAAATTAAAATTAAATTTGGAATTTAATTTCAACGTGTGGGAATTAAATTGAAAATTGTAATTAAATGTTTATTTGAAAAATTAGTTGCAACTTTGGAAATTAATTTATTATTTGAAATTGCATTTTAAATTGAAATTGAAATTAATATCTAATTTGCATGTAATGTGAATTAGGGTTGTATTAGGTATTTTTGATTTATAAAGAATACATGTTTTAATTTTAGGGCAGCAGAAAGAGATTTAGAAAAAAATACATTTTTACAACAGGGAAGAAATTTTGGAAAATTTGCACAAGGGTTTGAAGAAAGTTTTGATTGTAAAATTGATTGAAGGAAAGATTGTTTGCATTTGTTGAGTTTTGGATTAGATTCATTGGAGGATTGAAGAAAATTCAGGAAATCTTTGGAGGAGGCTTGCATCAGAAATTCATCTCTTCCTGTAGCTTCTTGTACCATATTTTCCTCTTTGTATTTTATTGTTCTTGATTTTTTTTTTTTAAATAGTAGTGATTAAAGATTTGTTTGTTAAATCTGTTTTACAAAACAAATTTGATATTAGAAGAAAAGAATTAAATAAATTTACAGCCTTTGCTTGTGAAAATTCTTGAGTGAAAATTGTGAAAACCTTAGTTGAATTTAAATTATTTGGGGAAATCGATTTTGTTGTTATTGAAATAAAACATAGAGATTGAACAATGCATTTAGAATGTTTTTAGAAAATGAAACCTTCTGTTTATTATTAAAAAACGGATTTTAAAATCTGCAGTATAGTTATATTTTTCATGGTAAAATGGTTTGGTTGCGTCGCCTATAACTTCACTTACACAAACTGGGTTGTCGGGAAATTTAAAGGGGGTTTTTGCATTTTGAAATTTTTTTATCCCTGTCAAATTCTCGCAAATACCTAGATCGTAGTTTTTGAGTTATGCTTGAAACATGAGACTGTTGTTAAGTTATTTTCCCAGGGCTGCTCTAAAAATAAAATTATAATAAATTGATATTTATAAATATTAATATTTTATGTATTGTTATTATAATATTAAAATATTATTTAATAATGTTTTATATTATAATTTATAATATTAAAGTATTATATTTATTTATATTATTTTAAATAAAATTTGTATATTAGATTAGTGGAACTAAAATTATAAACGTATGGAAAATTATTGTTATTTTAAAATGACATGTTAAAGTTTAATTGAAGGAGTTAAATATTTGATTTAAAGAATCCATAGTTTAAAATTTAATTGTGGAATTTAAATTCATGTGTAAAAGGTCCAATTATTAATTTGATTTAATTGGAAAAATATATATATATTTTGGAAAATTGATGATAAGGGATATTTTATTTTGAAGTAAACAATTTGATATTTGTAAAGAATAGAAGATATGTTAATGATTAAATATATTTAAATATATTAATTTATATTTAGTATATATATATTGAAGGTATATATCCATTTGAGAGAATAACTAATATTTTATCTTATTTTATTCTGTTGTTTGTAAATTGAGTATTATTAGTGTTCTAAAAGAAATGATTAGTATGTGTAGAAAATGTATAGAGAAAGATATTTTTTTTAATAGAAGTAATTACTTGTTTTAAAAGGAAATATTTATTTTGTTAATATGATTGAAGAAAATATATTGAGATGTATAAATATATCCATGAGTATTTTCAATCAGTATTTACCTTGTTTTATTTAAGTGCATGCAATTTAGCTTTACATGAAGAGTTTAAAAGATAAGTTTTGAATGTATGGTCAAAATTGATAAGGAAAAAGATATTTAAATATATTGAAGAATTATAAAATATTTATATTTAAATGTTTGTTTTAATTAATGAGATTTAATTAGAAACAATATGAATGCGTGGTCAAATAGATAAGCCAAAATATATTTTTATACATTGATGAAATTGCATGTTTTTAAATGGATAGTTGAAGAGACATAGACTCCAGATAGAAAATTGAAAAGATTGTTTGCAATAGTGTTAGGTTGCATTAGAAGTAAATTTAGGAACTAACTATATTGGAAAAGGCAAATAGTTATTATGTCTTATTTAGTTCCATAGAGTAATCTAGTTATTGTGAATGGAGTATTAAAGAATATATGTAATTAAATTTATTAATATATATATTTGGTGTCTACATAATATGGAGCATATAAAAATATGTTAAGGGTAAAATTCATTATTGTATTTTATTTTAATGAGATGCATGCAATATATTATTGAATAGAAATTTAAAAATGGATTGATTAGTGTATATGGAAAATGGGTAGAGAAACAATATTTTATTATATTAAAGTGATTGCATGTTCTAAATAGGAAATTGAATGAAACGTAAGATTTGGTTAGGAAATGGAAAGAGTTTACTTGCATGGAATTGTGTCGATTTAAAAGTAAATTAAGAAGTTGTTTTATTGATGAGGCAATCAATTATGTTATTTATTAATTTCTATTTATATTAATTGAATCATTGTGATTGGATTATGAAAGAGATATGGATTTAGTATATCCAAAAGTATTATCTTCCTCATGATTATCTTAAAGGATTTAATTCTCTGTATTCAGTAAAGGGAAGTAAGTTTAATTGTTTTAGATTTCCAATAATGAAAAGGGAAATAGAGGTTATGATTATTTTAGATGATCTAGTTATTGTGTCTTTGACTTTGTCAACACTACCTATTGAATGAGTATGGATTTAGGAAATCCAAATATTAGATTTGATTGATGACTTGAATGCTTTTGTTGCTATGTCGTCAAGTTGCATTGTTGGTTTTGGGATTTAGTGTTAGTCCTAAATTATAAGTCTTCCTAGAAGAACTTAGAGGATAAGGGTTGTTGAATCTTTATGCCATCCAGTTGTTTTCCCTTGGGTAGTGCATGGCGTCTTTTCAGTTTTACCCGGTTTTCACGAACGGGGATGTTTGCACCTCCTTGGTTTAGGAGCGGATTATGGGATCTGTGTCTCCTTGTATGGAGTGACCTTGTTATGTGGTTTCATCTTGTTGCCTCCTATGAAAGGAGTGGACTATGTGTTGTTGCCTCCAAGATGTTTGGAGTGAGTTCTTTTATTTGTTTCCTCCTATGAAAGGAGTGGGCTATGTGTTGTTGCCTCCAAGATGTTTGGAGTGATTTCTTTTATTTGTTTCCTCCTTATATTGGAGTGGATTATGATGCCTAGTTGGTATGCACTTGTGTTTCCCTTGGTGGATTGTTTGGGTGTGTGTTGTCGAATAGAAGAGTGGCTTTTGTTAGGGGCTGGAGCCCAAAGTGGTAAACTGGGTAACCTTCAAAAGTGAGTTAATCAAGTGATAATTAAATTAATGTACTTAGATGATTAGGATGAATTTCACACTAATCAAGATAATTTAATCCTCACTCATAGACACAAGGGCTCGTTTAGACTTGGGATGAGTGAGAAGGCCTGGAACGGCAAGATCAATTATCTTGTCCTTACGAGAGGTAGTTGATTTTGCATGAGTGAGTATGAGTGCTGGGATTTGGTTGAGGCCACTAGGATTACTTGTGCCAGAGCCTATGAAGAATTCACAGAGGAGATCTCATGACAAACCTTGCGATGACACTTTATCTAGGACAACTGTTGTTAATTGTTTTATGTGTATGGTTTTGTGAACATACTTGATCTACTTTATGTCTGGAAGCAATGTGACCTATGTCAGTGATGTTTGATTTGTACTTTTGTTGTACTTTAGTTGAACTGGATTTGTACTTATTAATGGCATTTATTTGGTTATGTCAGTTTGAATCAGTATGAGTCTGCCTTTGGTTAGAGGTAGTAGATCTGTGTCCATGTTACTTTGTTACTATCTCCTAGTATGGGGGGTGGGCCTTCGGGTACTACATTGGTAGGGTGGAACATGCACCAAAACCGTTGGGTCCCCATCTATCTTCAGTACTTGGTGGCGAGAGATCCTGATGGACAGTTTGTGGTTCTTGTTGTAATTACTTGCATTGTAATATTTTAACTTGTATAAATTATTTTATCCCTCTTATGTTTATGAGGTGGAAGTTTGTAATTGTAACCTTGAGTATTATTGCCTCATTCTGGGAATGAGTAATGTAACTATTGACTTAAGTTAATGTTTATGAGATTGTATCTTGGTTGATTATCTTATTATGTTATGTGGTATTTTTATGATGTATGATGTTTATTTCATAAAGTTATAATGCTATGGTTATATGTAATATGTATGTGTGGGTTAAAGTAATCCTAACCTTGTAGCCTTAGAGGTTGTTGTTAATTAGTAAGTGAATGTGTATGTTAAATGCACTTTATAAAAAAAAATTTGGTGCGCTTAAGATGTTATTTGCAACTTTCTTTAAGGTTACTTGGCGGGGCATTAATTCTATTTCTTAAGTTTAAATACCATGTACTAGCCCTATTCTTCTTAAATGGATGTTTAATTATGCTTAGTCTTGCAATATCTATGAGCTTAAATGATATCCAAAGTACCCAGAGTAAGCTCCAAAGATGGTTAAATATCTTCATTGCTCAACCTTCTCTATACATGAGAAAACAAATATCACAAGAATTCATTCCAAATGTAATGAAGTTCAAGTATCTATCAATTCAACATTGGTTAGGAAAAGTAAATTATATTATATTTCCAAGTTTGTCCCAACAGTTTGAATCACAAGATAAGAATTAACCATCTAATTTCACCTTTTTCCCTCCATTAGGTTTGAGTCATTTTATTATATATAACAAGGTTAAAGCTATTATGAGCATATGTGCACTCTTCTCAATATTGTAATATTCAAAGTCCCATATCTAGTTAAATTAAGTAGTTCAAAGTAATGGATCTATCAAAATTCAAGGATTTATTTACAAGTAAAATTATAGCCATTTTAAATGAAAACGTGGGTTTCAAGAAAGATAGTGTATTAGTGAACATATAGATATATTTTCAAAATAAATGAACCCTCTCTTGCATAGTTTCTATTCCCTTACGGTGAAATAAAATTACAACCAAGAAAATAACTTCTAAATAGGAAATATATACATTTTCATAAATAAAACTAAGTTTTCCACAACTATCATTTTGTCAATTCACTGGTTCTTCCACATGTCGTAGTACTAATCATTTTGTATATAATTTAAATTTACTTAATTATATATATTTATATATATTATATAAATATATATATATATATATATATATATGTATATATATACATATAAATTTATCTATATTTTACTTGATAGTATAAAAAAAGTCAGTAATCTAAATTCGCAAATGATATACCTTTATTTTTTATACAACTTAAAACTGCTTTTCATAAATGCATTCATAGCCATATAATAATAAGTATATATATATATATATATATATATATATATATATATATATATATATTACATATGGGTACACATATAAAAATACATTTATTTACTCAATTATTTACGTATCTATTTTTGGAAAAGAGAAATTAAACAATTTACATTCAAATATTCCTACCCATGCTTGCTACAATTTGATTTAAAACCAACAGTAATGCTTTCCAGCACTGATCAAACATTGATAGCCTATTCACCAGAAACATATATATATATATATATATATAATTATTTAACAAAGATAGTGATTAGGATCAATTTTCAAACAGGAAGAGTCGTTTACATGTAGGAGTCAAGGAAGAACCCTACACAATTGTGTCAAGCAATAGTCTTTGATGGAGAGGTCGACCCCTCCAAGTCTGTGGCCCCTACTTTGGGGTCCGCTACCTGTGAGCAATGCCTCCTCACAGGTCGAGGCCTATGGTGAGTCGTTGCTCCCACAAAGAAACTGTCCCCATTAGGGGGGAGGCGCAGACTATGGGGGATGGTCTCCCCTTCGCCCAACATGTCGAAGCCCTTCCAATGGGTGCGGGTAAGCATGAATTTGAAGCATAGTTTTCAACGGAAATACAAAGTTTGACATAGTTCTTTTTCAATGAATATATATTTATATATATATATATATATATATTCTCATAAATATGTATATATATATTTCTGAATTTATGCATATATATATGAGAATATATATATATATATATATCTATTTATAATAACCAGGTGTGATAATGCTTTCAAGGTCAAGAATAATTTCATGAAAGAGAATGTCTGGTTGCACATTCATAATCAGATAAGACTAAACAAACACAGTTCTAAGTAAATAAAAAATATATCTTCTTCTTTTTATTATTCCTCAAATAAACACAATGAAATCATTCTAAAATTTGTTTCCCAGAGAAATATTCAAATGCAATGGAAGATGATTAAAACCTAGAAATCATTTTTCCTCTGAAGATGATTGTTGAGATCCCAACTGTAGAATTCCTCTCCTTCCTTCTATCCTCTTTCCAATTTCCCTATAAATTAATTAGCCATGCTATAGCCAAAATAATATTCCCCTTTAGTGCATCCCCATTTTCCCATTTTCTTGTTGCAGAGAAAACCTCCCAAGAATTTTCATCAAGAAACGATTGTTCTTTCGGAAATGAACTCTCCTTCATTTAAAGTTTTCTTTTTCATTTACAAAACCTAATATAAAAATAATAATTTTTATTTTTAATGCACAATAATTATCTCCCCCAAAATAGGAAATAAGCTTTTTAATATATTTATTCAATTAACTAATAATGAAATACTACTTACTCACACAATAGATTAGTTTTCCTAAATAACAAAGTATTTCCATTTAATTAAATTATTTTCTCTAATTAATAAGCATTATCAATAAATGAAGAAATGAATTTTCTAAATAAAACATAATTTATTTATTTATCCTTTTGCACTTTTAATTCCTTATAAATTATTTTAAAAGACATTCTAAATGCAAATCACAAAAATAGGGGTTGTGACATGCTTCCCCCCTTAAAGAATCATCATTCTGATGATCAGCTTAATTAAAGTTAAAACCTCATACCTCTATGTTTGACCTTAATTCCAAAAGCAACCCTCTTGTTTGTTCATACTTATAAAATTCTTGTGGCTAGCATCCATACAATTGTTTACCTCATTAGCACATCAAGGCTTCATAAATTCACTCTATTTACTTTATCTAATAGAACATACAACTAATTCATCTTTGTCATACGATTTCTATATCTTAATCAATTCTTTTTGGATACCTAAGTTATTCAATGATTGATAGAAAACGTCTATGTTCATTTATGTCAACATACCTAATTGTATGAGATGTTAGAATAATTGTCTCTATAATGATAACCAAGTATCCCATACTACTTGTTATCATCATTAGTTAATCAAAATACGAACCCAAAGAAGTTCATAGAAAGGTTCCAACATTCTAAAAAGTCAACAAGCTACAAAATATCATCAACAAGATTATAAACATTGAAGATAAGAAAATTACTTACCAAAAAAAAAGGTTCAAGTTGTTTACCATAGCAACCTGGAATACTAGATGCTAGGAAGATCATCTAGAGATCAATACTGATTCAATCAGTTACTTATATTTCACAACAAAAAGTAATTCACATTCTATAGATAGAAAAAGTAACTCTCTAATAACAAAGTTATTCATTAGGGTGTTATATGTCCTTTAATATTTTACAAATGTTGGAAGAGTGCATCAAAGAGAAATAAAATTACATATTTCAACTGAACAAACCATACAATGATGCATATCTATCTTTTAAATTAAATAAAGAAAACCAAATATTTAATCAATCTTCAACTACCATCACCCAATGGTCTTCCGCAAGCTGAAGGTCAAGAGTATGCTTAAGGTGCTTTTCCCACCCAACCATGAAGCATATCACTTCCCCAGGATTCTTCCTTACTAGAAGAACACTCGAGCCTGGATGAGGGGCCTAGGAACCAATACTAATAGGGCAAGAGGGAAACTCTTGATGCATGTATGATGCCTTATATGCATTCTCATACTAGAATGATCATATTTCTTGCATACATGATGTGGCAGAGAACATATAAAAATTATAGGCATTCATTATCCATCTATTTCAATGGTGCATCTCGCTTTGGCCAAATTATATAAATAAAATTTGGTTGATCTTGGAAAAGAAGATCACCTTCTCTATTAACCCACATTCGACATCTTGTCCCAAAAGGTAAGCTTAAAATTTACAACACATTCATCAAGTTGCATAAAATAAGGATCAATGATATACTATTACATAACATTCTGAAATGAACATAGAATGATTAATCACGCAAGAATACATGAACCTGTGGTGCCTAACGCACACTGGGTATGGATACACAATTTACTTGTAGTGCCTCTCTCGCAAAACAATGGATCATATCTCATATAAAATGTTCATTTCTCATTCAAGTTTTTATAGAATGAATATGGTAAGTGCATCTCTCTAACAAGTGCATTGCTTGCACAAAAAATGAAATATGCATTAATTGTAGTAGTGCAGTTATAATGATCATTACTCGATCCCTTAAACATAATGAATACCAAAAGTATATCACACAATTTTTTCTAAATGTTATCATCACTCAAGTATTTTATCCACACAAAGGAATCAATAGCTAACTCAGGTGCATTACTCACACGAGAACAAAAATGATATGAAATTTTGCATCTTTCACATGTTGATATAAGTATAGTGAACATTTATTGTTCAAGTATAAATATAAGTATAATTAAGGTACAATTTTTCTATGCTATGAATACAATCACCCATACAAATATGTCATTTGCACAATGTAGGACATGTGCATTATTCCATAAGTATCATTCTCAAATAGTACACCACACATACCTTCACTAATAAAAATCAAGCATACATGATTCATCACACCATTCCCTTTGCCTTTGTCTAAAAGATAGATCAAGTTATTTGTCGAAACAACTTATATCATGAATTACCAATGAAGATTCTCAAGAAATCAGAACCTTACATCCTCGAAAGATCCTCGTGGATTCAACTAAATCCCAAATCAGGTACAAATACGATGATGCTCAACAATTCAACTTTCCCAAAGCCCAATACTATTACAAACATTCTTTCCTTTAAAACATCATTCTTAGGTTTCCCGCCTTTGAGAAGACTAAACCAATAATTATCCATTATTATCATCTTTATTTAAATCATAGGTGTTTTCCTTCCCCTTCATATTAAAATTTCATCTTTTCTCCTTTCCTTGTATCTTTCATCTCATTCATCTTTTATGTCATCAGAGAGATCTCTCTTCACAATATATTTCTTTTTACTAATTCACTTTTATTGCCACTTCATGATTCATGGTTTGTCACCATATTTATCGACTTTGGCTAACTTCAAATACACTAAATATTATCCTTCATGGCTTATTCAAATAGTCACCAGTACTCTTCCTAGAATTTCATATGAAAACATGATTAAGGAAAAGGGGACTCACACCTTTAGAGTTTTCATATGATCGAACCGCACCTAAAATTCTAATTGGTTCCCAACTAACCATCAAAGAATCACCAACTCAACAGAGGAATATTGACCCATAACTAGGGTCATCCATTCAATACAATAGGCTCACATACCATATTTTAGCCTAAGAATAGTATACCCAAGGCTCGAGTATTGAACCCGAGTGTTGTGATACCAAAATGTAAAGTCTGAAAATCTCACTTACAAATTATATCCTTCAATTCCCAAAGATAATTTAATAGAATAAATTAATTATAAATGGTGTGGAAAAAGGTGGAATATTTACATTACTTCATTATCATCATAGAGGATTTTCATATATTAATCATTCAATACGAACGTCATCACAAATCCATCCCAATACATAACCTATCCATGAAGACTTTAACAATGATACACATCACACATAAATTCAAATACGGTAATGCAAATAATAGAAGCAAAAATATCATCAATGCATCCATAGAAGAGTCATAACACAAAGAATTTCATGAGTGGAAAACCCTTGTAGGGATGAACAACCACTCGTAAAAGTGCCTCACTGGCTTAATGAAGTACCTCACTAGCAGAGCCTTACTCACTACAACATCTCAATAGTTACAAGCTTCCTCACATGAAATGATCATAAGGTCTCGTTGTCATGACCATTCATTACATATTTTTGGATAGCATGAATATCACGCCTAATAAGGGACATAAATAAGTCCTTTTGTAGGTTACAAGAGTCAACAAGAAACATTTTCTAGTTTGACTAGTGCATCATCCTTGCATATTAGAGTTATAGTAATGTCAACACTATTATGAATTTACTTCCAAGTAATTGCAATAAGACCATTTTACGCCTAATACCCTCTCCCATATCATACAAGTACACTAGAAACCATTCACATTAAGTTTCATGAAAGTAAACCTAAGCCTATTAGGAGGCGCATGTGCCTTTACAATTATAACTGGAATTCTTGCTTCTAAACTCATTAATTCATGGACATGTCAATAATAAGAGAATAATACTATAAAATATTTAAGAAGGTATAGCTCATGTATGTACGAGAATACATATATAAAGCGAATTAATAATATATATGAGTATACATTCTTAAGAAAATAAAACCAAGATCAACTAAGCGAGAAGTTGCTATCAATAAATAAGATTTCTTTATCATTATTCAAGGGATGTGCTATAAAATCCATAATTCTATTTATTTTCAGAACAAGCATGTAAGGTCCTTTTTAACAATAAATGTAAATATAGTATTTAGTAGGCAAGACGATCTTTAGGATATATAAAAAATCATTATGTTTTAATTTAACATATTTTATAATTATTTTTCCAAATCCAACATAGTCATAACAGCAAGCGATAAATTTTATTTCCATAAACATTCATTTCTCTTTGTTTCAAGAAGGAATGTAGACATTATTTCAAAGTATTCAATGCAAATTTTCTTTCTCATAAATGCCTTAGTTTTTCCACATAATGCATATGGTAAATTCAATGATTATATAAGCTTTTTTTTTCATGAAATGGTTTATGCGGTTCTATTTCGTAAGTTTAAATACCATGTACCAGTCCTATTCTTCTTAAATGGATGTTTCCTTATGCTTAATATTACAATATCTATGAGTTTAAATAATATCCAAAGTACCCAAAGTAAGCTACAAAGATGGTTAAAGATCTTCAGTGCTCAACCTTCTCTATACATGAGAAAAAAAATATCACAAGATTTCACTCCAAATGTAATGAAGTTCATGTATTTATCAATTCAACATTGGTTAGGAAAAGTAAATCACATTTTATTTCCAAGTTTTTCCCAATAGTTTGAATCACAAGATAAGAATTAACAATCTAATTTCACCTTTTTCCCTCCATTAGGTTTGAGTCATTTTATTATATATAACAAGGTTAAAGCTATTATGCGCATATGTGCACTCTTCTCAAAATTGTAATATTAAAAGTCCCATCTCTAGTTAAATTAAGTAGTTCTAAGTAATAGATATATCAAAATTGAGGGATTTATTTACAAGTAAAATTATAGCCATTTTCAATGAAAAGGTGGGTTTCAAGAAAGATAGTGAATTAATGAACAAATAGATATAGTTTCGAAGGAGATGACCCCTCTCTTGCATAGTTTACATTCCCCTACTTTGAAATAAAATTGCAACCAAGAAAATAACTTCTAAATAGGAAATAGATATACATTTTCATTAATTAAACTTAGATTTCCACATCTATCATTTTGTCAATTCACTAGTTCTTCCATATGTCGTAGTAATAATCATTTTGTATATAGTTTCTATGTACTAATTTATATATATATTTATATAATTATATAAATATATATATATATATATATATATATATAAATATAAATTTATCTATATTTAACATGATAGTAAAAAAAGGTCAGTAATCTAAATTCATAGATGATATACATTTATTTTAGATACAAATTCAAACTTTTTTTCAAATGCATTCATATCCATATAACAAATTGTAAGTGTGAATATGTGAATAAGATTACAACACTTCTTAATACGACATTATATCAAAGATTAAACAAATTGAACTAATTCAAAATAGTAATCAATTGAAAGCGTCATATTGCTCTCTATCTCCAAAGATTTATTAAATCCTGATTGCTCTCAGATTGTTTAAGCAAATTAGACTGTTAAAATGACAATTCAAAGAACGAGATGATGCTAATGCAATATTAAAGGATAAACTATGTAAACTAGCATATATGAAACAGATAATTGTAGCTATAGGAGGCAGCCATGGTTGAAAACTTGATTGCTTGATGCTTGAATTCCTGTAGAGTAAGAGTGCATAAACTTGATTATTTGGATCCTTTCTTGGTTCAATGAGGCTTGTATTTATAGATTTCCTAGCTATAGAAATGCACAGGGAAAGCTTAGAGAGGCTTGGATTCAATATGGAGAATTGAATGGTGAGAGATGGAGGAGATTGAGAGAAAGATGGAGATTGTCTCTACCCATGAAAACACCAGGCAAGAGAAGAGGAAGGATTGATGGAAGAGGATTGAGAGATCAAATTCCAAATTTGTCTCCAATTTGTCTCCAAAACTTCCCGTGAAGTTTCAATCAATTAATTTTGACATGATTTTGACATAAATTAGACATAGGATATCTAATTCATTTTTGAGAGAATATAGATGGAATATTCTTTGTGCTTTAATTCAAATATTTTTTATTTTATTTAAATTAGCAAAAAGAAAGATAAATAATTTAATAAAACAAACTATAGGATAGTTGTTTATTAAATTAGACAAAAGAATATGCCAATCAATTAATAAAGTGTTTTGTCTTTATTTAATTAATTTAAGATGGATGTGATAGATTTAAATAGGGATTTGATAATTAAATTGAACAAAGTATTTAATTTTGTTTATTTAGTTAAGATGAATTTAAATTTGAACTATATAAATAAATATTTCTATTTATTCAAAAGAGGAGGAAATTAGGATAATTAAATAATTTGTATTTAATTAATCGGATGCTCCAGACCAATTTTAGGTGTATACATTTTGCCCCTCTTTGAAGTGATGTGTTTACGCATTGCTTCAAAGAAAATTTTGCTACTACTGCTAGGATCGATGATAATAAAATATAAGTGTTTGTGCCCCAAACATGCCCCAGACATTGATTTTTAAATGATTTGATGATAATATGCCCCCTCAGAAGATAAATTAATGATTTGATAATTTTGAAAAAATTTCAAAAATTTATGTTTTTCTGATGATTTTATGATGTTTTGATATTGAAATAATTTATCTCCTAACAAAAAATGAAGAAATCTAGCTGGCAGATGAGTTTCTAATTAATTTTCTAGATAAAATTAATTAAAAGATAATAAAAATCAACCAAAATACCTTTCAAAAATTTATAAATACTCCAAAAGGTCATTTTCCAATTCATTTTCATTATTTGATTTAAACAAACCTTTGTGATAGTGACTTTTCTACCAACTAGAGCAAGATGTCTATCCCCTTCCACACTCACCGATTCGAGCATGTTCGATGTCACCGACGGCCATCCATGTATGGACCTCCGATATGTACCCCTTGACCTCCTCGTAATTCATGTTTTTTTTTTTTTTATGCTTTTTAGGTATTAGGCATCATTTAGTTATTTTAGCACTTTCAAGCTGTGCTATAGCACTTACAGTCTGATATAGCGCTTCTAGTAGGTCAATTAGCACTTGCGTTAAAAACTCTAGTGCTTCCAGTTTGTAATATAGAGCTTGCGGTAATTTAGCGCTTAGGAGTCTAGAAATAGCACTTTGAAGCCAAATTTTAGCGCTCTCAGACTTTTAGCACTTCAATTCAGTGGATTAGCGCTTTCAGGGGTTGTTCTAGCACTTCTGGTAAAGTGGTGCTTTGATAGACTGTTTTAGCACTTTGATGTTGAAAAATAGTGCTTCGATACTTTTAGCACTTCGGGAGCTTGATTTAGCACTTCGGAGCACTAAAATAGCACTTTTGGAATTTAGTGCTTTGAGTCCCTGATTTAGCGCTTTTGTGTCAGAATTAAATTTTTTGACTTAGTGAACCCTGATTTTGTCAATTCTGATCATGTCCATTCTTTGGATCGGTATGATTTGATAATCCAAATGCATGATGTGTAGGATTGATGCTTTAAATAAGTCTAACTTCTCATGATAGGTGAGAAGAAAATCCTATTTGTGATGATCCTTATGATAGGCAAGGAGATGATTTAGTATCCGATAAATCTCATGATAAGCGACATTAGATATTGTTTTGATAAACCTTATGATAGATAAGTTTTGTTAATGTTTGCCCATGAATTTTGATCGAAAATTCATACCAGAATTTTGGAATAGACTTGATAGTAGATTGAATTTTGATTCCTTGACATAGTTCACTAATTTGTTGATTTTCTGTTGTGATGATAGGAGCGTCTAGGTACTCTCTAGATGCGAGAGAGGTTTCCATAGACTACAAACTTGAGACCTCATCTGACACCAGATGAGCTTCAAGTGATAGACTGATGTAGTCTTACTAGCTTGCTTGATATGCCCCAGATTAGGATTAATCGGGGTATGTTGGCTACATTGGCTAAGAGGTGGCATAGTGACCACAACACCTTTCACTTACCTACTAGTGAGATGATGGTCACACCCGAGGGTGTGTGGCGGATTCTACATATTTCATTTATGGGCGAGATAGTCGTGTATGATTCTCATGGGACTAGTAGTAGAGATGCTCTTCGTAGAGTGTTTCAGGATTCAGACATTGTAGGTCTGAGCATTCAGTGGAGGAGGATTGCCGACTCTTATGCTACACTACCAGCAGTGCTAGCTGGATTCATTGGAGGTTTCCTTTGCCTTGATCGGAGGTCAAAGGGATTCCTTATTGGCTGGGGTAGGAATCTCGAGAGCATGATGGTACATGGTACTAGATATGCGTGGGGGATGTGCATGTTGGCACATCTTTATCATGATCTACACTCGGTCATGTATCTTGGAGTGAGGAATTTATCAGCAGGGATGACCCTGTTATAGGTGTGGGCATGGGAGCACTTTGCTATTACTCAACCTTTTCCAATAGTAGATAGACCAGCCGGTAGACCATATGTTTTTCGATATAGTGGTCGGTTTACACAGGCTCAAATGGGCAAGTTAGAGTATTGGAGGCAGGTGTTTGATGATATAGAGACCGTTACCTAGCGCCCATACCTTGACTATGAGGAGTGGCATGAGGATGGTGCAGTATTGGGATTCCTTTGTGATTCCATGTATCTCATCGGCCGTACACCATTTGTGCTCGAGAGATTTATGCTGCATCAAGTATACCGATAGTATGGCATTGTACAATGTATGCCACAGGGAATTGCTCACTACGTGAGTCGACGAATGGATATTCCTGATTGGGGTCTATGTTTGTCTTATGATGTGATAATAGAGGGGTACCGAGCAGTGCATCCATCACCCTGGGACATGCAAAGGGATATTGCAGAGGTGTTGGTTATTGAGGATTATGCTGCATTCCTGGCCTTGGTTCCACATGTGTGTATCACCATTCCTAATGAGCCAGTACCTTTACCTATGCAGGAGGATGTGGTAGAGGGTCTTGCAAATAGTGGGGGTGGAGAGGATTCTTCATCAGGTAGTATCTCAGAGAGCAGCAATAGTTCAGATAGCAGCAGTGATGATAGTGGCAGTTGTAGTGGAGGATACAGAGGGACAGGACTAGCCATTAGCAGTGCGCCATCTTCTAGCAAGCCTCGCAAGAGGCAAGTAGTGACAGTGCCTACTATGGATCAACAAAGATAGATAGCTGAGCTCCAGGCATAGGTACAAACTTTGCAGGGATAGCTGGTATAGGCTTGGGGTTTGCTTGTGTAGACCCAGACTCTGATGCAGGCATAGGCACAGGCTCATGCCCAAGCTCTATCGCAGGTGCAAGGATAGTTGACTGTTGAACAAACACAGGTGGATACTCTGACAGCTGAGAGAGATAGTGCTTGGTAGATTTCCAAGAGTGCATAGGAGGCAGCAGAGACTCTCCAGAGAGTTGCTGATGGCACTTCGGTCACAGAGTATATGAGAGAGGTCCTGCAGGCTGGTTGAGAGGTAGAGTTCTACAAAGGCTGATATCATGATGCAATGCTTGTAGAGCGCAGATTCAGCTACGCCCCATTGAGATCTGGATGAACTCATACATGAACAGTGAGCGAGGGGGTGGCAGCCTCCACACAGAGATCCCAGAGATCCTAGTTCTTCCGGGGGTGGTGGTGGTGGTACAGGTCATGTTCGGCCCACACATTCTAGCAGTTTCAGACCGTAGATGCTATTGTGAGCTTCTATGATGTATATTATGATGTAGCCTTTTGTTGATGATGTATTTTTAGATCAGACTTCATTGTATACTTGACACTTGAGATATATAAGAGATTTAGTTTATATGATATGATGATGGTTTGTGATTTTTTTTAATTGATGGATGCATTTATGATGTGATGTATGTAATATGTGATGAGTTATTATAATGTAATGATGTAAAGATAAATGTATGTGTAGACTAGATGATATATGGATGTATGATGTGATGTATGAGTCTCTTAATGATGATCTATATGTATGAATGGATGAAATAACATGATGATGATAAATATGATGATCTTATGATGAATGATAATAATGATGCGATT
This sequence comes from Sequoiadendron giganteum, assembly GCA_007115665.2. NCBI lineage: Eukaryota > Viridiplantae > Streptophyta > Pinopsida > Cupressales > Cupressaceae > Sequoiadendron > Sequoiadendron giganteum. The sequence goes on from CM021102.1 coordinate 815,542,648, forward strand.
TTAGTTTTTTAAATGTATGGATGGTAAATAATGTATGCATATTTGTGTTGGATAGATGATAATGTAATGATGTAATGAGAATAATAGTAAAAATGAACATGATGTACCCTATGGCATGATGTAATTCATAATTTAATTGATGCATGAATGATAAAATGGATGATGTAATAATGAAACAAAATGATGAGATGATGATTCCTACATGTCTTTGATGATTTTTGGATTTTATGTCAAGTATACCTAGTCTGATTTGTGGATTAGAAAATAATTTATTGGACCCATTTATGCAACAAATACTTTGCAGATAATGCAAAATGGGGAATACAATCTAATATTAACAAGCAACTATATGCAAAACGATAGTCATTTTAACAATATCTTTGTGCTTTTTATCATCATAGAGCTTTATTGAATGTTGAAAGTGATTACAAGCATCAATGGTATGTTTTAGAACAATGATGACCTGAGTACTTCTTTCATGATATTTGATTTTTGATATTGCAAGTGAACACAAGCATCTAGGTATGATTTAACTGAGATGACCTGAGCATTCATTGCATAAACAAGCAATGGTTAATCATTTCAATGTGTGAATTCTGAATGTCATTGGTGATACATTTGCATAGCACATCCCTCAACAATTCATACATTTATATGATTAACTTACAAACAACAGATAATAAAAACATAATTCTTTTTCTTTGTTCCTCTAGTTCAACACATCATTGAGAAACTCCAAAGAAATGATAATCAAAAGTTATTTATCCAATGTTTACTTAAAGTGTTTCATTCATTATTCAGATTTTAGATCATCCCTCCTGATTTTTCTGATGTTATCAGATTTTCGAGATTTTGGACCAAAGACTTAACCCAGTAACCTATCTTAGGGGTCTCGAGGGTTGATTTAAGATTAGCCTTGCCTATGTTACACATGCAGAGACCACGTAGTTTGACTGACATAGACCTATGTTTTTGGGTTTTTCTTTTCCAGGCTTAACTTTTCAACATGTTTTTGGATTTTTCGATAATGATATGGATGGTTGATGTCCTTTTGACGATGACTGATATTGTGTTTTGATCTTTGTTTTCATTTTTCTGTTACATCGTTGTTTTCCCTTTGGTGAAAGTGATGTTATTGTTTCCCCTAGTGATATCCAGATGTTGCCCCCAAGCTTTGGAGTGATACTTGACTATATGAATGATTGTGATATGGATGTAAAGTGGCAAGGTGACTGACATGATATGAAAATGGTACCTACTACCAAACTAATGATCCTAATATATATCAAAATAGAGGGAAAGTTGATCTTAGAATCACATACGATGCTTGTTTCTAGGTTTTCACCATATGCTTTAATTACACTCTTCGTGTTTTTTGTATTTTCTCATTTTTCTTTTTTCTTTTTTTTGTAGTGATATATTTTTTTGTATTTTTGTGTTGCCAAGATGCATGTTTTCCAAGTTTTCATCAAGGAAACAATTTTCAAAAGTTTGACCCATGCACTAGGAGATTCAAGCATAGAATTTTTGGAGATGAATAGTGTTGATAGGTTCATCAAACAAATCCCCTTCAGATGTTGATAGCTGATATGCTCTTGATCCATATACTGATGTGACGACAAAGGGACCAAGCCAGTTAGGCTAAAATTTTCCTTTCTTCTCTCTCTATTGCTGATTTCTAGGATTCTCTTTTAGTACTAAATCTCCTACTTGAAATATCCTTGGCTTTACCCTGTGGTTGTAACTTCTTGACATCCTCTGTTGATAAGCCATCAGATGATTAACAACTTGTTGACAATGCTCATCTAGCAATTCTAGTTCCTATAGTCTAGAGACCCTATAGTCTTCATCTGATATGATACCTCTAAGTGATACATGAAGGGATGGAATCTCAACTTCAATTGGTAATATGGCTTCTAACCCATATACCAAGGCATATGTTGTAGCTCCTGTTGGTGTTCTAATGCTGGTTTTGTAGGTCCATAGTGCAGGATTGAGTTGAACATGCTAGTCACATCCAACATCATTAACTGCCAGTCACATCCAACATTGTTAACCACCTTTTTGAGAATTTTGAGTATTGTCTTGTTTGAGGCCTCTGCTTGGCCATTCCCTTGTGGATAGTACGGTGTTGAAAATTGATGTTGGATATGAAATTTATCACATAGATCTTGGACATCTTGATTCTTGAATGATCGTCCATTATCAGTGATAATGGATTGAGGGATTCCATACCGACATATTATGTAGTTCAAAATGAAAGAGATCTACTTCCCAGTGATTATAGTAAGAGGTACTGCTTCAATCCATTTCGTGAAATATTTTGTAGCTGTTATAATGAACTTGTGTCCATTAGATGAAGATGGATTCATTTTACCTACTAGATCAAGACCCCATTGACAAAAGGGCCATGTTGATGTGAAGAGATGTAGTTCTTGTGTTGGTGCATGAATCAAATTGTTGTGAATCTGACACTTTTGGCATTTCTTAACAAACTGATATGATTCTTTCTCCATGCATGGCCAATAATATCCCAAATGGAGGAGTTTCTTAGGTAGAGTCATCCCACTCATGTGAGTACCACAAATACCCTCGTGAACCTCTCATAGGGCCATTTCAGATTCGTTGTGTTCTAAACATCAGAGTAAAGTACCATAAGACCTCGACGATAAAGTATGTTAGCGATTAAAGTATGTCGTGTGGATTGGCGAATGAAGTTTATTTTCTAGTTCCTGGATAAGTCAAGAGGAAGGACATTTTTTTTTAGATAGGCATAGATTGTTTCATCGATGGAGGTTTATGTGGTTTTGATATGGCAGATGGTAGTGGATTCATGATTATTATGGGAGGGACATGATACTTGTTCTACCATAAACTCATAACAAACATGTTTCTCAGGCAATTGTAGTAATGAAGCAATCATAGCCATAGCGTTCGTAGCTTTGTTCTCAACTCTTGGAATTTGATCAAACTTGATACTGACAAAGAACTGCTTCAAATTATCTATTTGTTGCTTGTAGAGTCTCAACTTCTCATCTTTGGTTTGATATTCATCATTCACTTGATAAATAACTAGTTGAGAGTCCCCATATAACTGTAAGTCCATGATTTTCCATTGAATAGTTGTTTTGACCCCAATGATGAATGCTTCATATTCAGTCACATTATTTGTACACTGGAACATTAATCGATATGACTTTGGATTGGTGTGTCCTTGTGGAGAAATGAACAATATTCCTCCTCATGATCCTTGTTGTGTATATGATCCATCAAAATACAATATCCATTGTTAGAGCATTATTGTCATAATATCTGCGTCCGGAAACTCCATTGTCATTGGTCGATCATCTTGTAGAGGAGCCTCTGCTAATTGTTCAGAAATTTCCTATCCCTTGATTGCCTTTCTCTCTACATATTGAATGTCAAATTCACTTAATAGCATGACCCACTTTGCCAGTCTACCTGTAAGGATAGCTTTACTGAGTAGATACTTTAAAGGATCTATCTTTGCTATTAACTTGATTGTATGAGTTAACATGTAGTGTCTTAGCTATTGAGTAGAAAATACCACTATCAAGCATGATTTGTCTATGAAAGTATAATTGATTTCATATCCATTCAATTTCCGACTGATATAATAGATGGCATGTTATTTCCCTTCATTATCCTCTTGTGCTAAAAGTGCCCCCAATGAGATATATGTTGTAGCAATGTACAATATGAGTGGCCATCCTTTCGTGGGTGGCATGAGAATGGGTGGTGACATGAGATACTGCTTGATTTGATTGAATGTTGTCTCACACCCTTCGTCCCATTTGAAAACAATGTTCTTATGTAATAGATGATTGAAAGGATGATTTTTATCCGCTAGCTGTGAGATGAATCTTCTGATTGATTGGAGCCTCCCCTGTAGTGATCGGAGTTGACTTATGTTCCTAGGAGGTGGCATTTCCATTATTGCTTTGACTTTTGCTAGATCCACTTCTATACCTTATTTCGAGACAATGTACCCTAGTAGTTTTGTTGATGTAACCCCAAAGACACATTTCTTGGGGTTTAACGTGACTTTGAATTTATCCATCCATGTGAAGATTTTAACTAGGATATGAAGATGTCCTTCCCTAATAGTAGATTTTGCCAAGATTTCATCCATGTAATCCTCCATGAAGGTGTGCATCATATCATGGAATATTGTCGTCATTGTTGTATGATAAGTGGCTCCTGCGTTCTTTAGACCAAATGGCATGACATTCCAGTAGAAGGTTCCCCATGGGCATGTGATAGTTGTCTTTTCTTGATCTTTGGGAGCTATTTTTATCTGATTGTATCCTAAGAAACCATCCATGATTGACAACATGGCATGCCCAGTTGTCAATTCTACAATGATGTCTATGTTTGGTAGTGGAAAATCATCCTTCGGACATGCTTTATTCAGGTCCCTGAAATCTGTACATATACTGATACTATTGTCTGGTTTTGAAACAAGTACAAGATTTGATATCCATTCAGCATAATCTATAAACCATATGAATCCAGCATCCAATAATTTCTTTAGCTCCATTTTGACCATCAGTGCAATGTGAGGATACAATTTTCTTAACTTTTGCTTGATAGGCTTGATTCTTGCGGCAAAGATAAGTGATGCATAAGCAGATTTGAGTCTAAGCCTGGCATATCAGAATATGACCAAGTGAAGTGGATGCTTCTTTGTTTAAAGAATTGAATAAATGCCAGTCTTTCCTATTATGTCATAGATTCTGCCAAATGTAGGATTTGTGCCTTGTCTCCAGTGCCAATATTCATAGACTGTGTTGGTTTTACTAGGACTGATGATCTTTCATGAAAGTGTTCCGGAAGAGTGGCAAACCTTCCATCCTTCAATGCCTCAGAAAGGTTTTCACTATTAGATGCATTCTTTATTTTTACTTTTTCCAGATCTAATGCTACCATTGAATGGTTTTCATCATTAGATCCATTTTCCCTGTTGTTATTTTTGCAATTGGAAGATTTGACACCCTCTCGCCGAGTCGTGTTGTTATGAGTATTACAGAAAGAATTTGTACCAGGTTCGGCATGACATAGGAAGTTTATGATGACATCATCATTTGTAAATATTGGTATATTCAAAGGTTCGATAGGTTCCCAGTCAATGAGTTCAGGATGTATTAATGGCATTTGGTTATCAGATGTTTGCAAGGTGATGGAAATAAGGGTGTGGAAAACCATTTCATCATAATCGTTTACTTGAATGTTGAGGTCCGTGATGGTACTTTCTTCCAGATCGTCTTGCCCACTTGAAGTCTACTCATCCCCACTCTAATCATTGATATCTAGTGAACCTTCTATGAGTGGTCTAGACCCAGAACCTTGGCCCTCCTCACGTGTAGGTGTATATTTTTGGATTACATCTACTTGAATATCAATGAAAAATAGATCAGAATATAATGCCCACTCATATTTATTTGAGTCTGTTTCAGAGCCATCCTGAAACTGAAGGATATTTTCTAAAGTTGTCTTTGTTAATTCTTGCTTCTCTTCCTCAGAGTATCCTAGCCCTGGCTTCTCTTTTGTGTGGAAAGTGAGGGGTGTAATAGGCTCGGTGATTCCATCTTTTCTTAATCCAATGGGTCCTTATCCTTCATATCCTATTTTTTCTAAAATAGCCTTTCCTTTTCCATATTGATCGATTTTGATGGCAACATTTTTGATACTGTCATCTGGTGTAGAGGGCTCCTCATCTTTGTATAGCCAATCAAGGATTTCTTTGTTGCTTGTTTCATCCTCTATTGTACCCTTTTTGACAAACCTTTCATCTAGAGCTGTAACTGGTAATGATGTTTGAGACTTGATCATAGACAATTGACCATATGTTCTAGGAGATGGCATTAACTATGATAGGTTAAGTGATTTCTCCATTGAATATGTGCCCATCCCTTTGTCCTTCAATTGGATTTGTTCTTGGAACTTGTGTGATAAAGAAGGTAGTTGATCTGGTTTATCTATTGATTGAATTTACATAGAACTTGTCTCCTTTTCGTTACCCTTCTTTTCTACCCATTTAGTAGTGATGCTTGGACGTTGTTCTTCTTTGGATGATGATTCTTCCCTGTTGTGTGGTATGAAGGTATCTTGAGAGATCCTAAGGGTTTCACAATGTTGAGGGTGATTGTAATCAGCAGATATAGTCACCTCTCATCCATTTACTGGGAACTTCAAACATTGATGATATGTCGACGGTACAACTTGCATTTCATGGATCCATGGTCGGCCCAAGAGAATGTTGTACACTAATTCTTTCTCCAACACTTGACATGCAATATGTTTCATCATGGGCCCCACTTGGATGGGTAATAAAATCAAGCCCTTAGATGATCTCTCTTCTTCATCATATGCTTTAATAGTCATTTTTCTACAAGAATCAATAGCATCATCTGAATATCCTAGTGCATGGATTATCTTGAGAGTGCAAATATTCAGACCAGCTCCCCCATCTATTAAGACTCTCTTGACACAGTGATTGTGGATTAAGACCTCAATATGGAGTGTCGTATTATGGGGATGGTTCAATGAAATATCATCCTATTCGGAGAATGATAGACAATGTGGGGCAGTTAAATGTCCCACCATAGCTTGAAATTGAAACACATCTAGATTCTTTGGTACCGTAGTGGCAACTAAATCTTGTTCAAGAACCTCCTTATGTGATGGTGATATTTTAAGGAGCTCTAGTATGGATATCTGAGCAAGAATTCTTTGCAATTGATCGAAGATGTTATAGTGTGATGGAGGTGGAACTGCATGTGTAGACCCAATTCCTTTTAACATGACCTTGTCTTTCCCCCTAGTTTTTACATTTACTAGTTGATTCTCTTGATGTTCTCTAATTTTTATGACATTGATTTGATTATCAGAGTTTGATATGTTTGGGAGTAAGTCCAATGGAGTAGAGTTGTTGATTTTGGGTTTGTCGATGTTGTGGCCAACTATATGATCACTCTCTATTCCAGATAGACAAAGGATTGTTGTGTCAAAGACATGATTGATATTATTTCCTTTGTTGTTTGAAGATGAAGATACTCCTTTTTCATAGTTAGGCAAAGGGTCTTTAAAAGTCGAGTGATCGTTGTTGTTTTGTGGTGTTTCCACGTATGCTTTATTGTTGTCAATCAAATCTTATATCGCATGTTTTAACTCCATACAGTCGTTGGTTTTGTGACCGTTGTTGTTATGGAAGTTGCAATAATTAGCATCATTCCACCATGGTGGTTTGACCTTAGGATCCTAGAATTGGGCTTCTCTTGCAGTGATAAGACCACTAGCGACTAGTTCTTTCATTGCGGATTCTATCGATTGGCCTAAAGGTGTGAACCTTCACCTATTTGATGGTTTCTGATATGGTTGTGCCTTGACAATCTTGTTGTTATGTATGATATTTGGCTTGACAAGCTGATCATTGTTTTGATTCTTTGATGTAGATGCTGTCAAGTTAAAAATTGGTTTGACATTTGAGGAATCATTTGTTGTTTTGTTGATAGTCATGTTGTGATTCTTTTGCCAAAACTTTGGCTTATCACTACTTGAGTATTGATTTGAGGAGTTACCTATGTTGTTTGATTTATCGTTAAAATGTTTGATAACTCATCTTTTGACCAATGCTTCCTCGATTTTGAGACCATTTTTGATGACTTTCTCAAATGTGGGAGGGCATTGTAGTTCCAATATATAACTCATTTCTTTTGTTAAGTTGTCAATAAAAAATTCTATCTTTTCTTCCTCCAGAATTGATCTAGGATATCTAGCGAACAAGCATCACCATCTTTGAAGAAAAGATAAGAATGTTTCCCCCTTGTTTTGCTTTAGATTATAAAGATCCTTGATTGTTACATCATGTTGGATGTTGAAGGAGTATTGAGAGATAAATCTGTCGATGAGTTCCTCAAAAGTTATGATACTGGGTTTTAACTTCAAAAACCACTCCATGCATGATCCTCCCAAACTCCTTGGGAATAGTCTCATTAAATATGTCTCCTCTTGTGCAAACTCAAGATTCATTGTTTTGAATTCTCTGATGTGATCAATTGGATCCGTTCTACCATTATACTTATCGTATTTTGGAATCTCACAATGTCTTGGAAAAGGTATCAAGCTGACCATTGCATTGAAAGGATAAGGACAAATGTCCTATATCACATATCTCTTGGTAGTCCCTTTCATCATATCTTGTATTTTCTATTGTAGCAGTTGCATTTGAGATGTTAAAGTGGCAACTGGATCTATCGTTTGTGTTGGTTGCAAAATTTCAGCCTCACTTGTGGTAGGTGCTTCCTTTAGATGGTTTACATCAAACTCTTTGGGAAGTTTGGCACCTAATTCAGCCAACATCAAAAGATATTTCTCCATATCTTGTTCTATAATATTTTCCATAAATATATGGAACTTAGGATCTTGTTGCGTTGCTTGGATGTCCTCTGGAGTGATGTCGTTTTTATTGTTTTGGTTGAAATTGTTCCAAGGATTTTCCTCTGCCATTGCTTGGGATTTTAAAATTTCTTGCTCTAAGAATCTCTGTTTTTGGGACCTAGTGAAGATTGGCATAAAAAATTTAACCCTTTCTTCCGAAATGTAGATCTTGTATGCTGTAAATGTCAATTGAAACTTTTAACAAAGTCGAATAAGATGACAAATCTTATTGATGAGACTATGTTTAAAATTTGATTGCTACACTTAGTTTCATGATGAAGGATGATAATATCATGATGATGAAACTTTAGTGTAGTAATTAATTTTGTATTGATTTTGACACTTGTGATTTGAAAGATCTCGTTTCCAGTTGATAAGATTGAAAGTTTGTATAAACCTATCTGTTTTTGGTCTCTAGACGGTGATTCTGATAAAAAAGAAATTTAATTTTGATGAAATAATGGATAAACTGACAGACTAATTGACTGGTAAAAATTTTGAACTCTCTATTTTGAAAGCGCTAAAAAAGAGGACAAAAGTGTTATTTCCCAAAAGCACTAAAACAGAGTGCCAACGCGCTAAAATAAGTGATAAACACGGTAATTGACAAAAAGTGCTAAAATAGTGCCTGGAAGCGCTGCACAATTTGATGAAAGCGCTATTTTACTGAAAGCACTAAAAACAGTGCCCAAAAGTGCTATAAAATTTGATGGAAGTGCTATTTTATCGAAAGCACTGAAATATAGATTGGAAGCACTAAAACAGTGCCCAAAAGCATTATTTCCTAGAAGCGCTAAAACAGTGACCAGAAGTGCTGAAATAGGTTTCTAGAATGCTAAAAAATAGAAGTTTACAATTTTCTATTGTAAAATCTGATATGGCCTTGTGGCATACTATATTAGGGATTGCAGAAGATAAGAAGGATGTATGCACTAACTATGGTTGTGATATTGAGTGAGAGCTCTTCTTTGAAAGAAGGCTCGTGAATAGAGCGGTTCTACCGCATAATCTAATGTGTGACCCCTAGCAAAATCGTGATATCGGTGAATGAATGTTCTATGTTGTATAGAAAACATTGTTTTCTCAATTTATTTCTATATCTAAGAGGTTTCTTGGGCTTTGTGACTTTGATTTTTCTCTTGACAAATGTGCTAGACTTCCACTTTTGCAGCATGGATTTTTTGATATATTTTGATTTTGTTGGTTTTCAGGATGATCTTAAATCTGATATTAATGAATTTTTGAAAACAAAGCAAGCAATTTTGAATATTTGTAATTGAATAGATTGTGTATGTTCAGGAACCACGAATGATTCTTATTGATTTTAATGGGTTTTTTTAGCAATTGTACACAAATCAAACAGACTCACACTTAAGGACAAGTAGGTCATCATTATACTCATAGCCCACATCTTGAATTATGTTGACTCACATAGCCATGTCACCCTCCAGAAGGCATCCATGTTTTTGTCGTTCCTAGGCGCATACTCAAAGTGACAAAAGTGGATACCGAATCCCTTGAGCAAGCTATCCTTGGTAATTGTATGGTGAGTGTTTTGGGGGAAGATTCTTCCCTCCCCTTGCACCGTGAGTATGACAATGTATGGATACTAACTCAGCGAGAAACTACTCTATGGCTCATAGATAGGGTTCTATTCGATGCAGAAAATAGATAAACTCCCTCAGGAGACCTCCCAATATTTAGAACAAAGATTTTGGGGATGGTTATCTTGCTCACTACTGTCAAGCTGGACTTTAATCAACAACTTGCATTTTTATTATAGTGGGTTGGAAAACTTGGCTTTGGTTGTTCCCACTTAGGTTGTTCCTATAGGGTGAGTACTTTTTCCCACTACGGTAGGCCTCCTAAAGGATTTAATAAAGCATAAATGACATGAAGTAAAAGTGAATCTGGCACTTTGGTCACCCAGTTAAGGGGAGAGCATAAGCCTAATCACCACAAGCACAACATATAAGTTTGTCTTGTTTTAAGCTCAAAAGAAATTTTCTAATCTATGTGAAGGTGTTGCTTCACAGAAATCATGATGTTATTTTTAACTTCTACTGTAAGAATGTGATGACTATCCTAGGATTGCTAGATTTTCTTTAAGAAAAACAAGAAAGTGACTATCCTAGGATTGATATATTTTAGGAACTTTGAAGTGGCTATCCTAGATTGATTAATTTTAGTCCAACTATAAATAAAAATAAAATCTGGCCGCAGATGCATCAGATCCAGACTAATTTTACAAAAGCATTGGAATATTGTCCCAAAGCGCTAAAATAGTTACTTGATGCGCTAAAACCCGAAAGTGCCGAAACAAGACCCCAAAAAAAAGCACCGAAGTTTTCCCTAGAAGCGCTAAATCACCCGATGCACTAAAACAGTGACTAAATGCGCTAAAACAGTGACCAGAAGCTCTAAAACCAAAATCACTAAAACAACAACCAGAAGCGCTACAAGAAAAACATGCCGAGAACCTACATGACACTTTCCAAAAAATTGATAATTTTGATAAAATTGGGGTTAATAGCCCACGGTGGGCACCAAATTGTAAGTGTGAATATGTGAATAAGATTAAAACACTTCTTAATATGACATTATATCAAAGATTGAACAAATTGAACTAATTCAAAATAGTAATCAATTGAAAGCGTCATATTGCTCTCTATCTCCAAAGATTTATTAAATCATGATTGCTCTTAGATTTTTTAAGCAAATAAGACTGTTAAAATGACAATTCAAAGAACAAGATGATGCTAATGCAATATTAAAGGATAAACGATGTAAACTAGATTATATGAAATAGCTAATTGTAGCTACAGGAGGCAGCCATGGTTGAAAACTTGATTGCTTGATGCTTGATGCTTGAATTCTTGCAGAGTAAGAGTGCATAAACTTGATTATCTGGATCCTTTCTTGGTCCAATGAGGCTTGTATTTATAGATTTCTTGGCTATAGAAATGCATAGGGAAAGATTTGAGAGGCTTGGATTCAATCTGGAGAATTGAATGGTGAGAGATGGAGGAGATTGAGAGAAATATGAAGATTGTCTCTACCCATGAAAAGACCAGGCAAGAGAAGAGGAAAGATTGATGGAAGATGATTGAGAGATCAAATTCCAAATTTGTCTCCAATTTGTCTCCAAAACTTCCCGTGAAGTTTCAATCAATTAATTTTGACATGATTTTGACATAAATTAGACATAGAATATCTAATTCATTTTTGAGAGAATATAGATGGAATATTCTTTGTCTTTAATTCAAATATTTTTTATTTTATTTAAATTAGCAAAAAGAAAGATAAATAATTTAATAAAACTAACTATAGGATAGTTGTTTATTAAATTAGACAGAAGAATATGGAAATTAATAAATAAAGTGTTTTGTCTTTATTTAATTAATTTAAGATGGATGTGATAGATTGAAATAGGGATTTGATAATTAAATTGAACAAAGTATTTAATTTTTTTATTTAATTAAGATGAATTTAAATGTGAACTATATAAATAAATATTTCTATTTATTCAAAGTAGAGGAAATTAGGATAATTAATCAAATAATTTGTATTTAATTAATCAGATGCTCCAGAACAATTTTAGGTGTATACAAATATATATAAATTACATATGGGTAAACATATATAAATACATTTATTTACTCAATTATTTATGTATCTATTTTTGGAAAAGAGAAATTATACAATGTACATTCAAATATTCCTAAGCATGCTTGCTATAGTTTGATTTAAAACCAATAGTAATGCTTTCCAACACTAATCAAACATTGAAAACCTATTCACCAGAAACATATATATATATATAATTATTTAACAAATATAGTGATTAGAATCAATTTTAAAACAAGAAGATCTGTTTACATGGAGGAGTCAAGGAAGAACCCTACGCAGCCGCATCGAGCCCTAATCTTTGATGGAGAGGTTGGCCCCTCCTTTGGGGTCTGCTACCTTTGGGTGGTGCCTCCTCCCCACAGGCCGAGGCCTATGGGGAGCCGCCTCTCCCACAAAGAAGCTCTCCCCACTAGGGGGGAGGCACGGACTATGGGGGATGGTCTCCCCTTCACCCAACACACCGATGCTCTTCCAATGGATGAGCATAAACATGAATTTGAAGCACAGTTTTCAATAGAAATTCAAAGTTTGACACAGTTCTTTTTTAATGAATATATATATATATATATATATATATATATATATATATATATATTCTCATATATATGTATATATATTGACAAATTTATGCATATATATATATATATATATGAGAATATATATATCTATTTATAATAACCATGTCTGATAATGGTTTCAAGATCAGGAATAATTTCATGAAAGAGAATGTCTGGTTGCACATTCATAATCAGATAAGACTAAACAAACATAGTTCTAAGTAAATAAAAAATATATCTTCTTCTTCTTTTCTTATTCCTTAAATAAACACAATGAAATCATTCTGAAATTTGTTTCCCAAAGAAATGTTCAGATGCACTGGAAGAGGATGAAAATGTGGAAATCGCTTCTCCTCTGAAGATGATTGTTGAGATCCCAACTGTAGAGTTCCTCTCCTTCCTTCTATCCTCTTTCCAATTTCCCTATAAATTAATTAGCCATGTTATAGCCAAAATAATATTCCCTTTCGTGCATCCCCATTTTCCCATTTTCTTGCTGTAGAGCAAACCTCCCAAGAATTTTCATCAAGAAATGGTTGTTCTTTCGGTAATGACCTCTCCTTCATTTAAAGTTTTATTTTTTATTTACAAAACCTAATCTAAAAATAATAATGTTTATTTTTAATGCACAATATTTATCTCCCCTAAAATAGGAAATAACCTTTTTAATATATTTATTCAATTAACTAATAATGAAATATTACTTACTCACACAATAGATAATTTTTCCTAAATAACAAATTATTTCCATTTAATTAAATTGTTTTCTCTAAATAGCAAGCATTATCAATAAATGAAGAAATACATTTTCTAAATAAAACATAATTTATTTATCTATCCTTTTGCACTTTTACTTCCTTATAAATTATTTTAAAAGACATTCTAAATGTAAACCACAAAAATAGGGGTCATGACATCCTAACAATAAACCATAATCCTAACCATAACTCTAATGAAATTCTTAACTATAACCCTAAACCCTAACCCTAATCTCATATTTAATCCCAACAATAAATAAAACTCTAAATCTAACCTTAAACCATAAACCATAAACCCTAAAATAACCCCAATCCTAACACTATTTCTTGTAACCCTAACCCTAACTCTACCCCTAACTCTAACTAGAACTCTAAACCCTAACCCTAACTATATACCTAATTATAACCCTGAAATGTAACCTAACCCAACCCTAATTTCACAATCAGAACTGTAACTCTAAACCTAACCCTAAATCATAAACCCTACTTGTAAACCTAAACTAACCCTCTCCTAACCAAATACTATAATTGTAACCCTAGCCTAAATATAATCCTAACCCTAGCACTTTTCTATTTTGAGTAAATAAATTAAATTTATTTCTTTACAAAAAAATTAAAAAATCCAGTATAGATTGTAGATATTTTATCCAAATAATATAATATAAAATTATTAAAAAAAAATACGTCTCAAAAATGATATTTCTCAACGTATATTATATAGATTATATATAAGATATATATGCTAGTTATATGTGTTTGTCAGTTTAATATTTAGTTTTAATTTAATTTATTATAAACATGAATTCGTTCACATATATAATTTGTTTACTTGAATCTAGTAATATAGTATTAAATTAGTTTTAAAGAAAACGAGTTTTAATTTAGTTTATATAGTTAAAAAAATTATATATATGTTGAATTTTAATTTAGTTATATTTAGTTTATTAAATTATTTTAAAGAAACTTAATATTTCATTTAATTTAAATTCATCTTTATATATGTTATATGTTATATCTATATTATTATTTTTTATATTATATATTATTATTAATGTTATATAGATATTAATATATTATATTATTATATGTAATATATATTGATCTAATATTAAATTTAGATATTTTAATTTTCTACCTTATTTTATCTCAAATATTTAAATATTTTTAAAATTAAATAAAAAATTCAACAAACCTAAATAACATCAAATAAAATATTTTGTGTATATTTATTTAATAAATTTAAATAACATCAAGAAAAATATTGTGTATATTTGATTCAATCAACCTACATAAAGAAAAGTTTATCACTAATATCATTAAAAGACATGTTTTTTAATTAAAACTAAATATTAGTTTCTCAAAATATATATATATATATAAAATTACAAATTACAAAATATATCTTTATTATAATTTTTGTTAAATTAGAAATATATTACAAATATTTTGAATCTATTCAACTATCAAAATATGAAAATAGAAATAATAATAATAACATTCTATTCAAATACATTATATTCTCCTTTTCCCCCTAATAAAAAACATTATATTCAAATAATTTATATTAAGAAAAAATTTAAAATTTGAAGATTTACCTAAAACCCTTTACATTAAAGATTTAAAATTTTATTCTAAAAAAATTAAAGAAACATTTTATTGGAAGAATTTATATTCATTTTATATTAAAAAAAATTCAAATTTGAATTTCATAGTTGTCTTCATAATCCAATTTAAAAATTATAAATAAAAACTTATTTTTATCAAAATTTATAGTATTAATTTATATTAAAGATATCAAAATTTTAATATTTAAATTAAATTTAATAGAAACATTTTTTTTGAAAATTTAAATATTTTTATATTAAATATTTATATGTATTTTACATTAAAATAAAATTTTAAGTAATTTTAATTATTTTAAAAATATAATTAAATATTGAAAGTTTTAGATGAAGAAATTAAATAATATATAGATTTAGATATATCATAAAAAATAAATTAAAATATAATCTTATTTTATAAATAGATTTTAAATTTATACTCTTCTTGCACTCCTTGCATATTACATATTTTTGACATACGTTGCATTGATATACTAAAAACCCAGTTTTAATAAGTTCTAACTAGCAATGAAAAAAATAGGGATGAGGAATGTGGGGGCATCCTTACCCATGCATCCATATTATTTTTATATAATATATCAATAATATATATAGTAATTTTTTATTTTATAAAAACAATTTTATTGATTATATTTAAAAAAATAGATATCTTGTTTATATATATTGTATTATATTAAATTATTATTATATATTATGGTAGACTGCATCTAATGGGAGGAGAATGGTCTAGGTAGGCTTGCCAAATGAAATGACGTGTGGGAGCTATTCCTACCACAAGAGTTAGCTAAGGAGCTAAAGTCATAATTAAACAAGAGGGCAATAAAGATTAGTGATGGGGAGGATTTCATTATTTGGTGTGGGGCTAAATCTAGGGAATACTCGGCCAAACTCGGGTATCAAATTTAGATTAAGCATGAAGGATGGGGGGGGGGATTGAATGGCCACCCTATGTTGGAGTAGTGTGATGTTACCCAA
Source organism: Sequoiadendron giganteum (assembly GCA_007115665.2). Taxonomy (NCBI): domain Eukaryota; kingdom Viridiplantae; phylum Streptophyta; class Pinopsida; order Cupressales; family Cupressaceae; genus Sequoiadendron; species Sequoiadendron giganteum. The sequence goes on from CM021102.1 coordinate 815,558,650, forward strand.
GGCTGAAGATTTCCTTTGGGTCGCTCTCTACCATCGATGCCTAATGATGAATAGACTACGTGTAGAATTGGGATTGTTGGGCCATCTAGATGTGTTTTATGCAAAAATGTAGAGGATGGGATTGATCGTCTATTTTTAATATGCCCAGTTGCTATGACATGTTGGGATTGGCTACATGACTCCTTTCATTTATTAGGCCTCAAATAAGACAAGCTAGGGGATTTTATGAGGATTTGGCCAATAAGGAATAAGAATGGCTACTAGCATGGGTTGTGGGCCTCAACACCATTGATGGTAGTTTGGCACATTTGGAAAGAAAGGAATGGGTGCATCTTTAAGGGTGAATCACTTGGAAAAGAACTTCTCATAGAGAAAATTCAAGGGGCAATAATCAAGATGGAAAACAATATGATAGTTGTAGGGGCAAAGTCAATCTTTACAAGCTGGGATGGTAAAATTCAAAAAAGATGGAAAGGTTTGAAGATCCTAGTGATAAAGCCAAAAGGAGGAACAAGAGTTGACCGAAGGAAATTTAGATGGCAAGTGCCCAAGCAACTTGCATGGAAATTCAACTTTGATAGGGTGACTAAGGTTAAGCCTGAGTTGGCAGGTGTTGGGTGCATAGTTAGGAACCAAGAGGGGCAATGTGTGTGGGCAGTTTCAAAGAATTTGGGTGAGTGCACTAACAATGTGGCCGAAATGGAAGCCTTGGTCATAGGCCTACAACTTTGCATAAATAAAGGATTGAGCTAGGTGGAAATTGAGGGAGATTCAAAGCTTTGTATTCAAGCCATAACGTCAGGAAAATCTCCAAATTGGAAGATTGGCAGTTGGATTTTAATCCAATCTGATACCTTTTAGCAAAACTCAAGGAATAATCCTTAACTCATGCTTATACAGAAGCCAACATAGCAGTGGACTATCTGGTGAACTTTGGTGTCTTTCAATCTACATCGGTCTTAATTGAATCCAAGACAAAATGGTGTCTGAGCTTGGAGGGCATTGTTGACAATGATGTTGACAAGGCATAAGGGTTGCCCTCATGCCTTTCCATCCTTTCAAAGAAGATAGTTCAGAACCTCTTTCCAAGCTGGCTTGGCTTAGGAATGAGATTTGAAAAGTCCAGAAGAGATCTGAGGGAATCCTCTTGCTTAACATTGACAAGATGGTAGAAGTAACAAATGAAGGGACCACACAGAGGAGTGGCAGGATTTCCCAAGTACATGGGTAAGGAAAAAGGAGTCCTTGGGATGACTTCTTGGCTTATTTAAGGCTAATGGGGGTGTTGGGTGTGTTGTGGAAGATTGACGAGGGGTTTGGTGCGAAGGTGTAACAAAAATGGTGCATTAATTTTGAATGAGCTGTGCTTTCTATGAGGAATGGATCTTGGAGCAATGTCGAAGGCTCTTCATATGCCACAGGTCTCATGTCTTGGAGGAAATTTGTGCGATAGTGGGTGGATGTTAGGGAAAAGGAGAGCATAACTGTGATGGGAAGATCTACGAGGTACTATTATGCTTGATAGTGGACATTGTCAGTTCGAAGGAGAAGACTGTGGAGTTGGTGAACAAGTTCATCTCCACAACAAATAACATAATGGTGGACAATGAGGTTTTTGGGCTGAGGGAGGACAGTTTGGTGGGCCTCCTTTCATTATTCTTTGACAACTCAAAATACGATACAAAGGAAGAAGAAGGGGAGTCAGACGAAGACACAAGAGATGATGGGGTGGTGCAGGAGCACCAAGTTTCTTTCAAGCCTCCATGAGGCCATTTGTAAATAGTTGCTCTATTTTATATATTGCATCTTATAATAAGGTTTATCAAACAATTTTATAGGTTTTTGAGTCTTAGGAAGTAATATTTGAAGTCATTTTTTAAATAATGTTTAAAGTTGTTCCATATTGTAAAAGTTGCTCAAAAAAGTTGTCAAGCAACTTGTCAAAAGTGTCATTAAGGTATTTTTTTCAACAAAATAATAAAAAGGTGGTTGAAAATAGTTGGTTTTGGTTGGAAATGTATAAGTAAACCCTCCAAAACTCGAATTGGGAGGTTGGAGACATTACTTTTGAAGTTTGATGAATGGCAACCTCAAATTTGGTGTGCATTTTATGATTTCTACATTTTTTTCAGGTTGAAGTTGTGATTTGTACAGACTAGTATGGATTCAAATAATGGATTATCATATATTGATGGATAGATCTCTGTTTCTAGTTTCCAATTATTTTTGTCTCATTGAATTTTATTCAGTTTTGTGGAAGATATGACTATTTTGGTGAGGGCAGGTTTGAAGACTGCCTAGGGTTTGCAGTTTTGGGAGAAACACAATAACTTTATTTTCAACCATTGGATATTTATAAAAAATGGAAGGGAGGTTTGTAATTATTTTATCTTAAATCTCACTGAAGGGATTGGCTTCATTATTTGTTTTATGGAATTTATTAATGACTATTTGTTGCATTGAGTTGTGGGTTGTTATGAGAATGATTACACTGTGATCTAGAATGCACTTAATCATTATTTGAGATGAATAATTTCATGAAATTTTTCAAGTGAATGGAATGTTGAGTTGTGAATCCTTTGCTCTACATCATGGGGACTCTACCAAGCATCAATGTAGGGCAAAAAGATAGGCTCTCATGGACACTGCTTTGGAGGTGTTTTGTGTAGTAGTAATCAACTACAATTTTGGGTTGGTTTCAAGGCTCTTGAATGTAGTTGGAAAATTGCTCTCTACTACGAGTATCTCTCGGGTTATCAAGTTGAGCAAAAATATAGCAACAATTTATATCTATACATTATGATGTAAGAATTTCAAGGAGACCTGCTAGGAGTCCTCCATCAACTATGTTCAATCTTTGTAAATGGGAGTTATCTCCTTTGATAGCACTCATCTATAAAAAAAATAAAAATAAACAATATATTAATATCTATTTAACATTAATAATAATAAATAATATAAAAATATATAATATAAACAAAAATATAACGATGAATTTAAATTAAATGAAATATTAAGTTCCTTCAGATAAATTTAATAAATTAAATTAAAACTTAATATTAATGAATTAAAAATTAATATGTATAATTTTTTTAAAACTAATTTAAAACTATATTACTAAATGCAAGAAAAAAATGTATATATATTAACCAATTTATTTTAACATATAATTATAGAATTATATTTGATATATATGGTTACATAATTAATTCATGATGTTTTTAATTTGTATGCCATTAAATAATTAATTCATGATGTACTTTTTAATGTTTTTAATTCATGATGTTACAACTATTGTAGCTCTCCTAGAAATTTCCATATGATCATGATGAATAGTGTTTTGGGAAATTTCATGAAAATGACATATTGATTGTAGTAGTGAAATAATTGCAAAGTTGTTTAGATTTTTTAGACCAATCACCCTTCGCAATGTCATTTTTAGGATCATCTTCAATTTTATTGGCTTATCTTGGAGGAACATTGTGGCTTTGTGTAATGTGAGAAAATTTTGGATGGGGTAGTTGCTATTGCTAAGGTGGATCACTCCTTTTTGTGAAGGCCATAAACTTATGATTGGGTCATGTGTTCTTTTCTTTAGAAAATTCCTATTGCCTTTTTGATAGGTTATGATTTGATTAGATGGTTATGAAGCACTTATTTCAAATAATTTATGTTTATTTTAATTTTTAATTTATTAAATTCAAACACATCCAAAATTATGTCCCTTGCTTCAATTGATTATTACGTTATTTAATTATTAACTCAAATGACACCTCCAATTTAACTATATCTAATTGAATTTATCTAAAGTGTTGAATATTTTTAGATCAAATTTAGTAATTAACTCAAACAACTTTTCCAATTTAGTATTTAACTATATCCAGCACCCTTGTGCATGTAATATCCCCAAATAGAGAAAATAGAAAAACAACAATATTTTCAAAACTAGGGCACATAAGGTTTGGTGTGGTTGTGTGGCACACTAGGTCCCTTTCCAAAATGCTTAATATCCTCATGGTGACTCTTAGGTCCATGCAAAAGGACCTGACAAACATTAAACATTCTTTTAAGTTCTTAGAGAAAATGAAAAGAAAAGTTGAATAATCATTACTAAATAAATAACAATTTTATTACGAACAAGGATTAGATTGATAATATAGTCCTAAACAACCGCTCCATATTCATTAAACAAAATGAATAGACACAATTATGCTCTATTGTAGTATCGTGTTTTGTCCCAATGGTGCAAGCAAATCAAGTTGATCGAAGGTCAAACATTCCCCTCCTGCCTTCAAAATTCTAGCCCTCGTTGTTTCTATGAATTGAAATGCTACAACCTTCAATGCTAGTAGCTCATAAAGTCTTTTATCATCCGTTATAGTACCAACTAACACAACAATATTGCCTTCCTGAAAAACAAAAAAATGAGGTTATTCAACTATACTCAACATGTTGCCAATCCACTTCACCTATAAAGAGCTACAAAAAAATAAAAAAACATTCCATCAATGGCCACTTGAAGTTCCAATTGCACCCCAATAGTACATCTTACCTAAAATCATCTTTCTAATCTAGAGAAATGCATAAAATCCTTTTACAATTTTCCCTAGCATGAAAGAAATGTCTAGGATATTCTTTTATTATTGTCTAAACTAGGTATTCTAGATGCACTGCATTGAAGAGAGATTATAATTTTTTTTCCATGAAATGTTCTTGACCTTTGCAAGACACAAATAAGCTTTCAAAAAACCAAGGGCATAAATTGGAATGGATTGTGCTAGGCATGAAATCATGAAATCTATCTTGGTCAATTTACAAGGATTTTGGAGATTCAAATGTAAAATAGCTTTCTTTATTGCATCCTTTATATTTGTGAGCACACAAGTTCACAACTTCTAATAGATGTGTAGCTTCATTATATAGAACATTATATTGTCACTCACCTGATTGCCCTTGTAGGCACAATGTCTCATTTGGAAATTCAAGGATTAACACACATCAAGGACCAATTTGTGTTACAACCTCTTGTATGCTCACTATCTTTGATCACTCCCAACATGGATTACAATAGGACTCAAAACACATTCATGGATGCCACTATGTACTTACAAAAATAGTTGCATGGCCCTTTGTGGGACGACTTCCCCTTTTGATGTCACCTAACTATTAATCTCTAAGATGAAGGGTAAGAATTGCATGAAAATGAACCTAATACTTAAAACACCTAAGGTGATACACCAAAATAACTTGGACCTAATAACAACCTATCACATTCAAATCAATATCATAAGAATTGATTTGCACAACTCACTTACCAATGCAGTTTACATAAGTAATTTATAAGGAGTTCTATAAACAGGGAGTTTAGAAGGAAAACAGAGGTTTTGCAACTAATAACACAACTTCTAACCTATTAACATACATTTTTTGCTAAACAAATGCCTAAAAATGAGACATGTTTGCAAGGAAAGATAGATTTTCATAAGACAAACTGATCAATCATTAACAACATACATGAAAAACATTAAATGAGGAGGTAAAAATGCTCTATTCTATTGATTCAAAGTGCTTACTCCAAAAGGCCTCCAAAATGGTGAAAAGCCAAGCCCAGACTCAAGTCATGCTAAAAGTGTGACAAAACTCCCTCCAAAGTAGCACATGTTTCTCCAAAAAAGTCAAATGCTTCACCCCCACACTCTCCTCATGTCTACAAGCCAATCATTTTGTCTCCCATCTTTGACTCATGCAATATGTGTGTTTTGGAAACACAAGACTCCAAAAAAGGCATTAAAGATAATAACTTGATTAGGTGATTCACAATACATCACTTAATCAAGTGATTTTACATTTCAAAGCACAAAAATAAGAGGACCCACCATCAATATTTAACTATATTACATTTTCATATGAATAATCTTCAAAGTGATTTATATATCACTTAAGTGATGTTTTTATATTTTAAAATAAAATGCAACATGTAATGCTATATCAAAATGCTTCCAAAAGCATTAAATAAAGCCAAAAACTTCTAAAGGCACTTGATCATTTTAACTTACCTCACTCTGCACTCCAAGGCCACACATTGGTCAATACTCTATGATTTTCAAAGGAAAAAATAAAGGCCCAAATTTTGCCTCTATGGTCATGAAGGACTTCCACACTTTATGGAAGGCATATTTTGAAAGTCTTGAAAGCATCACATTTCAAAGGGCAAGGCATATTATGCACTTGGCACCTTTCACATGTTTGATTTTGAAGGACTTAACACTTTGAAACAAGGCAAAAAGACATAAGGCATGAAAATGCCTAAGTCATGGCATTCGGTCCCCACCACATCTTAATATGTTGCATTTTTATTTTTTTAAAGATGGGAAAATTCCCATTGGCCACCAAAAGTAGGGTCGAAACCTAAACATAAAATATGGGAAAATGTTACAAAATCATTTCACTTTAACAACGAGATTTCTAGAGAAAGCCATGCCGCCATGAGGGTTTGGAATTTGCACAGAAAATGGAGATTCTTTGGCCCTGGTTGTTGACAATTTTTTGATGAAAAATGCATGGAAATCACAGGTAAATGCATTCTTTTGTATCAAAACTGTGTTTTCACCTTTTTTGGAGCTCATTTCCTTCATTTTAGCCATAGCCTGTAGCATTTTCTAATCATTTTGTTTCATTTTTTTCCTTTTTGTTGTTACTTCACCATTAAACAACCACCATTAGTGTCTTCATGTAGCTCAAATGGAAGCTTTTTTAGTAACAAAATGCTTGCAAATTTCAATGCTTGAGCTCGGGTAAGCTCCTAGCCAACCTTTGTATTGATTCTTTCCTCTTTTATTCAGCAATAAAATCTTGAATGGAGCTCTTCCATTGTCAAATAAAGTAAAGTAGTTCCTTTCTATATCTCAAGTTGAAAAAAAAAAGAAAAAACCCCAAATTTTATTTTATGGTTTTTTGTGAAGAAGACTAGATTTGATGGCACAAAATACTATTGCCCCATACACCTCATGGTTGTAACATGATTCAATGTAATTGCATAGTGTGAATATATCACATAGAAACTCTATGTATCTTTTCAATTCCTTCATGAATATTGCTCTTTCAGCCCTTTAGCATTCATTTATACAGGCTGCCATTATTATATGAATGTCATTCATAGTGTTTGCATGATCACTATCTTTATTCATGCAAATGGAAATGGTGATCTCCATACCTCAACTTCTAATGTCATCCCCTTTCTCTCCTCAAACCTATGAATTGTACAATCATTTGCATCATTCATGATTATCACATCACATGCTATGCACTATGCACAATCATCATAGTATTTAAATGTGAAAATACTATTACAGTTTTAGTAGAAGTATACTTGAAACCTTCCTTGGCATGGACACCAAATGAAAAGAAAATAAAATGAACATACAATTAGAATCACCCTTCAAAGTGTTGTTTTCCTTTTATGTCTATTGTCTCTGTCACTGTCATTACTCTTCAAGGATCATGAACTCTCAAAGCCTAACTATTATTTATGCTTCATAGTACTGCCCTTAACATGAGATGAGTATCCCTAATTTGATCTTGATGACTGTAGGATCATCATGATCATTGCACACTCATAAAATCTGCCCCTCTTATAGGGTTCTCCTTTAGAAACCTTATTCTTTGTTGTCAGAACATGTAACTTTCATTTGTGGCATGGTCCTCAACTCCTTATTGGATAGACAAGTTAATATCTGAATCCTCATGAAACCCTTGATGCAGGAGCATCCAGTGGTGTAAGGGAAATCCTACATCACCCAAAAATATTTTACTTTCATTTAGATTTTTGTAGATGTTTTTTCATTTCTAGATACCCTTTTCGTCGAAGAAGAATTCTCAACTTTCAGAACTGCTTTTCTGCTTTTTCTACTCAACTGCTATTTTTAGCAGGTATGAATTTGAAGGTATGAGGAGATAGAAATTTGAGGGAAGCTTTGGGATATAATAATAAACACTCTGGTGAAAGAATTAGGTGAAGATCATTCCCGGTTCAAAATTTATTCAAGTTTTAGTTTTTGCTTTTTGCCCTACAAGATCTTTGGGGCTAATTTTGAGGGACTTGGAGGCTTCGAATGGGCCCAGAAATTGGTATTTATCATTGAAGATCCGATGGTTAGATCTTGAGTTAGGGCTTCCAGAAGTTTTTTCATAATTAGAATGTTGTTTTTGGCTCCAAACGGAGAATTGGGCTATTTATGGGGTAGTTTTTTATTTTTGTGAGTATTTTTTGGGAAAGAAGATTGCATGTTGTGAATAGGGGAATTTATGTAGTTTCTTTCTATAATTGGCATGTATTACAGAACTCGAGGATTTGAGATCCTCTGCATGTAAGAATTTCGCACTTTGAAAATAATAAGATTTGTTGGTTTTCTGTGTCTCGGGTTGCACCCTCGTCAACCCTAAAAGGTGATTTTGTTTCAACTTGAGATTTTCTATAAAGACCTACCCTCTATTAGCATTTCAAAAGTAATGTCCTCCTCCAATGATATTGCACACTTCATAACTCTGTTCCCTTAAGATAGAACCTTGCTTTAACACTTCCATGTCATCTAAATGAATATCATTCCTTTTGCAAGGATTCGGTAATGCTCAACTTCCCTACTACCCTTTCTTTATATTTCTCATGATAGTCCTCTTTGATGAGGTCATTGGTTTTGACGTGGTGAATGTACATCTAGTGGAATACACTACCTTAGTACTGTACTAGCATTTTCAAACTTAAAATGACTATCATCTCCTTTCTAGGTCTACCTCACACTTATGAGGATTCTTCATGATGCTAGTCATGTTTCATCTTTTGTGGCCACTCTCCTTTTCATATTTCAAGTTGACTATCTATCATTTGAGTTTTGTTCACTTTCTCTAGTGTCATCCATGCATTGCACTATAACAATCAATGACTGAGATCTTACCTTTATATTATCTTTTTCATATCTCATAAGGCCACCTCTAAATTGGGTGATGATCTAGCTATCTTGTAGCATGCATTCATGGTTGTTTTTCATATGCATGAGATCATGATTTTATCCATTAGTGTTGTCCTATTCATGACATGTAGCATGCATTTTTTCTTTAGGACTACCCCAACCTTCATGGTTTCCACAATAATGTTTGTTGTTCCACATGTTTGCTACATGGTTTCCACAACATTTTAGCCGTTATTATCATCATGTGCAACAATTAAACAATGTCTCCTCACCTTAAACCTAGTGGGAAGACACGTGTCACCTATGTTGGTGACCTGAAATCTCGCCATCCTATGTGATGTGTGGTTGTCCAATAGGGTTAAGGTGTGAGGGACTTGACAATACCTTGGATTGTTCCCTCTTGTTGCCCCATATGTTTCATGATGATTTCAGGCATGCCTTGATTTCTCCTTCATTATTTGATAGATGCATAGTTGAACTTCATGCATCTTTCATTGGACTTGCTACATCTCTAAAATCACTTACTTCTATTTATAAAATGGATCAAGGATCCACTTAAGAAGATTGAAAGACATATCCAACAAAATGTGTTACATCTTTTGAATCTAATAATGACAGTTTATCAATTCGTGTGATTCCATATTGATTTAATAAATTAATAATAGGTATATCTTTTATCAAGTTGCTCAATTTTCCATTTCTCTCAAAGCATGCCAAGCTCCACCCTTGTGGGAGCCACATTTACCCCACATGCTGCATTTAACTAAATCAAAATAGTAACATGACTTGTCCTAAATATTCACATGAAGCAAACAAGTTAGAACAATAGATGCATATTTTGGATGGGTTTGATGACTTCATTATTTTCCAAGACATCCAAGGTTTGCATACTCATTTAATGCATTTAGGGATTAGTTTATATATGCATAGGAAGGTGTTCATATAAGGTTTGAGATCTTTCATTGCTTAGAGCCTCACTCTAATATCATTGTTTTTCTAGATGCAGGAGCTAGGAGTACTACGGAGCTGGGGAGGACACAAGTAGCTTGGGGTAGCAGCAGTAGGGCAAGTGGGAAACTTCTCAACTAGTCATTCACAGGAAATGACTAGTCTCCATTCTTATATGCACAATGTTTGTTTTTTACTTATTCATGTATAAATTGTTTCATATTTCTATTGAATAATTAAACTTATTCCCTTGGCTTGTAAGGGACATGTACACTACATGATTATCAATAAAAGATTACATTTGTATACATATGATTCTCTTTTCTCATTTGTTGTAATTGCAACATTGGAATGAAAATATATTATGTTTCATTTGACAATCCCTTTTTCATGCATATTGAACTTAGCCGACTATGGTTTATATTTTAAATGTTTAAATGAACACAAAAAGAATAAACACTAAACCTAATTTTAGCTGAAAGCTAAAAATCAGGTAACATAACCATAGGATTCTAACTTCTTTTGATGGTAGTTATATGCACACAAGTATACATAATATACATATACATAAATTCTTATGTATATATAGGTATATATACACACACACACACATGTGCATATGCACACACATATACACACATATCCTTGTTCATTATCTTTGGAATTTTAGGATCATTTTAGGGTTGTGATGTTTATAGAGACTTTAAACTTACTAATAGTGTAAGACATTAAAGACTTCAACTTAGTAATTTCATACAGAATGCCCACATCTCTTATGTATGTCTTGATTGCAGATGATTTAATTTTTTTTATAGTTGTTCATATATATGTTGATCACAACACAATTTTGCATGATTTGGTTGTGTGGTTCGAGCCTTATATGATGCTAGCGATGTAGTCATGGAGTTCACCAAGATCCTCAAATACATTGGCTATGATTTTCTCCCAAGCATTACTTTCATCATTTTTTTCATTTTGTGGCTTGTCTTACACATCATTTATTTTCCTATCTGGGTCATTTGGACCATAAGGTAAGCTTTCATTTTTCCAATTTGTTATTTTATAATCTCTTACATATAGTGGTATGGAAAATTACAGCTTTAAGTAACCTAAGAAATGACCATTAGAACATACATAATTGCGGATACCTCTGAAAATAAAATTGAAATTAGTAAATAGTAAATACTGAATGATATTATTATATTGGAAAAGGCAACCCTTGAAAGTCTATTCATACGTAAAATTTAAACATGAAATTAAACACCCATTTGCACACTTAAGGATCTGTTACAAGTTCAATTCCAACAAATAAATGCAATGTGAAAGCTATCCATGAGGCATCATTTATTTCATTAGTTGTAGATAACTCTTCTTGTAACTTAATATGATTATCATGTTGCTCTTGTGTTCTGACTTCCATAATCACATATATCCTTTGAAGGACTATAGTCATCTTGTTCGTCAGATGAGATATTCAATAGATTATACTATCTTAAAATTCTCATACTTTGATTGGACTCTGTTTTGTGCCTCAAAAGATCAGAGATTAGTTCTTCATCATGTCATATGATGATGGTATTGTCTTTTACCTTTTCAAGGGCTACTTACCTTAGGTTTCTATAGGACTATCATTTTTTTCTTGAGGTGGATAGTCCACTATCATATGCTCGGCGTAATCCCCTAGGGTTGTGCATTATCACCATGAAGAGCTCAACTTGCTACCCCTTCATGACCATTCTCATGACTAAAATTCTTGGCACTGTCCATTCGAATTAAGCTCTTTTTTCCCATTATAGTACTATGAACATCAAAAAAGGCTAAAAGATAACAAGGTATTAAATCAATGCATAGATCTAATGGTAGATGAATAATGAGTAAAGGATAGATCAATGGTATATAGAGAAATCTTCCCAAATGAAGGATTAAAGCTACAATTTCTTAATAGGCTTCTTATTAACCACCTTTGTCTTGTGATGATTCCACATTGACGGTCCTCCTATAATAGAATATTCATAAATTATGAATGTCTACCCTTGATTCTTGTCTTCATATTGAGTTATCTCCTTCATTCCCTATATCCCCCAAAGGATATCCTTCTTCTCAGTACAATTTGTAGCATTGTAAAAGGTAGGCTGAGAAAAACATGTAACAAGATGGGTACCTATATCAAGACTCTGTCATGCATCCCATAAACCTTAACTATCATCTATACATAGAAATTTTTATTCTCTTATAGTGGCCATGAGAAGTGAAATGAACAGTATCAAGTGACTCATCCTTCTTTTCCTTACACAGGTTTTACAAGGTTCAAGCACAACAATTTTCATGATTGACTGCCCCTAGACTATAGAATCTAATCTCTAACTATTACTTTCATGAGACTACCTACATAACATCCACCAGTTTTTGTCCCTCAGAGTTTCTTGAGAGTTATTTTCACAAGGTTGTCTACTGCTTGGATTCTATGAACACCTATGGTTATCCCTATGTAATCTTTGTCTATTTACATGCATTTACATAGCCTTGCCCATTCAATACCTTTCTCTAATCCTAGTGGGAAGACACATGTCACCTATGTCGGTGACTTGAAAGGTCACTATCCTATGTGATGTGTGGCTATCCAATAGGGTTAAGGTGAGAGGGACCTGACAATACTTTGGATTTCTCCCTCATTATTTAAGAGATGCATAATTTAACTTGATGCATCTAAGATTGGAATTGATCCATCTCCAAAATCAATTACTTATGTTCATAAAATGGATCATGGATCCACTTAAGAAGATTGAAAGACATATCCAACAAAATGTGTTGCATCTTTTCAATCTGATAATGAAAGTTGATCAATTGGTATGATTCCAAATTGAATTTTGTATTAATAACATGCATATATTTGATCAAGTTGCTCAATTTATTATTTCTCTCAAAGCATGTTGAGCTCTACCCTCATGGGAGCCACATTTATCCCACATATTGCATTTAACTGAATTAAAATAGTAACATGACTTGTCCTAAATCTGCACATGAATCAAAAAAATTAGAAAAACAGATGCATATTTTGGATGTGTTTGATGACTTCATTATTTTCTAGGACATCCAAGGTTTGCATTCTTATTTAATTCATTTTGGGATCAATTTATACATGCATAGGTAGGTGTTAATGTAAGGTTTGAGATCTTTCATTGCTTATAACATTGCTCTAATATCATTGTTTTTCCATATGCAAGAGCTAGGAGCACTACAGAGTTGGGAAGGACACAAAAAAATTGGGGCAACAACATCAGGGAAAGAGGGAAACTTCTCAACCAGTCATTCTCAGGCAATGACTGGTCTCCACTCTTATATGCACATTGTGTTTTACTTATTCATGTATAAATTGCTTCTTTATTTTAATTGAATAAGAAAAGTTAGTCCCTTGGCTTGTGACGGACATGTACACTTCATGATTATCAATAAAGATTAAATTTGTACACATATGGTTCTCTTTTCTCATTTTTTGTAATTGAAACATTGGAGTGGAAATGTAATCTATTTCATTTGACAATCTTTCTCCATGCATATTAAACCTAGCAGAATTACGGTTTATCTTTTAAATATTTAAACGAACAACATAGAGAATAAACACTAAACTTGATTTCAGCTAAAAGCTAAAAATCAGGTTACATAACATAGCCACAAGGCTCCAATCAACAAACTCACTCACACTAATAATAAATTTCATTCAAATGTATTTAATAGCATACATTTGAACGAATAATTTTTTTAAAAAAAAACTTTAAGTTTCATTGCAATTTCGACGAACTTAAATCGACGAAATAATAAAACCTTTGATGAAGTTGCTATACATGAGATGATATTTTTGTTGCAATTTTGACACACCTAAACCAATGAACCACTAAAACCTTTGATGAAGTTTCTATACATGCAACAAATGTTTGGTGATTGCTCATCAAAAGTGCGACAAAGTTTACGTCAATTTCCCAATGAACACTAGTTGCATTTTCCATGGTGATGACCGATGATGTTGGTTTGTGGTTTCAACGTTTAAAATTTCATCGAAAAAGTGATGAAAAAATAGCGACAAAATTTATTTGAGTGTTTCATCAGTATTTCAACAAACATTCATTAGAATTCGGAGTCAAATACAATAGTGATATATTAGTTAAGAATCTATTAAAAAAATGATTTCTAATTATTAATAACTATTATTAAATTATATATGATAAAAATCTAAGGAGATTTTCTACAAACCCACCACCTCCAAGAACCAATGGAAACAATGAAACCAACAAAATTCAAAATCTTTAGGAAAAACTACCAGAATGATCAAACCAAATTATAATGAAGGAGCTAAAGAAACTACAAAGATTGAGTAGAAGATAGAGATTCACAATATTTGACGTTCTATTTACAAATAACATGAAATGCTCATTTGGTAAAACATCCTACAACAACATTTCATTCTAGGAATACGAATAAAAGAGATGGAATGCATGAAAAACAAAGAATATACTCCACAAAAGATGCCAACCTCCAACAAGACTCATGAGACCTCCCATTATTTAGAAGGGAGATGAAAGTCATGAAATCCATCTCATACACCTTATTCTTCCATCTAGTTATTAGTGTTAATTTTTCAAAGTTAACCAAACCAACATATTTTTCCCAACTCCACCAATTAATTCTACACCTATATAGTCATGGGAGGAACCATTAGTGTTTATTATAAGAAAACCTAATGGAGAAAGAGACCATTTACCTAATGTATTCACCTCATTAGAAGATTTGATCCTAGAAAAAGAATGAGTACAGCCAATCAAATGACATGAATCTAATAGTATTAAAATTTGAATATCACATGGAGATAATGCTTTATTTGTAAAACACTTAGCCATCAATTTTTTTTTATCAAGTCCAAAACCTTCCACCAAACATACCCAATAAAACCTTGATTAAAAAAAGCATATACAATTGAATTCAAAAATATTCATACTAATGTTAGAAGATTCAATGACTTATTTCCAACCAATTTATCTAAAGATTAAAGACGAGACCGATAGAATAACCCACCAAAATTAAAGAGATGGTGAGTGATAGTGATAACTTTAAGAAACCCCCCTCAAAAAAAGATATAAAATCTTGGTGAATCTTTCATTTTTTTGGGAAAAAATATTAATTTCTATTAGCGAATCTTTCATTTGTTCAAAAAAATATTAATTCTATTGGCAATATTTTTACATCAATTTATTTTTATAGAAAATATTGGCAAAACTTAAAATCAATAGGAAAATTCTTAAATCATGATGGGGAATTCTTCCAATCTAAAAGAATAATTCTTATGAAAAATTAGGGGCTCGAGGGTAGAAATTATCAATCGGTTTAAGGGTAGACTATAATATTTACTTTTCACCATTGATTTAAAATATAATCTAACAATCCTAATTGTATTTCATAATTTAAAATGTACCTATGATAGATAATGCTCATGGGGCCTAAAAGTTCTTTTGGAACATTGATATTAGAAGATCAACAATTAAAAATCTATTTTGAGCCCCATAAGAATTACATATCATGAGTATATTCTATCTCACATAATACAATGAAGGCCATTAGATTATATTATAAATCAATTCGAAACTAAATATTGGAAATTTGGCACTAAATCAAATAATAATTATGATACATTGTTTGTGAATTAATATAGATTTCTATTATAACTTATGAAAATTAGGTGAATATGATCTAATCATGTATCGAATATTGTGGAAATTTTTTGAGTTAAAACTTATAATAAAATAAATTCTTTGGTGATTTATATTAGCCAATTTTTTATTCCCAAATTTCAACTATTAGCCAATTGGAAAATATTAGCCACTAAAAAAATCAGTGGTGGGCGATGTCGCAAACTAACCTAGATTTAGGAAAAGTAGCATGAACTAAGGCTGGTTAAAGGTATACTACCACTACCTCCAAAAACTCTTTAAAATAGAGCATTGAAAGAAGAGATGAGCCACACACTCCTCATTAACCCCATAGACAACACATTTGGAAGACCATCTTAGAATCCATTCTTTCTTATGTTGTCCTAGCTTAATATATTTACATTGATAAAATAGTTAAATAAATAAATTACATTTAGTCCAACAATAATCAGGATAATTTGTCTTATATTTTAAAGAATTTAAATAAAATAGTTTTTGCATTTATATTTGGCATCTTGTTACTACACTATGTAGAATGTAGAATGAATTAGTATTAAATTGACCGAACACAGTGGTCAATTTTAGGTTTCTACACTATGTCCAAATTTTGGTAAAAATATAATTAAATATTATTTGCATAAGTCACTTTTACCACTGCTACTAGAACCCTTTATCCCTTATGAATTTATTACACACAAAAGTGAGAAAAAAATATTACAAATTATTTTTGAAATACACACTAATTGCCTAGGGACACTTTTCAAGGATGTTGCAACCATGTAATATGAAATAAGATTTACAAGGCAAATGACACCTTAATCAAAACAATCAATACCTTCCTTTTGAGAATATATTTTTTCCATCAATTTGTAGACCCATTTGCACCCAAAAATATTACTACCCTTTGGGAGTTGCACTAGGTCTCATATTTTATTCTTCTCCAAGGAATCTATTTCTTCTTTTATTTTTATTTTCTATTTAACACTTTCAGTACCATGTATTACTTCCTAATAAAAAAATAGGTTCTCCATCATTTGTAAGTAAATAAATAGATAAAATATAATCATCATATCTCTTAGGAGGATATTTGGTCTATCTAAATCTCTTAGACTTGGTTGTGATGTTTTTATATATTCCTATATATTTCATACTTCCTCATTTTCATCTTCAAAATATTCTTCATGATCCCCATTTTCTATAGATGAATGAGTTTTTGATTGAATTTATTGATCTATTGATACTCGTTCCTATTTTATTTCAACTTTTACTATGTTTGATTTTTGAGAGGAGATTCATCAAATATTGTATCTATGCTAATGATGATTTAATGGGTAGTAGGATCCCATAATTTGTATTGCTCAACTCCATCACCATAACCAAATTAAATATATTTCTTTGATTTTGGTTCCTACTTAGAAATGATATTTAGAAATAAGAGCATATGTGTTGAAACAAATAATATTAAATTTGAACAAGGACATGAATGGCCTATTCATACCTCTTAAGGAAATATTAGCTCCCTTTATGTATTCATCATTGGCTTCTTTCCTCTTTTAGAAATTATTAGTGTGTTAATTTTTTCACTTAAATTAATCTCCTAGGTGGGTTTTTCCCATGTGGGTAATTTTCCCACCCATCATTATTTTTCATGCCTTTATAAGGCACTCTGTACATTATGTATTTCATAGTATCTCAATACATTCTCTCTTATGGTGAAATAGATTTCGCTTATCTCATATATCGTGAAGTTTTTTTGTTGCAGATGGTGCTTCTAGGAGGTGGATGACACCAACATGGTATTAGAGCCAAACATTCTGCAATCTTTCCTTTGATATTTTTCATCAGAGGTTGTTTGAGATCTTGTTTTCGGCAATTCAAAGCTTCCTCATTTCTAATTTTTCTTAAGAGAATTTTATTTCTCTGTTGATTGGAGGTGTGATTTTGAGTCAGAGAGGCAATGATTCAAAATTGTGAGTAGCGATCCATTTTTCTATTGTGTTTTCAATCTGTATAGCTTCTGTTATTGGAAAAGGCATTGGAATTTTTTCTCTCTTTGGAGGCATGTGATTAGGGTGAAAACTGGGAGGTGTAATATCACTCCTCTTTCCCACCAATCATTTAAATATGTCCTAAGAACCCTAGTTGGATTGACCATCAACCTTAGAAGGTCAGTCAATTTTCAATTAGAAGGAGTTAGGAAGGGGGGTGTTCTTTTAGGTTTTTAAGGGCTTCACCATCAAGCAAATGCTTGGAAAGACAAATAAGCATTCAATCAAAAAAACCTAGTTATGAAAGATGCAAATGATGAAATTATGCAACAACAAGATAGGATGTGTGTACCTGGGAGGTCTGGAGATGTTGTGAGGATTTTGGAAATGTCAAAATATTGTCAAAATATGCCAGGGAGGACAAATATTCCTTTACTATTGTCTTAGTCTCACTACTATTTTTCAGGGCAAATACAGAATCTTCAGATCTTAGAACAAAATCTCAAAGAATCTATGCAAAATACCCCTAGGAGGACTAATAAACTTTACCTGTGGCATATTAGTCCCATTTTTAATTTCTAAAAACTCCAAATATGATCCTGAGCTCCAAGGTCTGCACTTGCTTCCTCTCAGATCTTTGGTTCTAAAAATTTTGGATTTGACTTGTAGGTGAGTTTCCGTGAAGATGATAACTTTGTAATGCAACTTTTGCAACATTGAAATCTTGCACTCCAAATGATCTCTTAGTCTTCGACCTAAATCTGCAATCACATGCATACAAGAGATGGAAAACTTGTTGAATGTTAGTGAATGAGGTTTTTCCTTGGTCAAACCCCTTGTTGGTAATTAAACCTTGAAATGAAATAGAATAATGAAGGGAAATGGTGAATGAACAACATGTAATGTTACAACTCACCAAACCCTTGTTGTAAAGTCTACAACCTTGTGTGAAATGGCTAGCTTGAATGTAGATCTTGAATCAATGGAATGCTTTGATAGATCTTTCTTGAGTTGCTTGCTTGAATCAAAACCCTACATCACACATGTTAGCACAAAAATACACATGATGCAAGAATAGACTTTTATATGATGCTTGAATCTTAATGATGGCTCCAAAATTCTTTAAGAACTACTCTTGAATGCTCCTGAGTGAATACTTAAGTTGCTAGATGATCTCACAAATGCTTAGGTTTGAAAATGAATGAATGAACCTTGCATTTATATTTGTCTATGCTTAATATCCTGAAATTACAACACAACAAGTCGACATAGGAAAATATTAGTTAAATGAGACTAAATCTCGCTAGAATTTGAAATTAAATTGTGAAAATAAGCCAAGGAGGACTAAGACGTCCTAGGTGGCTTCTTAGTCTTGAGGCTCAATTATCGGGGCATAGACTCCAAAAATGGACCTTTTTATGTCTATTCAAATTCAAGGTCCCAATACCCTTGGGGGACTAAGATGACCTAGGCAGTGTTTTAGTCTCGGCCCAAAAATTAGGGACACATAGATATAAACATTAAATACTCATTTTCTCTTTGATGATTATCGGGATTAACCAAAAAAATATGTAGTTTATTAGGCTTGTGGATGAAAAATAGGACCAATCAAGACATAAAAAGGATAAATAAACCAAGGTGGGCCCAAACAAGTGTGAAAATACAAGGGTATGCATTTTCCTACAATACAGTGTGATTTACCTTGAAGGTGGTAGGAATTTCCTCTCTTTGGAGTTGTATTTTTGCATTTTGAAGGGAAGATTTGCATTTGTGAGAGCCCATTTATCTACTAAACAGGCGCATTTTCTTCACTCAAATAGTTTGTTTGGGGCATATTAGAACCCCTAAATTTTTCCAGAGGAGGTGTATGATTGTTTTGGTGGTAGCAATTCCTGGAGGTTGTGTTTTTCTAAGTGGGATGATTGTTGTTGGCTATGATTTTTTTGGCTAGGAATGATTTTCCTCTAGAGGCATGGATTTCCTTTTTGGAGGGCACAATTTCTCTTTGTTCAAGGGCATGATACATCAAACTTGGAGGTAGCGTAAGTTTCTGAGGACCAACAGAGAGGCATTTTTGGAGGAGGCATAATTTCAAATTGTAGGCTGCAAATCTCATTTGTAGAAGTGAATTGCTTGCTTGGCAAGCTACGCATGTTAGAAGACCCACAGGAAGGAGAGACAACATATTTTTTTTTGGAAAGAGAAGGTGTTGCAATTTGGAGTTTGGAAATTGAAAATCCTTATTGGTTTTGGGGGAAAAATATTTAAGCCAAACTTTATACTTTATAAATTTTGATCTAAATATGTAGGGCTTCAAGTTGCACAGCCGAGTGGAGTGGGCCCCAATTTTGAATTGGCTTTGAAGTTGTTCTAGGATTTTAATCCCACATTGGTAGTGTGTAATCTCTTTTTGCTATTTAAATAACACTACAGTGTGATTACTTGGTGTGAGGAAAACTCATAGAGGCTCCTAGTGTGCTTTGAGTGGAGGCTTGAAAACTGATTTTCTTTGAGATTCTTTTGTACCAAAATACAAGGTGCATTAATTTTTTCTCATTTTTTTTCCAATTTAGAAAATCAACCTTTTTGCTTGAAGTATTTTTGGAAAGTGGTGAAATTTAATTTCTAGAGGCTACTTTATTGGAAGGTTTTTTCAGTTTGGTTTAATTTTTTTGTGCAAATTTTGGTCATGCCCACTCTTGAATCTATTTAATTGACAACTCCCCATAATTGTGATATGTGGAAGATGAAAATGTGTAGATTGCTTTAGTCTCAAGTTTTTTGGTTTCAATTAAATTGAACGTTTCTAATAGTCTCTTTCATATTGATGAGTTGGATACATCCAAAGAGATACGAGATAAGTTACATAACTTGTTTGGCTAGGTTAGTGAGTTCGTGTCTTGGAACTGGAGGCTAAATTAACCACTCTTACCCTTGAAACATTTCCTTCTATTGATGAATTTCTAGTGAAATTTAAATCTTTAAGGTCACAATTAGCAGGATGTGGTAAGAGAAAAATTGATAAGGAGTTCATCTATTTGATATTGTCTAAGTTGAGAGGCCCATTTGATGTGTTTTCATCTACCTTCTAATCCACAATGGATGCTTTGGATAGTGCATTCCAAATGCCTTCATTTGAGACTTTATGTGACTAATTGACAAGGGAGCAAGCCAAACTTGTCTAGTTGGAGGGGGTCCCTATAAATCATGTATTGGTTGCACATAACTCTCGAAGTAAAGGGAAGAAGAAGCCTAAACCTAAAATAGGTCCAAATGAGACTTCCCCCTCTTCAAAAGAGGACAAGCCTAATAAGGAAAAATTTAGTTGTGTATTTTGTAGAAAGAAAGGGCATGATGAGCATCATTGTTATATGAAGAAGATTGACGAAATTTCACACCTTTAGAAAAATAATATCACATTGCCCTCATCTAAAAATCCTCCTTCTACAACCTCTACATCTTCATCTCCATCATCATCCAACCCTATATAGTTTGGGAATGCAGGGTTTGCAAGTGGTAAAGAAGATAAACACTACATGGGTAAAGGGCATGGACTAGTGACTTCTATAGCACATTCTGGTCATGACAAATGGCTTTTAGAGTCTAAAGTATCTCACCACATGGCTTCTAGTCCCTATCCTTTTTTGGGTCTCCATCATGTTGACACTTCCAAAATTTTATTGGGGAATAATAAGCTTTTAAATGTTGCATGGGTAGGAAATGTTGAGGTATGTGATGGTTTCTTTAACTGGATGTACTATGTATTCCAGAGTTGCACATAAATATTTTTTCCATCTATCATATTACAAATGGCGAGGTCTCGAAGACTATAGAATTCACTGCAAATTCTATTTTCATCAAAGAGGGTGATATGGAAAAATCATTTTTGTTAGTAATTCTAATCATGAGTCCCATCTATCTACTTTTTCTCATTTCATTGATGATGATTACTACGAGCCTCAAACCCTGCTTACTAGTGTTGACAACAATTCCTTAAGGGAGATTGGTCCTCTAAAGTTTGGAGTTCTTCATACTCATGTTGATACATCTCTTGTTGCTTCAAAGGTTGGGTTTCCAACATAACAGGATATTTTTTATCCCTTAGATCTTGTTTTATTGGATGTGTATTTGGCAGACATCTCAGATTTGTTTATGGAGTCTCATCTTGCAGATTTGGGAGATATACTTGAGGGGATTTCTCTCCACTTTGATGGAAATTGCAACATGGCAGTTGATACACCTTGATTGTGTTTGGAGGTTGACATTGTTGATCCCTCACTTTCACTTGATTTTTCACATGTCGTGGTTGTTTTTTATCATGATTGTGTGGTGGATTATTCTATTTATATATTTCCTTCCTTTTTTAAGTTGGACATGGAGTGGCTTCTTCATCACTTGGTGGAATTTTTTCTTCCTAAGGGGTGAGGAGTTGCTTGTAGGCATTGGATCATCTTTTATTTTCATGCATACTTCATCAATATTCAAGCTTATTCATTATGGGGGGATATAATATCTCCTTTTTCCCTTCCCATGGGGAGATCATTGATTGTATATACATGATGTATCTAGTCCTTTGGGGGTATAATTGAGCCCTCCATCCATGCATCTTCTCTTATTTTTCTTTTCTCTCTTTTGGAGAGGGGTTTTTCCCATAGGGATTTTCTCCTTTTCTCTAGTTGCAAGATATTGCATTGTAAATGGGTACCTAACATGGCTATGTAGCTAGGACCCATATTGCATTTTTTTCATTTTTGCATCTTCATTCTCCCTAAGTTTGCACGTAAGGGGGGGTGTTAGTGTGTTAATTTTTTCACTTAGGTTAATCTTTGGAGTGGTATTTTCCCATGTGGTAGTTTTCCCAGCCATTACTATTTTTCATGCCTTTATAAGACACTCTATACATTATGCATTTCATAGCATCTCAATACATTCTCTCTTTTGGTGAAATAAATTTTACTTCTCTTGTATCTCGTGAAGGTGATTTTTTGCAAATGGTGCTCCTAGGAGGTGGATGACACCAACATAAATCTATTTTGAGATCCCTTGATTGTTACAGTACCAAAATTTTCCCTTACACTTTTTTCTTTTGACTTAGATCTAGATGTACCTCTAGAATAGTCCCCTTTTTCTATGGACCAACCCCTAGCCACCATTGATTCTAGTGTGGAGGTTTCTATACTAGATTTCCTTCACACCTTTTCAGAAAACATGGCTCCCATAATAAAATCAAAGTCAAGAGTGTCTATTGTGGTAAATCTAATGGAAGTGACTATGTTGTTCCAAGATTTAGGAAATTACCAAAATAACATGACTACCTTGTCTTAATGCTCAATAATTACATCTATACTAGTTATTTGATAAATAAGCATATTGAAAAAAAAAAATGATCAATAATTTTGGTACCTTCATTCATAAACTATATAAATGTCTCTTCAAGTAAATTTAGTTTGTCAAGGATTTTTCATATAAGGATTTTCCATTCTAATCCATACACCCAAAATTGTTTCCTCTCCAATAATATTGAAAATAATGTCCTTTTCTAACAACAATTAAATTGTGCTAAGATATATTGTATTTAGATCTTCTTAGTCCTCATCAGTCATATTTGTAGGTTTTAATGACGTGCCTACAAACACCTTGTGATGTCATTGGTGCACCAACAAATCATTCATGTTGAGTTTCCATAGCTTGAATTTATTGTTTCCATTAAAATTCTACACCTTGAGCCTTGCATTTGAAACCTTTGTCATTTGATGCAAAAAAACAAACATCAAATCCTAAAATAAAGATATCGATACCACTTGTTGATAAAACATGAGCCCACCTAATCATTTAATATTATAAAACAAATTAGTTGCAAAGAAAAAGATGAAATAAAATAGAATAGTAGAATAACATTCAACACAACACAAATTTAAGTGGTAAAACCCAGACAATATTCTAAAGAAACATCCATGGGTGAAAGGTATCAATTTTCTTACTGCTCAAAGGAAAAACTATAATCTTCATGTAATTGCTACTAAATTTAAATTTTTTTCAAGGCTACAAAGGTATATATATCTTCCACATAATAGTCATCATCAAACATAGAAAAGTATAGAGTTTTCTCTTAAGAAAATAATATATATTTTTAAGATAAGGTAAGATGAGATAAGTTGAGATGCAGATGCAATTTGTTTTATATTGTTGTCTTAACTGAACAATTTCTTCATAGAATAATAATGATTTCTAATAATGTCCATGAAATCCACCAATCTACGAGACCCAAAAATTAAAGAAAAGTTGTTTTGTTGACAAATGTCCCTAATAAGTGCAAGATACTTCAACAACATTAACAAAAGAATGTGGAAAAACACTCCATTCCTATAATTTCTACATAAAATACCTAGCAATCAAACAAATAGACCAATTATTTTGGTTCTAATTGCAACTAGACTTTACATCTACTTTAGATTGTGTAACCCACAAAATGTTTGGCAAGCTCCAAATTTTGAAATGAGTGGTACACTTAAACAAATGCTAGTAGACACAATAAAATATTTGAACCCTCATATGTATTTATCTCCTATCTTGTTTATATATTATTGAAAGTATTTTTAAACTACATTCAATTCATTAATCAAAATAAATGTTAATTATTAAAAAACCTTTTTATAATTTTATTAAAAATGAGATGCAAAATTACTGACTATTTAAATATTAGAAAACATAAGATCACCCAACTAGCACTAAAAATATCGACTTGCAAACTAAAAAAGTTGGTGGTCCTAAAGTACTGTGAAAGCTACGGGATAATAATTATGGCATACGGATGGGGAAAGTTGTCTTGGAAAAGGTTGGTGTAGAAAAGATTTCAAGATACACCAGTGGCGTGGGGGCCTAGCTAGCCGTTGGGCTTCTCAACAGAGGGTCTTCATTTCAGAAGGGTAGTTGTCGACCATCTCTATAAATTTTAAAACATGATACGTACACCCACTTAGTGTTTAAATAAATGCCCAAAATTATTCGCAGCCCTTGGGGAATACAATATTATTTTCCTTGTTTTGTACTCTTCGATTCAAGTTTATCTTCCTAAATATATTCTACTATCCTGAATTTGTTTCAGTGGATTCTATCCATACAAAATAAAAGAAAAACATTTTAGTCCGAAATGTTTTGTCACTGATAGGATTAAGAAAACTGATGAAGATCAATTGACTACAGAGAATCAACTTCGCAAATTTATCCTCAAGTCACATGCCGATCAGTCATGTCAGCCTTGGTTTCTTCAAGGGACATATATTGATCCACCGCTGCAACGAAAGTAAATAGAGGTATCGAGGAAGTTAAGGAAAGTGCATAGAATGGGCAGAACTCCTTGCTGTTCGAAAGATGCAGGTCTTAATCGTGGCTCATGGACTGCTGAAGAGGATTCGATTCTAAATAAATACATCTCAACTCATGGCGATGGTGGATGGAGATATCTCCCACAGAAAGCAGGTGAATTAAAACATTTTCTCTCATTGCTCATCTATTCAATGGAATTTTAGATATATGCTTTACAGTCGGTTAACAGTAAGTCTCTTAACTGCTTACATGGTGGATGATTTCATCTTCCGACTAGGTCTAGCCACTTATTTATTCAATTGAATTTCAGATATAAGCTCTAAATTCCAGTAACGGTAGGTCTCTTAATTGCTTAGATTGTGGGTAATTTGCATTCCCAGGTCTGAAGCGGTGTGGGAAAAGCTGTAGATTACGCTGGTTGAACTATCTCCGTCCTGATATTAAGCGGGGAAACATCTCAGCCGATGAAGAGGAGCTCATTATCAGAATGCATAAACTGCTTGGCAACAGGTAATTTCATAATGTCTTGATTGAAAAGTTACAGAATATGAAAGATATCATGCATATTCTAAGTGTGGGATTTTCCTCTGATCGATGTAGATGGTCACTAATCGCAGGAAGACTTCCTGGTCGAACAGACAATGAGATCAAGAATTTCTGGAACACTCAATTGGTGAAAAAGCTGGAAAGGAAAGGACAGAGTCCTCCCAAAACCAGAGAAATCTGTAGAACGTCGAGACCTCCATCTGCTTGTTCAGAGGATCACCGTGTATTACGAACTGTAGCAGTCAGAAGTACTCCAATGAGCATACGAAACGATCCTTACAAAGAGGTTGCCAACATTGCTTCAGGACATCAAGAAACCAAGTCGCAGAGGGAGGTTTCAGGAATTGTTGACGACCCAGAATCATGGTGCGGATCTTTTGTGGATGAGCTGATCACTTGCAGCGATTTTGAAATTGTCGATTATACTTCAGCTCAAAGTACCATGGAATCTGAAAGCTTTTCTGTGGAAATAACTGGGCAGCATTGTCCCACGTATTTGTCCAAAGTAGTCGATCACCAATCCTTAGACTGTCCGAATGACGCAGAAAATGAAGACAATACATGCAAGAGTACATCGTATTTGAATGAGATGCCCTGCTCTCCGTACGATTTCTCAACAGGTTTGTAGGTTTCGAACCAAAGTCCGGTAATGGAAAGGGACGAATAAAGTTCGACAGTGTTAAACTTTTTTTTTTAAATTTATTTTTGGTGGAAGATTTTAATGTCAAATTTATAGAATCATTTTTGCTGCTTAATGCAATAAACTAATGAAATATTCAACGACATTGATACAGATGATTGGATAAATGAATTACGATATTTGAAGATGTCAAGCTTATTTCAGGAGTAGGAAGGTTGGGTGGAAAGAGGCAGCTACTTTTATTGTATATAGTTTTAATAGAAGAGACGCTCGTGGCATAGCTATATTTGTCTAAATTGTATTGATCTATCATATATTGTGCATGCTCTTTGTTAGGCATTGAGTAAAATCTTGAGAAATACATTTTTAGAATTGAAGTTCATAAAATATTTTCATTAGGTATATGAGTCAATTTGATTTTGGTTTTCACAGATTAAGTGTGATGATAACTTATTTATGTATCATTGATCACAAAAATAGTTTCAATTGAGACTTAAAATAATACAGCTTGAATAAAGTGGAAGTTATTAAAGAAATGTTACATAAGCTTAATTATGTGAGGAAAAGAATGTTTCTTTTAATAGATTAATTGGTCAACTTTTCTTTTTAAAATAGGATAGATATAGTAATTAAGATTTTAGAAAAAAATTATAAAAGGATTTTTAGAGAGCAATAATTATTATTAAACTCTATAAGATAAAAATCCAACGAGGTTTTTTGCAAACTTGAGCACTACCTCGAAGAACCAAAGGAAACCATGAAACCAATGAAATGCAAACTTAGGAAAACAATGCTAGAATGATCAAACTAAATCATAATGGAGTTGAAGAAACTATAGAGATTGAGTAGAAGAAAGAGACTCATAGTCCATGCCATTATAGTTGTGATGAACATTAGAGGCGCATTTGACCAAATAGCCTACAACAACATTCCATTCTCTAGGAATACAAATAAAAGAGATGGAAGTTGTCAAATTCGAGGAATCTACTCCAATAAAGGTGCCAACTTCCAAGAAGACTCACGACACCTCTCATTATTAAGAAGAGATACCAAATTCATGGAATCCATCTCACATATTATCTTCTTCCAACTCATCCCACCTACTTTCTCAACAACCACAAGGATGGATTGAACCTCCATCTAACTATTAGTATTAATTTTGAGAAGTTAGCCAAACCAACAAAATTTTCCCAAATCCACTAATTACCACTACACCCAAATAGCCAAAAGAAGAACCATAAGTGTTCATTTAATAAAATCCAATGGAGACTTGGTGACTATTTATCTACTTATATGTTGACAACCTTGTAATATCTAATAATTTATTTTCAACCAAACTTGTCAAGGAATAAAACAAATCTCATCATTTAAGCCACCAAACTAAATATATAGAAATAGTGTATGTCCCAAGTACCCCAAAACTTAGACAATGAAGTAGCATGAAATAGAGGCAGGTTATATATATAACACCATTACCTCATGTAATCATGGAAAATGTACTCCCTAATATGTTGCCTTGACTTAGTGTTGTAATGTGTTTAACACATTCACATAAGGTCTTGGGCCACTATAAACTAAATTAACTTAATTGTGTCTTATTTAAGGTGTTGTAAAGTGTTGTACAAAAATTTCACACTTATCTAAGATTTTCATTAATTAATTCGGCTTCTTTATGCCTTATTTCGAAGGTCTTATTATACATCAACGAGCCTTAATTAATGCACCTTTTTGACGATAATCCCGACATAAGCAAACAAGCAATCATAATTCAGAAGTTTTTGGATTGTATGGCCTAGATTTAGTGATCTGGGACTCATATGCCACCTTGGACATATGGGTCCTGCCTATGTTTTGGGGCCCCGATCCAGATTTCACATGAATCTAATCTTTTCTTGAAAAATGTGTCCCATAGCCTAGCCTAATGGGACTCATATGCCACTTCTAGCATATGATTCTCATGCGGCTTAAAATTAAATTTAATTCAAATTCTTGGTGGGATTTTATCCTCCTAGCTTTGATGTCAGCTTGTAGAGTTGTAATTTAGGAAATTTGGCAAAAACAAGTATAAATACATGGTTATTTCACTCATTTAAATCTAAAACATTCATGAGATCATTCCTTATAGTGAATTTGAGTTCATGAGAGCATTCAAGTGTTTACAAGAGCATTCAAGAGCCTTCAAGAGTTATTATCAAGCATTTTCGAGCATTATTCAAGCATCAAGCATCATGTCAAGGTCATCATACATCATGTTTATTTTTGAGCTAACAATTGTGATGTACAGTTTTGTGATTCAAGCAAGCATTTAACTCAACATCCATATGATTCAAGCAAGATTCAAGATCTACATCCATTGGAGCCACTTCATACATGTTTACAATACTTTATTGCTAAGGTTTGGTGAGTGGCAACATTACATTTTGTTATTTCATCATTCCTTTATCTCATTTGATTTCATTACAAGGTTTGATTACCAAAATGGTGTTTCACCAAGTAAAATCTATTTCCACTAACAAAACAACATTTTCCCCTCTTTAGTGTGTGATTTGCAAATCTAGGTTGAAGACCCTTTAAGGAGAAAGATTGGAAAGAGGTTGTTCAAGTTCCAAAGTCATCCAAGTTGTCACCTTGTTTAGAAGATCATTAAAGGACACCTACAAAGTAGAATCTTCAAATTCAAACCCAGAAACTAGGTCAAGAAGACAAAGTATTGATTGAAGAGTAGATTCAGATCCTGATTCTCTAAAAAAGCCAAACTGGAGTGATACGCCACTTCTAGCATATGAGTCCCAATATAGTCAAATTTGTAGTTTTTCAGAGTTCTAGACTTGTCTTCGCTAGATTTTTGTTCTTGCCCAAAAACCCTAATTTGGGATTAAATTACCCAACCTAGCATATGAGTCCCAATCTACATTAATTTTAGTATTTTTAGCATTTTAGACCTCCATTAAAATTCCTACAGATTTGTAGGTGCACACCTATAATCTCTCAGTTTTTAATTTTATTTTTCATTCATTTTTAGGTCATTTATTATAGTTTTGCATATCATTAAATTTCACAAAAATTTAGATCTTGCATATTACTTGTTTTTCCAAGCCCTAGCTTGGTGGTGAACCCCCTTTTAGTCGCTAATCATACCCTAGGACACCCTATAGTGGATCTCTTTCTCCCTTTCTATCTTTGGATTGATATCTCTAGGGTTTCTTTGAATGTAATAATAGTGAAATAGGAACCCCTCATTGCGCTTTATCTCTTAAAAAGTGGAGCACCCTATTTCCTTCATTACATTTAGATGAACCTGCATTTAGAACATCTTAGTTTTGATTTTTATTGCATCATCATCCTAGATCTAGCTTACATTAACATTGCATTAGGGTTTGCATTAGTTAATTGGCATCTAGGGTTACTGAATCTTGCATTAGTGAAAGTGCATACAGGTTACATTTTTTTTCCTTGCATCACTAAAATTGACTTTAAATCTACATTTTCACTTAGCCTAAAAATCATACAAACCAAAAAGCATAACTTTCACTTGGAATATTTTTAAATTTGTGCAAAAACCCTCATCTAGGACTCATACACCCCTCTGGGCAATTTATTCCTAGACCAAGTGGTTTTTCCTAATTTCTAGGTATTTTGTGGTGACTGTTATTCAACATTCAAGCCCTTGAAAAATCCTATTTGGGACTCATACACACCTTTTGGCAATTTAGTCCCATCTCAAATTTTAAACTACATTTTCCATAATTAAATTCTCTATTTCTATGTTTTTGTTTGCTGCTGTTAGTTTCTTATTTAAGTTTACACAGTTTTTGTTTTCTTCATCTCATTGAATTTAGCTTCCTT
The DNA here is from genome assembly GCA_007115665.2 of Sequoiadendron giganteum. Classification (NCBI taxonomy): domain Eukaryota; kingdom Viridiplantae; phylum Streptophyta; class Pinopsida; order Cupressales; family Cupressaceae; genus Sequoiadendron; species Sequoiadendron giganteum. The sequence continues at coordinate 815,588,609 of CM021102.1, forward strand.
ACATACATTATATAATCTCATATAATTTTCATTTATACCTTTTATTCTAAGTTATTGTATTGCATTTCATCATAGATATGTGATTTAGTAAGCTATGGATGTCCTTGAAGTCCTTAGTGGATGTGTCAAGTTGTGCTTTTCAAAATGATCCTAATGAAATTGAACTTACTCATGCTCACTCAACTCCTAATGCATGTCCTCCTCATGATGTTGACATCATTGGAGAAGATGATGAAAGAATGAATAAATTCCTAAATAATTTCCTTAATAACCTAGAGACTAATGAATCATTTTATCCATCCATGAAATAAACAACGCCCCTTATAATACCACCACTTGAGATGTTTGGTTACCTACATCTTGAAATTAAAACACAAACCGAACCTAAGTTTCCTACAATAGGTGAACCTATTTTCTCTAGTCAAGAAAACATTCAACCATTTTGTGTTAAAAAAGTGACCAATACTCCCATTAATCTAGAAGATACATATGGAAAAGGCTTCACAATATTAAGAAAATAAGGATGTGATACAAAAATTGAACATGAAACTCATCAACTCTTGGAGAAAATTCCAACTGAAGATACTAAAGTGTTAGGATATCAAGATACTCCTCCTCACATAAGTGTGGACTCCTTTCTAAAGAACAACCAATGCCTCCTAACAATGATAAGGATGGGTAAGTGCATGGGTTTTTGACACACTTTTGGCTCTTAAGATGCTACTTTTTTTCTAAAATTAGCAAAATCTGATTTGCACGAGAAAAGGAAGATAGTTACGCTCAAAATTTCAAGATGCAGCAAGAAGAAGAGTTGAAGTGCTTTGAGTCTAATTTCTAAGCTACAATTTATTTTTGAAATTAATGAATATTACGGGTTTCAAAAGGGGAGGGGAAATAGGTCTTGTTTTTTATTAAAAAAATAGCATAGCATCCGAGGGCTCCCCCCTTTTTGATTAACTTTTTTTTAGAATTTCAAAAATATGAATAGTGAGAAATTAGCTGACACCATGTAGTTTATCCTTGTTCTTTCGGATAAATTTTTTAATAAATATATAATATTTTATGAATTTTTAAAGTGGACACATCCTAAAAAGCTAAAATTTGAGTGTGCTCCCCCCTAGTTTTTTTGAAAACTAATCAAAATTTGATTTTTTTTCATCATGTGTAGAATGGAGTATAGTTTAAAAAAATGTAATTTATTTCACATTTCAATTAATGAGTAGAAATATATCCTAAAACTAGCAAATGTTGATTTTTGACCAAAAACAAAGGCATTTACAAGAGAAGTTATGCATCAAAACCTTAACTGAATCAAAATGTAAAAAATTTTTATATATTTAGATAGCTAAGAGAGAGCCTAATGTCATCACATTTTTTTATAAACATGCATTGAAAGACATGCAAATTTGACAATGAGCATGGCCAAAAATGTATGAAATTTTGTTACCCTTTCAAAAAATCACGTCTGTTGCATGAAATGGTTGTCCAAACCTTTGGGTCGGATGCCCACTGCAAAATCCAACCTATCGGGTTGGTATTTCTCAATGCAACCCATTTGGCGAGCACCAAATTTGGTGCTCACCAAAGGTGAAGTCTAAGCTTTGCAATTATTTTTTGTGAACTCTTTCTTCTTCTCTTTCTCTACTAGGGAGACTATATACATGAAATAAACATTTAAGTATAAGTTGAAATTTACATATGGACATTTACTTTCTTATAGTTTAAGTTATATTTAATGTATATATAGTTTCAAGATGTTTCAGAGTGGTTTTAGATCTCTAGGAGTTATAGTGCAAATTCTAGTTTTTGGAAGATTTAAAAAAAAATTAGATAGTGAAATTTTAGTAAGATCAACATGTCAAATTTCAGTAATAAGAAGGTTAGATTTTAGTAATCAGGAGGTCAAATTTCAGTAATCAGGAGGTAAAATTTAATCTTTCTCTCTCTATCTCACTCATTTCACCTCTTATTCTCTAGACCTCTCTCTATCCCACCTCTCTTCCCCCCCTCTCTCTCCTTGTCTCTCTTCCTTTCACCCACCTTTTCTCTCTACTTCTCGCTATCTAACCATCCCTCTATACCTCTTTCTCTCCCCCTCACTTCCTCTCAATCTCTTCACCTTCCCCCTTACCTCTCTACTTCTCTCTCCATCACACATCTCTATCACCTATCTCACTTCTTTCTCTCCCCTTCCCTCTCTACTCTATTTCTCTCTATCTCACCTCTCTCTCCCTACTTATCCCTCCCTCTCTCTTATCTCTCTCACATCTCTCTCTCCCTCCCTACCTCTCCCTCCCTCTCTCTTATCTCTCTCACCTCTCTCTCTCCCTCCCTACCTCTCCCTCCCTCTCTCCTTCCCTCTAGCTACCTACCTCTCTCTATTTTTATCTAACCTCTCTCTATCCCTACCTCTCCCTCTATCTCTCCTTTCATATCTGCTTCTCTCTACCTAGATGTCCCTCTATACCTATTTCTCTCTCCCCCCTTTCATCCACTTCAACATTCCCACCTTCTTCATTTCTCCTCTTATTAATTCTATTCTCTCCTCCATCCCCTCTTTCTATTCCTCTCCCTCTCTCCCTCTTTTCTATCTCTCTCTCATCACTCCTTTCTAATTTACCCTTCTCTCTCCTGCATTCATATCCCAATTCATCCATTCCTTACCTATCCCTCCTCTCCACTCCTCCTTCCCCACCAAACTTCTACTCCTCTCTGTGATTCTTTTTATCTAACTTACTCCTATATATCTCTTCTTCCTCTCCCTTCATCAATCTCTCTCTACTCTCCACCTGTAATTCCCCTATCACTCTCTCTCTTCCCTCTCATTTCTTTCTTTTTCTCTCTAACTCAATTCTCTCTCTCTCCCATAAATATCCCTCTCTCTCCCTCCCTCCTACCTCTTCTTCCCTCTCTCCTCCCCTCTCTACTTTCTATCTCCCCCTCCCTCTCCCTACCTACCTCTCTCTCTATTGCTCTCTCTCACCTCTCTCTCTAAATCCTTATCTCTCCCTCTATCCTACCTCTCCATCCATCACTCTGTCCCTCTCTACTTCTCTATATATCCCATCCCTCTCTCTACCTACCTCTCTCTCTCTCTCCATCCCTACCTATCCCTCCATCTCTCCTTCCTCTCTACTTCTCTCTACCTACCTATCCCTCTATA